>CM068953.1:194617729-194629391 GCA_035128595.1 Eptatretus atami | reverse complement strand
CCAATTACCTGGTGAGGAGGGTGTACGATATGGGACACCCAGCAAGATTAACAACATCAAAGGGGCAGAGGAGCTCTTGTGAGCGCAACACTCATCTATCGAGTGAGCTAACTGTCTGAGGACGTCCTCCTGCAGTTGGGTTACTTTTTTTTATGAGGAGATTTTGGGGTTTTGGGGGGGGAAAAAGTATTTGCAATTCGGCCACAGAAAAACTCTCATTCCACAAGACATGAAAAGCATCAATATATCATCTGAAAACCACTCAGAGGGAGCACTCCTGTGCAGCTGCCTGTGCAGGGGAGCTCCCAGATGCAGGATTAGGGCAAAGCTTCGTATCGGGACCTGATCTTTTATGACAGGAGGAAAACAGGGGTAACCAGCCGGGTTCAATTGCGTAATGTGTCGGGGTGGTGCTGAAGTGTCGCCCAGAGCAGAAACGTCTCGCTGGGTTAACTGCGGCGGTCCCTTCGTTTGTGCGGAAATCCTATCCCTAAAGAGAGGATGATCACCTGTCTCCTGTTATCATCTGAGCTAAGTGGTTTGGACATGGTATTGCACGCTCTCTGAGGTTTGGAACTGGATTGCAGTGAGATCATCGCGGCGTGGGTTACACTACGATTGGTCTGGTCACTCTGATGGTCATCATGTGCAAGTAGTTGCCTGTAGCTGCTGGGTCAAGTTAATCTGACTGCCATGAAATGAGGTAACACCCACCGATCCATTTGAGCGTATTATGAGACTAGGTTCGTCACTCCTTGGGGTGCATTTTCTGGTCTCTGTATATGCTCGACTGAGGGCAAGTGATCTCCCATGAAGGAGCATTCTATCCATGCATACACTGTGGTTCATAAGTGCCCAGGCAAGATACTTCTTCGAGTCTTGGGGGATTTCGCTTGTATCACCTGTAACTAATAGGGGAAGGAGATGTAGACATCTGTTGTCCCATGTCTGGACTGTAACGCAGAATAAGCAAGTAAGGTCCTGACTTTGCAAGAAGTCACGGACTTTGGATGGGCTGGATCCATGGTGTCAGCAACCGCAGGCTCATACTGGACTTGGTACTTCATAACTGATGGTTGGCAAAGGAGAATTGTGGCTTCTTGATGGTTGCTGAGGATTTGCCAGATGCAGAGTCTACGGAGTGCTCAGTTCTCAGATACTGACCACAGCTTGTTTGTAGGCAATCTGTAAGTTGTTTTGCATGTGTTTTCATGTTTTCATAAATAGTTTTTTCATGTGTTTGTTCGATTTAGCATCTTCCTGGACTTTAGTCATGGTGAGCTTATCTGCGATCGAGCAGTGTACCTTGTTGTGAGTCGGTGAGTCCGTAAACCTTCTGTCATTATCGTTGAAACACACGATTTTGATGAAACCTTGCCCAAGCTTTCCTATCTTATGTGTAAGGAAGGTGTGTTGATCACATCAGAAATTCTGTTCTCATTCATGAGATCTACGGTGATTTCTTGACCCCCTTCAATAGTCTTTGCCCTCTCTCCAAACTACATCACAGGACAATTTCGATGATACTTGACCACAAACGTTCATCACCCGTAATTTTACCAAAATATATCGACCACATAAAAATCTCGCTCACTCAGGAGGTCTATAGGGATTGGAACCAAACCGGGATTTGCTGTCCTCCTCCAAACTAGGACAAAGTGATTTTGATGAAAACTTGACCACAACCTTCAACCTTGTAATGTACTAGTGGTATAGAGACCATCAAAATATCGTCTCATTAAAAGGTCTACGGGTGTGTGGGGGGTGGGGGGGGTGGAAAGAGTGTTTGACTCCCCAATAGGTAATTGCTCTGCTTCTCCGAAACTACAACACATGATTTGATGAACTTGAGCCACACTTCAACACTTGTAATATACTAAAGCGTATCGACCACATCAATAATATCCTGCTCATTAAAAGGGTCTACGGGTGTGTGTGGGGGGGGAGGGGGGTGGAAGGAGTGATTGACTCGCACAAAATTGGTATTGCTCTCTTCTCCGAAATCTACACGGCACAATTTTTGATGACACATGAACACAACATTCTTCATGTAATGAATTTAAAACAAGTTTATCGACCCCTCAAAATGTGACCATTAAAGGGGGTCCCACGGTGTTTTTTGACCACCCTAAATAGGTATTTGTTCTCTTCTCCAAAATGCAGCACAAGACTTTCGATGAAACTTTCACCAAAAATCCATCACCTGTGATTACCAAAGTTTTATCGACTACATCAATATCTGGGGGTCACAGGGGTGGGGGTGGGGGGGGGAGGGCGTTGACCCCCAAAATAGTATTTGATCTTTTCTCGAAACTACACACGAGTTGATGAAACAGAACAAACTGTCTCACGCTAATGTCAAAGATAATCGACTACAACAATCTGCCCTCTGAATAACAGGGGTCTAGAGAGTTGGGCGGGGGGGGGGGGTTTGACCCCCAAATTGGTATTTTTTGCTCCTCTGAAACTTACACACATGATTTATGATGAAACTTTAACCAGAACATTCATCACCATGTGGCTAAAATATATTGACCACATCAAAATCGTGCTCATTGAAGGGGGTCGATGGGGTGGGGACGTTCCCCCCCCAAATAGGTTGTTGCTCTTCTTCCATCACCACGACACAATTCGATGAAACTACACAACCGTTCATCACCCTAATGTACCCAGTGCATCGACTGCAATCACAATCTGCACTCATTGGATCTGCGGGGGGTTGACCAAAAGAGGTGTTTGTTGTTCCTCCAAATACACCAGATTTTGATGAAACTTGACGACACGTTCATCACCCGTGTGGACCAAGTGTATCAACCAATGCAAATATCGCTGCATTTAAGGTATCTAAGGGTGTGTGTGTGTGGGGGTGGGGGTGGTGTTTTGACCCCCACCCAAAACAATATGTAATTGCTCTCTTTTCCGAAACTACAGGCACAATTTTCATGAAATTTGACGCACAACATTTCTAACGCGTGATGTACAAAGTCTATTGACACTTCAAAATCTCTGCTCATTTAGGGGTCGAGGGGTGTTTTTTTACCACTGAAATAGGTATTCCTCTCTTTCCTAAATTACACTTAAAATTTCGATGAAATTGACAGCAACTTATCACCGTCATAGTACCAAGTTTATTGACTGCATAAAAATTCTGCGATCATTTAGGGAGTCACGAGGGGGGGGAGAGGGGGGGAGGGGGGTTCCCCTCAAAATAGGTATTTTGCTTTCTTCTCAAAACTACGCACAAATTTTGAATGAACCTTGCCACAACCTTCATCACACATAATGTAACCATCGTATATCGACCACATCAAAATCCTCGTCAATGAAGGGGTTCTATGGGGGTGCGGTTGAACCCTTCCCCAAAAATAAAAAAAAACTAGTGTTTGCTTTCTCTCTGAACTTACAAACCGCTAATTTGGAATAAAAGACCACAGACATTCATCACCCCGTAATGTACCAAAGTTTCGTTCACGGGCATTAAATATTCACAGTCTGAGGGGACTGCGGGAGGTTTGTGTGGACTGTTGTTCCCTGATCCAGTGATCTTCAGGACAGCGCGGTCCTATTTTTTGTAGTTTTTAGTTATTTGGGGGGGGGTGGGGGTTGAAAGCGTTTTTTTCCGTGAAGAATATTCAACCACTGATTCATCACACTATCCTTCACGAGACATTGCTCACAAATATCACAATTTCAGCAACAATCACCATTCCCATAATTCCTGCAACATCCTTCTTCTTCTTCTTCTGTCTTCTTCTTCTTTCGCTGCTCCGTTAGGGGTCGCCACAAGGCGGGGATCAACCCATCTCTTTCGCTCTATTCTCAATCTCCATTGCACTCCAACCAGCCGCAATGTTCCGCGCTCACCGCATCATGAACCTTCTTCTTTGGCTTCTCTTCTCTCCTGCTGGCGGCTGCCATCTTCGCACTTCTCCCGATATACTCCGTTCCTCCTGTGCAGCCATGTCCAACATTCGCAACCTCGCCTCTTCACTTTGTCTCCAAACCGTCCTACTGCGGCTGTCCCTCTAATATTCTCATTCCTTATCCTGTCCATCCTTGTCACTCAACGAGAATCGCAGATCTTTAACTCTGGCACCTCCAGCTCCACTTCTGTTTTTTTGTTAGCGGCACGCTCCAAACCATACACATAAGCCTGGTCTCCTACGTCTTATATACTTCCCCTTAATCTTGCGCTAACCTTCTGTCACAAATCATCCTGCACTCTTCTCCACCCACTCCTCCTGCTGCATTCTTGTTTCCACTTCTCGTCCCAGCACTTCCGTTACTTTGGACAGTTGATCCAGTAGTTAACCGATCCACTTCCCCACCCTCACTCTTGCAACCGCACATAACACCACCATTTACGCACATGTCTCCGTCTTACTCCTATGACTATATTCCCTTTCTTCCAGTGCGTACCTCCACCTCTCAACGCTCGCTCAGCCTCGCTCCCTACTCTCCTACAGATCATGATGTATCCGCGAACATCATAGTCAATGGGGATCAGTCTGATCTCGTCCGTTAACCTGTCATCACCATTGCAAAACAGTGAAAGGGCTCAGAGTCGATCCTTGGTGCAGATCGCCACTTTTACCTAAACGGTCTGTCATTCCTACCGCACACCTCACCATCCGCGTCAACATCTGTCCTCATACATTATCTGCCAATCTCACATACTTCTCTACCAGTCCAGACTTCCTTCATACATGGCACAACTCCTCTCTTGGCACCTATCGCATAAAGCTTCTTTCTCTAAATCCACAAACCAAATGTAAACTCCTTCTGGCCTCCGCTATACTCTCCACAACATCTGCAAAGCAACATCGCATCCAGTGGTGCTCTTTCCTGGATAAACATATTGCTTGCTCAAAATCGTCACCTCTCTTCTCAACTAGCTTTCCACTAAATTTCCCCATAACTTCATGGTGTGGCTTAACCACTTTATCCCTCTTAATTTCCACAGCCTGCATCATCACCTTGTCTGTTGAAAATCGGACCAAGTACACTATCTCCACTCCTCCGGCATCTCTCTACTTTCCAAGATTTTATTTAAACCAATGCTGGTTAACAACCCACTGCCATCTCTCCTAACACTTCCATGCAACACTGGTAATGTCAATCTGGGGCCCAACCGCCTTTTTTCCTTTTTTCCAACTTTTTCATCCTTTCATTAGCAGTCCTCACGGTTTCATCTCTCCTTATTGGATCCACCCAAAACACCACCAGCCCCACTTCTGATTCACTTATCTCCTATCTATACTTCTTCCAATCTCTCTCCGGTCCCTTCATTTTTTCCTTTTTACAATTCATTTTATACAGCTTACCAAACCAAGTATTCCCATATCCACTCTCCCCACCCAACCAATAAACACTTCTCTCATCTTCAACAAAACAAACTCTCAAAAGAACTGGTAACGTCCCAAAAGTTAGAGTCTCTTCTCAACTCGCTCGCGGTGCGAACAGTTCCCCATTTTCCGTCCTTTATACACCCGTAACCTGCAGCACATCCTCTTCCCAGCTCGGGCTTCCCTCTGTCTGCATCCGTATATAAAAATCCCTTTTCCCCTTCTTTTGTATCCAACTTCTCATACAGCTCGTCATATGCCTTTCTTACGCCTTTGCCACCTCTCTCTTTGCCTTCGCCACCACTCCTGTACTCCTGCCTACTTTCTTCATCTCTCTGATATCCCATTCTTTTTCGCCCACCCACCTTCTTCTTATCTTCTGACTTCCCGTTCCACCACCAAGGTCTGCTTTATCTCCTTCCTCTGTCCGATTCACAACAAGTACTTCCTAGCTCCTACCTCATCACTTTCTGGCTGTATTTGCCCAATCATCCCACCATTTTTACCACCACCATCCACACCATTATCTCGCCTCTCTAAATTTCCACGGCAAGTCTTCCTCCTTGCAGGCTCTTCCCCATCTGGTCTTGGTTCAGCCCTCACTCTCTTTCAACCCACCTCCAAAATCATCCCTAACAAGACCCCCACCCAATCGATGCTGTCTCGAGCTACATTCTCCCCCGCCTGCCACCACCTTTACAGTCTCTAACCATCTTTCAGGTTGCATCTCCTGCTTAAGCTGTAATCCACTGTGTGCACTTTCCCCCCTCCAACAAACTCTTGTACGACCCTGTTTCCTCCTTCCCCCCCGCACTTGAAATACGTATTTACTACCACTTGCCATTCCATTCTTTTTGCACTTCTCCAATTTGTCCTTCACATTTCTTTCTCTTGTTGAGACCGGACTACCCTCGGCGCTCACCTCTTCATCTCTTATTTATTCCTCTCAACATGCCCATTGAAATCTGCTCCATCACACCACTTTCCCATCCTGGATACAACTCTTCCCACCATTCATTACTCACTCAGAATCTTCTTTAATATTCCATCTTCAACCCATGCGGTCATATGCAATGAATGACATTCATCATCCACCCCTTCAATTCCAGACTTTACCACTCATCAACTCGGTCAGGTACAACTCTCTCACCTCCAATACCCTCTTGACATAATTTCCTTCAGGATACCACCGAACACCATTTCTCCTCTCCATATCACGATGGTAGAACAGTTGAAAACCACCTCCAATGCTCCCTATTTTTACACTTTCGCCTCATCCCATTGGGTCTCTTGTGTACAAACAACAGTAGTCCACTTTCTCTTTTTCTCTTCTTCTCCTCCCCATCACATATCAGCCAACTCTCTCGGCCCTTTTGCCCAGTCATCATCGTCCATATATTAGAGTTCCACAATCTCACCTCCAGACTTCTACCGTTCGCCTCTCGCCACTGCCTCCGACTCCGCCCCCAGTCTCATTCATCCTTCCTTTGGCCCAGCATAGCCAATTTTCACTGGTACCTCCTGTTGACCACCGGTACTGGTGGCGGTCGTTGGTAACCCGGGCTGACCGATCAGTATGGAATTCGTTTGTTTTCCGCATAATGATGGCATAGGTTTTTTACGCCGGATGCCTTCCTGCGCACCCTGGTCGCTCTTACAACACCGGGTTGGTACACTATTCTCATACAGGGCATACACCGGGCCCAGTACCACTGTATCTTTCCTGCCAACATCCCTATAACCTCCATCTCCATGCTCTACATCCAATCCACTTCCAATTTATATTTTTTTTCTGTTTCTGCTGCATACTTTCAAGGGAGACACCATTCCATGCATTACTGTCTCGAAATCAAGTGAACAGACCACTGATATATATACTTAGATTATTATATCCACTCTTCTTTACTTTCAGGTATGTCCCTGGTCCGAGTCACTGTCCCTTTCTGCTGCAAAGACTATTGCTGCGGCACTTACTTTTGTCTAAACCCTTCATAACCTTAAGCCATCTCTATCATATTCCCTCGTAACCGCCCTATATTTAATCCGAGTTGTAAAAGGCCTTTCTTCTTCAACTTGCTCTCATCACTGCTGAGTGCGGTTGGCCGGCAGAATCAATCTGGTAGGCCTGCCGTTTTACCCTCCTACGGCAGTTCTGTATATGTCTTCCTAAGATGTGTCTGACTAAAAAAGTGGGCACACAGTTTTACTAGATGAAGGTCCTCACTAATTTATTAATACAAATGTGAACCGTATACCATCTTTGATATATGATGTGTTAAAAATCCTCCTATTGCATATAGCGCAAATAACGCATTAAGGAAAATTAGACCTGCTTAAGTTGTGTCTCCTCAGGTCCAAAATGGCTCAATGAGACGTTTTCCCGACGCATGGATGGTCGCGCTTTCCCAATATGCCTTGGCCCCGTGTTAGCCAGAGCCTCACCTATGCAATTTCTTTTGTGGGCTTTTTTAAGGCGAAGGTTTAATGCACCTCACGCAGCAAACATTCAAGACCTGAAAGAGTAGATTCAATGCAGCTTCTTTGAGAATTAGGGTTGGAATGCGAATAGAAAATGTCTTGGAGATTGTGAAAGGATGCACACACTGCTTGGCCAATGAATGGAATCCACCGGTCGAAAGTCATGCAACTATCATTTTGTAGCACTTTCTGATTAATATTTTTTCACAAAAAGTTGAAAACTATTTCCATATATCCTGCAAATATTTTTTTCGATTTCGTGCTTAAGGAAACGGAACTACATGGGTTCATAAATCGGTGCAAGAGATGATGGCATCCTGTACGTACTACTCAACACCCCGTTTCTCTTCTTCAAATTCTGACCATCGGAAATAGTTATATCCACGAGCGCAATTTATGTAGCTTTTTTAAAATTTTCATGAAGTCTATATAAATCATGTTGATGTATTTGCAAGGTGGCACACTGCTGTGTGCAACTGATCGCCTGTGCAACCAGGAACGCGAAAATTGGCGCGTGAAGGAGACGGAGCATTGGCTTTGATTGGTGTGCTCTAGCAACATCTGGGAGAGTTTCTCGAACACAACAGAGTATGATTTATATTATTTTTCATCAGCAAAGGAATGTTAATTGTAGTCAGTTTCTCTTATACACAACAGACTCCTGCTTCTCTCTCTCTCGTCTCTCTCCTCTCTCTCTATCTCTCTCCCTTTCGTCTGCTTCCTCTCTATTCTATTCTCCCTCTCTCTATCTACTTCTTTCTCTTCTATCGTTCTATTCTTTACTCTCTCTCCTGCCTTGCTTCTCTCTCTATCTCCTCACTCTTTCCTCCCTCTTCCTCTTTATCTCTACTCCTTCACACCTAGCATCTCACGTCCATTATCTATACTCTCCTATCGAACTATTATGATCCAACCCGATGGACCATGAGGGCCTGGTGTGCAAATTTAATTTGGTCTAGGCGAACTGCTACAACCACCGGCGCTTGGTGATGTCTAGGATTGTCCTTGAGTTTCAAATTATGCGCCTAAGGCGGTGGTTGAATTAATGACAGAAGGTGGGGCGTTGGCTGCAGCCTGTCTTCCTTCCGAGGTCGGCAAAAGGAGTTCCACGCTGGCTCGGATGTGATTGATCATTCGAGTGTGCCTGCAACAGGAAGTTGGATGACCCATAAGTCCAGAGATGTTACTCAATGGAGGCCAGGAGACTTTTGGTAAGCCCAATCTCTGTGGCAGAGTATTCTCCGAATGGATGGATGGATGGATGGATGGATTCTAGATCTTTACGGAATTGTGTGAGTTAATATCACAAAAAACAAGTTATCTACATGTCTGGCTCTGTTATACGCCGTGGGCACGATCTAGCTGTTTGATAATTATTGAGGGAAATACTTTCCACGCTGTTGTTCATGCACATTTCTTGTTCACATAAGATTCTACACATACTTCCATATGTCTGAATTCCAAGACGAGCGCGTTTAATTCAGCCGACCCTGATAGCATTCCAACCTATCTCTCCAGGTCTCTCTCACTCACCCATTCTACAGAATCTCCTGCCGCTGTCGTTTCATCATTTCAACTCAAGCTGGCCTTTCACTTGTCCCGAACATTCCTTGCATGCATTTTGTTCTTCTCTCCTTCACCTTTTCACATTACCCAAGGCAGCCCATGGCCCTAGCAAGCACACTTTCCATACAGCAGCCCATGCTTCTATAATGCTATCTAAATTCTCAAGAAAAAAATGATAACTCTGCAATTTTATCCCACTTCATTGTAAAACCCAATACTGTACATGAATCTGCTGTCAAGCAATGACTTCCGCTTTTCCTTTCACATGATAACCTCCACCATCTTTGTGTTATGTCCCATCTATACTCATGGCTACTGCAGAAATAAACAATCGGGAATCGATGGTCGTGGATGTGTGTGAGGGAGCATCTGTTCATGTTTTCACATCAATTCTTCTGAAGACCCCTGCCTTCCTGCCAGATAACTTCCCACCATTATTTCTCCTCCAACTAGATTTTCCATTCCCAAAATGTTATTCAAACAATTGTTTTCCTTTCATTTATGTGGTTGTAATCCATTCCCCCCCCCCCCCACTCCCATTGTTCAACAGCATAACATACATCCTATTTTGTGAGGTTTCATGAGCCTGAACTTCGTATAAATAATAATTTCTCCACAATGTCCTTAGTTTCGCTGTTTTTTGTCACAAGTGTCATTGTGTGAACAACATCCCTTTCAGGTGGCAAATCACTGCAGTTTTGCACTTTCAGCTTAGTTATGTTATTTATTTTCCTCCTTGCATTGTTGTTAATCTTTAAACGAATTATTCACATTATTGGAGGAATGGCATCATTTAAGCCTTGTTGACATCAATGTAACGGCACCTTATACCTGCCTGGATCTCACATATTTCTTGTTCATCACTAAAGTTCTCAGGATTGCTTTCGCTGTCGATATACTTTTGGGTCAAATGACAGCAAAATGACTGTGTGCCATGAATGTGGAATACATGGAATATAGAACCACTCACACTCGCAGTATTGGCAATAATTTTCCTTGGTGTTTTATTGGCAATTCTTATCATGATGTTACTTTGTCAATATCAAAGTTTCCTGGAGAAGAGTAAAGCAAACACGGCAGTGAGTGTGCACTACTTGTATCTGTGGCTGGATGTTTTTTCAGGAAGTTCCCTTTTCATGGGAAACCTATAGATTTAGTAATGCCAGGTGAGAGTGCCTCTCACTCTCATTTTCCTCACTCTGTGTGTCATTTGCATTCTTGATATGACTGTCCAAGAAATACATGATTAAAAGGTAAGACAAACTTTCAGCAATCAGTGCTGTTTTTCAGAATTGTTTTTCTTTGTATTTGTTGTCCATTATTTTAACTCACACATCGCAAGGATCGCTGTAAAAGCTGGAAAGAAAAAAAATCTAATTGGACAGACTGAGAGAGGTATTTTCATAGTGGAGACAAGACTGTCTGGTCAGTCTTTTGGGACTGCCAATGGTAACATATAACCCAGTGCTACTTTCATATGGTCGGGTTGTCGATTACTAAACTGACACCCTTCACTGGCTTTTCTAGTTGGGAGGGTGAGTGTGACACCCTGCCAGGCCGAAAAGCAACACCTGATAATGGGCGGATGAGCTCCCATCGGGAGCTAACGGCCATCGAGTATGGAGATGGTGTCTTCTAAAAAATGCCCAATGGGGGTCAGAAAATGTATTTTTCTGACTCAGCCAAGTTTACCTCCTCCTGCGCAGTGGTCCTGTGAAGAGGTTTCCTTGTTTTGGGACGAGGTGAAGCTTTTGCCAGTTTTTCCTCTTCTTCTTTTTCTTCATAGCCCTTTTTTACAAATAGTGGTTTTCAGCCTTGTTTGGGGTGAACTTCAACTTTTTTAAAAAAAGAAAAGAGTGGAGGAATGTAGGCAATCTTGATTTATGTTGGTTCATAATGTTTGAAGCGAAGGGTGAATATGACATGATCTGGCTCATAAGGAACAAATAATTTGACCGACTGGAGTCCCACGACAATGCAACTGTCATCCCGTTAACCCACTAAACATGAGTGGAGGACTAACTACACCAACATACTAATGAAATAACTGCCTGAGGATCACTGGCATGTTGGTGCTATTGCCTTTCAGGCATGCAGTTTTGCAGAACCCAACAACATAAAGACAAAATAATTGAAATAATCCGGTAATCCTGATTTAACAAATTGGTGTAACTCAACAGAGATGAGCAGCAGCACATGATCCTCTCAGAACACATATAGGTTTGAGGCTAAGCAGTTTTTTGCATATTGTGATCATCTCACTATTACCTAAA
>CM068953.1:194431810-194443503 GCA_035128595.1 Eptatretus atami | reverse complement strand
TGCATCGAACAAGAAAATGAAAATCTACATACCAATCTGTTCTGGTGGAGTCTGTCAGTGTGAACTGCCGGGCAGTCAGTCCTGCCGCTTGTACACGAAATAGGCCATTTTCTGGAACTTGCAAGTGGCTCAAATTTAAATGGCTCAGGGCCAGAAACTCCATAGTATAAATTTCCATCATCCTCCGACTCGTCCTCGGCAATATCGGAATGAAAACACTCAATTTAATTGCCGCTGAAATCACTCTCGGATTCGCATCTCGCCATTGTTCACACGCTGTTTCCGAATGTTCACGAAGTTTTCGGAGAACGTGACATCATAGCATCTTCGGTAAATTCCGGTCTGTTTTTCGATCACTGACAAATGTTTTGACTTAAAAGTTAATTTTAGCATATTTTGAGTTTCAAATGTAAGAAAATAATTGCCCAACGATTATTAAATGTGATTACAACCTTCGAATCACACGAAGTCATCAGCGACCCAAAACCTGCTCTTTAATCAATGATCCTAAGTTTTTAACAGATATATTAAAGTTGTATGGAATGAACAAGATCACAATATGCTCGAACAGAGATTCGATTCCACTCATTTGTGGCCTGTCAGGCAGACATTGCAACAAAAACTAATTGGCAGTCCAATCTGCAAATCTAATGAGTTCTGACTTTGTCATCGTGAGAGTTGTGAGAAGCATAATTGCAGAAAATTGAAATCATTTCTCTCAATTCAGCGCATGCAAACCATTCTTTGCAAAGTGATTTTAGCCCACACTTTACAACACATTATATACCTCAATATTGTTTAAAAAACAGAAGATAAAGAGAAATGAGGACATAATTTGTGGACAAAGAACACATCTCAATATGAAAAATATTTTTTCAGTGTGATTAATACAGAAACACCAGTGCTTTACAATAGTCATGTGATCCATAGAGCTTTCTATTACCAAAATATCCATGCTCATATTTCACAAGATGGAATTAATTATTTTACTTCCACATGTGCCATTACCAATCCGTTTGCTATTTGCTTCCCAAGCCTGCCATTCCTAATCAACCGTTTCATTGGAGTACTTGCTTGAGTGCTTAAGCCACTTGTCAAGCACTCTACAAGCTACTTGGTTGTCATTTGCAAGCCATGGCGAAACACCTTGTTACGACTTTTACTTCCTCTTGACAGACAAGTTCGCTCATCTCCTTGGCACACCGGCACGAGCCGACACAATGACAACATGGCACAAAGTGGCATAAAGTAGTGCAACATATATCAAAGATGGCCCATGGAGCAGCTGATCCGAGGATCTCATCAAACCATCCCATCAGTAGTAGTGAAGGGCAGTGTGTATAAATGGCAGGGACTTAATCAACACGAGCTGATGACTTGCTCTTTCTTGGAATTCCTCGTTTGTGGAGCACTTTCTCAAGCCACAGTCCCTCTCATGGACGGGGATCAGCGGTTTACCCAAGCCTGTCAGTGAAGGGCAGGGTACATGCCTGCCCATCCAGTGTAGCACGCGTGTGGCCCTGGACATTGATGGGCATCACAGACCTGTTATTGCTACATCTCACATGGCTTGCAGCCACTCTTCCCTCAAATAAGTTAGTTCACCAGCCACAACAATCCATTGGTCTTGGTCAGAGAACTAGTTAGTTTGTCAGTCTTGCTCATTATCGGAATCAACCAGACTGATTGCTCCACCAACTAAGAATGGCCATGCACCATCACTCACAACATCGTGAAAGAGCTCTCAGTCTGTCAATCCTTCAGGAGCGGTGGCTCAGCTGCTGAAAATGTTGTGCAATTTTATTTTTACATGACAGCTCTCCAAGTTGCTTGGTTGTTAATTTGCAAGTCATGGCAATACATAGCAAAAGTACCCGCAATGTCACTCTGTATTGTCCCTCTGCAAAATACAACCAAAAATACACCAATCAATGTACAACGTTCAGGCCCCACCCACCTGTGTTGGGCCCTGCAGAGGCATGTGGTGCCTTGCTTGGGGGCTCGTCCACTGAAAATGGTGTGCATTTTTTTCGACATGTTTCCCCTTTTTGTGCAATCTGCTTTCATTATATAACCCATCACTTCGACATAGATAGAGGCATAGAAAAAAAATTCATTTTTTTTAATTTAAGTTTCTTCAATTATTTTGTTGGAGTGTTTGCTTGAATGCTTAAGCTATTGGGCAAACACTCTACAAGCTTTGAACTCGACAGATTTCCTTGCCGATACCATGGCTCGGTTCTGTGTGGGTACATCCAAGGAGTTAGGAAGGCAAAATAAATTTGAGGATTAGAATAAATAAGGCAGAAAATAAACATTCAATAAATGGTGATCAAAATTTTTAAAATATCAACAGAAGGATAGTGGATATAACTCTAAAAATAATGCAAATAATAGAGGTGAAAAAACATTGTTGTGCAGGATTGGTCATCTGGTAAACTGCAATGAAGATATTTGCTGATTCCTGCTGATCCCTTTTCTGGTAACTGGCACAGTTCAGCTTTATGTTTCAGATCTATCAATTTTCACAATTTATCCAAAAATTAAACCTCTCAATCGCATTTATATTTTATATTAATCGGTGAAATTAAACAAGCAACTTTTCGAAAAAGTCACACCTGAGAGAAGAACGAGACAACAAAGGGAAGATGGTAGACAAACACAAAACAAAACAGGATAGGTCACTGGAATAATCTCTATCTAAAAAGGAACTAATACTGCAGAAGTGAAAATTGTCATGCGATTAAATTTCTGATGTAAATGCAACTTTAAAAACATGTTCGCCCATTTTTAATTTCGAACAGCGGGCAATAGATACCTGACAATCTCAATAATCTTAACCATGCGAAAGTCCAGCGAATGTTTACATCAGGAGAAAATAACTTGTCGTGTAACCAGAACCGAAGGCAAACAGGTATGAAAACATACTTTGTTATCAGAGAGTGTGCTGGCAGCACTCTCTATGTTGGGATGGCACGGGGAAAAAAATGTCGGTCCCACCTGCTATATAATGTACAAACCAAAAGTTGGAGTATTTTCTCTAAAAAGTTGCTTTGGCTACATATGAGAGCCTACCTGGTCTGGTCAGCTGAGCATCTGGGCAGGGATCACTTTTCAGTCCTCCTACACAATGGCAAAAGCAAAAAACCAGGATTTATCAAAACCGGTAAATCTTTTTCTCGTTCTGTACATCTTTCTTTAAATAGTGGTTATCCCTCGAAAATACAGTGTGTGTGTGTGTGTGTGTGTGTGTGTGTGTGTGTGTGTGTGTGTGTGTGTGTGTGTGTGTGTGTGTGTGTGTGTGTGTGTGTGTGTATGTGTGTGTGCGTGTGTGTGTGTCTGTTTTCAATATAACTGTCTTTTCTAGGGACAACCATTATTCAAAGAAAGATGTAGGGATGGTTTCACATAATCATTTATTGTGACCATCTCTACCTTGTTTACATACTTTTTGGAGTAACATCCCTACATCCTTTTACATTTTTATAAATGTTTTTATGACTTGTAAACTAAAGTTTACAAACCTGGTCTAAATCATATGGAACCAATGACATACGGATTGCAAAATATGACAGGAAGTATAGTAAAGCACATCAAAACAATAGTTAATTAAATACAAGGATTAGGAAATGAATGATCTCCGAGAACATTTGATTTTTTGTTTTTCATTCCAATCTCTGGCTTCAGCATTGGTCTCCACATGCTATGATGGGACTTTTTCCCAAACCAGCTCTCAATACTTCCTCATTCGTGTCATGGACAGATGGTGCATGAAGCCCTTCCTTAACCAAACTTGCAGATTTCAGGAAACATTGAACTTTTGAAATTTTGAAAATTGACTTCAAATAACGAAGTATAATTCATGTTGAATTGTGGATGCTGAAGTGCAGTCCTGTTTGTGTAGACTGTATAGACCTACACTTCAAGTGTCGGTCAAACGCATTGCTTGATAATCACTACGGCAGGACTTATAACTGTATGGACCCAGCATGCTCAATCTTTGTATACTCTTGTAATGTAATCTCTCTCTCCAAAAAAAAAGGCAAATATATTCATGCATTGTTAAATTCATGCTTATCTATTATCGTGAAATGCGTGAAAATTTACACTTTTACAGAAGTACATCAGCAATTATTTTCTATTTTTTAGTTTCATTCTCTCCAAAAACCACCAATAATATAGACATGACACATTTAAAGAGAAGAAGTATTTTATTTCAACAAAGTGCAAGCTGTAAAGTGAATATGAGAACTTTTCTCAAAAGCTCGAGATATAGATGTAACCAGCATTTTGAAAACAATGAGGAGATCCTAAGATATATTCTGACATTAAAATCTGTTTTTGCTTTGACATTCAATTCCACATCCGCACGATAAATATTACAAATGGGGATTAAGTTCAAGATTTGTGATTCATTTGTATGCTGGAGTAAAAGTATTCTAATTATTGTTTTTTCTTAGCTTGAACGCATAATAGCATTTTGGGACAAAAATACAGCTCAGAATCCCAAAGGCAGTAGCAAGGAGAGCAAATATTTCAGAGGCTGTGGAATATTTTCCCTCTGTACTTGCATAGGCTGGAACAAAGGCCAAACATATGAGAGAGCAAACAAGCATACTGAAGGTAACAAATCTTATCTCACTGAATGCTGGGGAAAGTTTAGAGATTTTGACAGAAAAACATAAACATGTTAAAATCAAGAGTACCAGGTAAGAAAAAGCACTGATTGGCCAAACAGGCGATGAATCTCGACACTCCAAAATGACGGTTCCTGGATTTGCCAATATATTTTTCATTGACTTTGTGGGGTTCCATAAAACCCAAGAAATACACAGTACCAATTGCGGGCACACACCCAGCAACACGAAAACTTGTGGATTTACTCTTCTCAACATTATCCAGAAGCCAGCATCTCCAAATGGGGCTGGAAAAATGTTTCTGTTTAGTCAACTCTCATGAGATTATAAAAGATGTTTATTGAAAGAAAGAAAATTAAAAGTGCTGAAGTAGAAGGGATAAGTCTGTTGAGTAAATGAGCTGTCTGGCGTGGTTTTTTGTTCCTCGTGTTATAAAAGGTTTTTGTATGCAATGTCAAGGCTCGTAGAAGTGCTCGGGAGTCTTGGAGATGCTAATTGATATTCTTCAATGAGATGGCGATCCATCATGGAGCACTTTTGATTTTAAAAGTCATGTCCAAAATATAAAATTATACATTTTATGGTGATTGTATTGCATGTACTTAGAGTATGTGTTTTCAGTATAAATCGGTGAAAAATTAGATGATGATTTTTTTGGTCAAAGTGACCAACTTGCATCAATCTACTTCCTCTTGATCTCAAAGTGATCACATGGCTCTATAAATGTCTCCATCAAGAGTTAGGATAAGATGCTATTTGTTTATGAAAACAATTTACAAAGGGGTGCATATTAATTCATATTGTAATGATTAATAATTGCTTCATTTAAGGCAGCATTGTGAAAACTTACCTCTTATTTGCAAAAGTATTTCATAGGTCCTGCTTATAACACAAGAAATGACAAACACAAGGGAAGTGGATGCAAGTGTTTTTCGAATTGGACAGATTGCATCTGTTGGCTCACCTACAAAATTAATAGTACAGACAAAGCAACCTGTCAGTGCCAAAAGTAAAAGTCCAATTCCAATTCGCATCTCATGAAACTGATACATCATCATGCCCATGAGTATTGTGAACACAAGTCCCACTGCAGTACATGCCAGCAGGATAACACTTATGGGGTCTGAAAAGTCCAAAAACTCGATGGGCATCCGCACGCAACCATTTCTTTCCTTCATCGACCAGAACATCTCTGGACAGGAATAGCAGTTGGGGGAATCTGCACACAATTCAACACAACATCTCCTTTCACAGTCTGTTGGAAAGACATTTAATAAACTTGTCATATATTTATTTGTACATGTGAGCCCCAGAATTGTATTTCCATTTAAAAATAGAAAAAAGCTAAGCAATGATTTTTGCAATCCCCAATGAGTAAAAGTGGTATGTGTAGTTGATGTAGGTTATTTTTTTCAGTTGCTTTGTTCTCTGAACTTTCATACAATCCACTTGAGCTGTTTAAGCCTTGATTTGCAACTATGTGATTTCCTGTGTCTCTTTTCTCTCTCGCTATCTCCCTCTCTCCATCCCTTCCTCTCTTCTGTCCTCCTGATCCTCTTTTCTATTTGCTTCTTCCCTTTTTAGCTCCCTTTTCAATTACCTATATATCAGTGTTTTGTATTAATTATCCCTATTTATTCAAAAGAAAAATTAATCTTTTTTTGGTATATTATAATTGCTATTTTTAGAAAATAAAACGTTTATTTTTATGGAAATGTAATTCCACTTCACTAGAACATTATATTTTGCATCACTTTTAAAGATTCATTGATCTCTCTAATCTAATGACACCTCTTGTTTGCAAAATAAATTCACTTTTTTCGCTCAAATTCAAATCCTTTGACCTTTAACTCATGAAATGTCACCCTATTTTCTTTATCTTCTGCGACCTTACATTTTGAGGGTACAGCCTCGTGAGCATGCCAAAGCCTGAAACTATATATATAAATATATATATATATTTGAATATCTCGATTAAGCCCACCTCTATCAATGATTCCAGTTATTCCTTCCACTGCTGTGATTGGGAATTTGCTGCTGTGTCCATCTTCTTCACCCTGTTCATGCTCCCTTTGACCTCATTCTTCCCCATGTTCCTTATTTCTCCAAGTCTCCCTCTACTCTATTTTGTCCCTAAAACCTGATTATTGGTATGTCCCCTCCCCCTCTTTTTCTGATATTATTTTTGTTCTGTTACGTCCTTTTTTCTGATCTATTCTGTGTTCTTGCTCCTCCAAGAGCCTCAACACTGTTTCAATAAAATTGAAAAAAATCGAAGGGCATACCAGTTTTGTTGGAGTAGGTTCCATCACCACAGGGAATGCAGTCAAAGCAACAAAAAGGTTCCCCTTTTTGTCTCACTTTTCGTGTACTTGGTTTGCAAGGATTGCTGCATACAGATCTTGGAACCTGTTGAATATAATTATTATTTCACGAACATGACAACTTAATTTTAGTTTTCAACAAGGTCAAAATTATTTGCGTACAAACTTACAAACCGAATTTGCCATCAAACTCGTACATAATGTCTGTTGCATGTAAACATATAAATACATATCAGATACTTCTGAATAACTACTTTCCTTGCGTGTTCCATCATTCCATATCATCATTTTGCTGATAATGTGGAGTTGCTTCTCTGGAGGAGCCAATGACTTAAAATCACCAACAACTTTAAACTGCACTTGACCACTCTCATCAAATTGCCAGTTAATAAATTCATACGAGTTTCCAGATGGATCTCCATTCTTGTCAAACTTCACCAAATCACCGAGGTTGTTGACAAGTTCGACATTCCTGAGATAAAACAAAAGCTAAAACTTGTGTGAATGCAATCAATGATGAAGCGGTACACTTCATCAGACATATAATACAAAGTCTATATGACATCACAATTTCGGACAGCTGATCAAGATTGTGTTATTGAGGATTTCGTAAACCATCGAGAAGATGGCATCTTGAAAGTAATTTTCAGAAAGAAGTCCAATATTATTATTAACCAGCAAATACAACCTGTTACTTCGGTGATGGGAATATTAAGGGGAGAGGAGGAAGGAGAGGGAGGGGAGAAGGAGGGGAGAGAAGGGGAGGCAGAGCGGAGGCGTGAAGGAAGGGGTGAAGGAAGGGGTGAGGGGAGGAAGGAGGGAGGGGGAGCTTTCTCCACAAAATGACTCAGTTTAAAAAAACCAACAATTAACTGGGTACTTTTCCAAAGCTTCTCAGGGGAGACCACATTCTAAATATACTTGGACAAAGCCATACGTGATGATGAAACAGTTACATACACTACAGAGTTCCTGAACAGCCTCAAGCCCTTCTGAAAATAGGATGCCATTCATGAATTTATACAACCTCGACCAACCAAAGTCATGCTCTTTGCAACCAAACTCGAGTGTTCAACAAACTGTTGCTCCAAAATTGCCGAAATATCACCATCGGCAATGGAACAAACAAGGAAGAGCAAGCCATGATCCCAAGGACACTGATTATCACATCACAAACAGGCTTGCATTTTGACTTTCAGCGAATTCAGTTTCCAGTAAGAGTCTGCTTTGTCATGACCACCAATCAGTCCCAAGGACAAAGCCTCAAGGTTGTCGGCATCACGATTCAATAGTTCACATTGACACATAGTCAGATGTACTTGAGGGCAAGGAGATCTTGAATCCCCAAAGGGATTTTTATGTTCCAAAATGAAAACAAAACGAAAATTGTAATGAAAATAAAACTCACAGTATGTTTTACCATGAAGTTCTTCGAAACTAAATAAGTTGCACTTCAACCTCGGTTTACAGTTCAGTCAGTCATTGTCATTGCAATACACAAAAGAATAACTTTTTTGTACTCTTCACTCGGTGTTGAGTTTCCTATTTTATTTTAAAAAAAAAGTTTACCCGAGTGAAGAACTGGTTTCTCAGCTCTTGTTTACGTATACTGGTAATGATCAATTTATGTCGGGGTTACATTCCTGTAAAACAAGTCTAAAACTGATATGACTTAAACTGCACAGCTATTTCCCAGAAGTATTAACTAAAATACAGAAGATACGTTCCAGCATTCCAGTAGTCCATATGTAAAACTGTGTGGACCTCAAACATCTGAGGTCTCCTCTCCAAATTGGCAGACCACTCAATCCAGGCCACCACCAATATACTGGACATCATCTGTTTAACAGAATCCTTCCTCCCACAGGATGTTCAAGACTCCTTGTTGCACTGCCTGGCTATTGTCTCTTCCGGTTTGATCAACCTAAACCCCGTCCTCACAGCGGAGTGGCACTGCACATCAAGAATTCCATTTCTCATTATTGGTGTACTACTCTTACATCTCCCAAACCTCAGGAGTAAACTTGACGAAAATGACATTCAAAAAATATTGTACATTTTATCAATTGGTGTTCTCCATATTCTTGCCCACACGTGCAGGAGTTGCAAGTGCTAATGTAGCTACTCAAGTAAAATTGAATGTCAAGCAATCGAAAGGAGTATCCGAGTTCACTCAATCAGATGATGATGAGATGATATTCTCATAATAAATGTATGTTGAAGATTTAATGAGAAAAGCTCAAATGGAAAAAATGTCTGGCTTCGACAGACACATTCAAGCTCAAAAGTAAATAAATAAAGGAACACAGAAGCAATTAAAAACAAAAACAGTTCGTCGCCCACTTGATTAGCTGTGGCGGGGCTGATGAGGGCTTTTATCCACAATTAATTATATTATCTATCTTCTCATCACATACTGTATATGATTTGTCCACGACTTAAATTTATCGACATTTAAACTGATAATAATGTCCACTATTTGCCAACGACGACGTAAAAACAATATGTCATACATTGATATTTTTGTTTGAGGTGGTATCGATGCAATTTCTCCAAAATTAGCATAATGGGCTTGAGAGTGATAAAAACAATAATAAAATGCTGTCAATAAAAAACTTGATATTAAAATAAATGCATCGTTATAAATCTGTCATGGAAAATGTACTCAAACATGGTGCGATTTTATGTGTTGATCATGTATCTATTATAATTTTAATATACATAATCATATATTTCCTTTGTATTGAAAGATGATCAATCTGTCTCTTTAAGATGTTAAAAACAGGTTGGCCTTTCAACTAAAACTTAAGTCATTATTCAGGATAAAAGAATTGCCTATCATTTAAAAGCTATCTTGCTTTCTTCGGAAATTTTCTGAAAGGCAACAGCAAGAGGGATAGGGAATATGATTTCAGTACAACTTGAATGTTGGTCCCGGGAAATGTACAGATGTATTAACTAAGCTCTAATTGCTTCAATATAGTATATTTCCGCAGTCTGTAATGCATATATATATATATATATATATATATATATATATATATATATATATATATATATATATATATATATATATATATATATAAATTTATATACACTGTATATATATTGTTGCGGTTCTGCAAAACAGCATGCATCTAAGGCAATGGCACCCAACATACAGTGATCCCAAGGCAGTTATTTCATTCGTCTTTATGCAGTCAGACCTTCCCCTCATGTCTATTTGGTTAATGGGACGAAGTGGGTCTTATAGGTATAATGGGGCAACTTAGCATAACAATTGTGCATTTTGTGAGGAAAGCACCAGATTTGGCACACTAGTAGCCTATCATATTATGAACAGATTTGGATATTGGACCATCTCAAAATTTTTGATGGCAGTGGAAAATGGCTGCCACAGCCATCAGCGGCTGAATTTAAGATGGCCCAATATCCAAATCTGTTCATAATATGATAGGCTACTAGTGTGCCAAATTTGGTGCTTTCCTCACAAAATGCACAATTGTTATGCTATATTTAACTAAGTTGCCCCACTAGTAGGACTAATTATATCTCTATCTTCTCTTCTGATTTCTATGTCAACCATTTGTTTTTAGCCATGGTGGAAATAAACCAAGCAAGCAAGCACACATGCTATGCAAAATGTGATTACGTATTCACAATGCAATGCCTCCTGTGGCTTGGAACCAAAATAATCACAACAAACAAACCACGCAGCCTCCCGTGAGACCATCACCATGAGAATGAAAACACTACTTGGTGCGCCCTTTCTTTCAAATCTGTGCGCCAATTTCAAATGGCATCTCACCTAGCTCACCCCTCGCTTACCAAAAACTCACCACCTCGACCAGCAACACCTCCCGCAAATGGGCAAAGTATTCCAGCACCTCCTTGTACCTCTGTTTCAATACAATTTGCCAATAAACAGAGGCGTGCTGCACAGCTCAGGATACTCGGACCTCGTGATGAGGGGACAAGCAAGGGACGTCCGTAGCACCAACCGCATCTCGCCGGGGGTGTGCCGGTGGGCACGCGGGATTGATACAACCCTCGTACAATCGTCAGAACATGCCAAGACAGGCGGTGAGGAGGGGGGGGGGTGGGGTTTGGGAATGGAGCAATCCGGGAGTTTGGTATGGAGCTTCGGGCCGTGTCATGCCGGATGCGCGAATGCAACCGCTTCCGGCCCCAAGAGCCTGGCAGGGCATGGCTATCACTGCTGTGACCCAATAGAGAAGCAGGATTTGGGTCACAGCAAGTCACTTCAGGTCATCATTACACCCTTCGCACAGGGCTTATAAAAGGTGGATCACGGAGCCATCCACCCTCTTCTCCGCCTCTCTGCCTCGCCCTCTCATTTGCTTCTTTGCTTTGCCATCTTCTTCACTGCTCCTCATTGGCTGCCCATCGCTGGATCTTTACTTGTGGTTGGTGTGCGACAGACGTTCTTCTTCCGGAGGACAAGTGTGGAGTGCACGTTTCCACAAGCCCAGGCAAGGTGACTAAGCCAGAGAAAACGCACTGACTCTTGAAGTGAGAACGCTTAAGCGGAGCATCCCACGGAGGTACATGCTACATCACAGACTTATGCATGACTAGGCTAGGAATATTTTGCCTCACACATCTTTGCTCCTCTCTCTCTTTCCAACCCTCTATCTCGTCCCCTTCGGACGCACAAAATGAGCATCCATTACTGATTTGCAATAACAGTTTCCTCTGGCACTACACCGCA
>CM068953.1:194419650-194431794 GCA_035128595.1 Eptatretus atami | reverse complement strand
ATTGCACTACACCACACCTCCCACTCCCACACCTTAGACACAAGTATTTCTCTCTCCTATCTCCCAGATGCGTACTGGGTTGCATTGGTTGGCAAACCGTGCCAGATATTGCGAGCCTGTTTATCCTCATCTGCTCTCTTTCTTTCTGGCTATCTAATCTTCCTCGGTTTTGTATGTGTGCATGCATGTGATGGCGCCTGCCGTAGCATAAGTTAAGATTGTAGAAGTTCTGATGGGATAAGTCTACTCTGTGTCTGCTTATGTAAATTGTTTGCCTTTTGTCGCACCCCACAAATTCCTTGCTAGCACTGCTGTTCAGAATAATAAACACCATTTACTGTGCCACATACCTTTCCTTGCTTAATTGCAAATAAATGCTTGTCTGTAAATGTTCCAGGCTCGCTTTCATCTTTTCCTTCATTGGTCCAGCAGGTTTCATATCCTAGTCAAGCCGGAACGTTATCCCCCCATCAATCAGTTTTTCTAACCGGTACATCCTTGGGCAGTAACTTTCCGCTGCATCTGGTCCAGTAAGCTGATACAGCTTGAACAAGGAGTTTTAAACTGAGGGCATGTCCCCTGGTAATTAGATCACGTGACCATTAGGTAAACGGTATTTATTAGACGGAGAACCCCAAATCACGTGGTCGAGTTATTGGCGTTCACAGTCGATTAGCGCCCAGCCGTGTCACAAAGTTATTCGTGTGCGACGGCCTGCGATTTATGGTGGGAACCCAAGGTAGCTCTTCCAGCCTTCCCCCCTTGTGCTCTTGTCGCCCCCAACCCCGGGTCCTCAACAGATATTAATATATATAATATTATATATATATATATATATATATATGTATATATATATATATATATATGTATATATATATATATATATATATATATATATATATATATATATATATATATATATATATATTTAACCCAAAACACTCTTTTTCATCTTCATATCTCACCTTGAAAATTATTCATCTCATTTTCTCATTTTTTCTTTTCTTCGATTTCACTTAGCACCTTATCAACCATTAAGTTTGTATCAACATCTATTCCCACATTTCACGCTGTTGCCTTTTCAAAATATTTATCATTCTACTTTTCTAATTTCAAAGTCTTTTCTTCTTCACACAAAACACTTGTTTCAATCATTTTATCAATCTTTGAAAAGTCTTGGTTTAATTTCTCTAACCTTTCCCAAATTTCGTCGCTATTTAATATATCAATGTGTTCCTTTTCATCTATCTCATCAACATACCTTTCAAACCTGGAACCATCTCCCCATAGTGTAGTATATATATATATATATATATATATATATATATATATATATATATATATATATATATTATATATATATTATATATTTCATCTGGATTTCTCGATATTCCGAAATCCAAAATAATTTATACAGAGGGGAGGGGATGGCAGAGGGGGGAGTTTTATTGGCAGGAGAATAAATTACAAATAAACAGAGGTAATGCTCACAGTGTGCAGGAATTACGTAAGGCATCCTCTCAAAATTTTGGATACAGTTTTGTCCACATCTGAGGAAGGACTTGTTGCCACATGATGGTTCACCATAGGGCTACTTCTTTGATTCCTGGGCTATTTCCACAAAGCTTTGAGGTGGGGTTGAGAGGGACAGCACATTCTACATAAGAAAAAAGTAAAATATAGCATCACTCTCACCTGCCAAGGCTCAAAACTCAAAATATCTCCACAAGTAATATTTAGTAAAATGCTTTTCATTGGCACACAGTATTGAAGGTTATGCAAAGCCTTTGCGATCGCGTACACAGCCATGTACGTGTTGTAACTGACTCGGAAAAGAGATACATCAGTAAGCAATGTGTCAGCTGCCTCCAAATTTTCACTTCCTGTGCACAGCTGTGAAGTATCATCATTTGGACTCCACGTGCAACCAAACGTCTGTTCCCAAAATTCTAACAAGAATATGTTAACTGATGCAGTTTCTTCCTCATAGATAAGCTTTGTTTTGGTATGAAGCATGTCTAAAGCAGTTGATTCGAGATTCCTTACGATGGAAACAGTTTGGTTAAGGGTGAAGTGTTTGTTTGTTTGTTTTTCTTTTAAATTTTTGTGATTTATCTGCTTGATCGATTCAGGTTGTAAGTGATATGTTGATAATGCTGTTTTAAACAAATCAACAACATTAATAGTTTCATTGTTGGCCATTTCAATGGAAACTCCATTTGTCCTTCTCACAAATGTTGTTGATTTATTGTAAATAGTTGAAGGATCCTTCACATCCAGGGGAATATAATAATTGTTCCTGCTTATATCATCATTTCTCGAAGAAAGTTTATGCAATTTTACTTGAATACTTGTAACTTTATTCACATTCAGAAGCCTTGGTTGTACATTAATGAGGAAGTCATGGAAACCCGGAATGTATCCCCGGATTAAAGCAAAACCAATTGTGCCTTCAAACATATTGATCGTATCCTGGACTGAAATGACAGAGGAATCAATCCAACCTTCACTTGCGATCCATTGCTTATTTGTGATATTTCTCTGTAACATTTCTCTGATGATTGGCATGAAATCCGGTACAGAAGTAAAAGCCAAGATGACTTTTGCTTTCGTGTTTGCAATCTCCTCTCCTGTTTGATCAAAAAATATATATTATAAATCAGAATAAATTCATATTCAAGAATACTGATCCAGAAGATGTTATATGCATTGCACATCAATATTATTCATTTAAGCTTGGAACAAACAGTATTAGATATCTGTGATCAGAAACTGATCGACAAGGGTAAACCTCCACCGACCACGAGAGGCTTACCCTTAGCTATCGCCGACTAATTAATCTTGGCCTGTGATCCAATGAGGGCCATATTTTTTTCAGACCACCACATGACCTTGACCTTCAACATTTATGGATAGAGTGAAAATAAAGAAAATGTCTCCCCATCTACAATCTATCCAAAAAACTCAACATCATGAAAATCTGAGGAAAATTTAAGTTTTGATGAAAAGGTGTTTTTTTTTTTAGTTAATTAGACCAATGGCTTATCTGGGACCTGGCTTAATGTTGCAACCCAAATTTTGTAGCATTCTGACTTTTGGGTCTGGTGAAGGAGTTTTTTTGCAGGAATTTGTCATTTTCCCAATAATTTAATAAGTCAGCCATTTTGACACACTTCTGGTCACGTGATTGGCATGACCTGTGCAATTAAACATCCTTATCCTGGCCTAATGTTGTAACCCAAATTTGGTAGCATTCTGACTTTTGTGTCTGGAGAAAAAGATTTTTGTAGGGATTTACGAAGTCCACCATTTTGACCAACTTCATCAAGTGACCGGATTGCGCTTTGCCATCCCCATGACAAGTCAGGAGAGGAACATTGTTGTCATATTTCAGCCGGATCGGCTGAGAGGTTTGGCCAGAGAAGTCGAAACAAAATAGGAGAGAGATGGATGGACAGACAGAAAGTGCATGATGACAATACCTTATCTGGAATTCCAATTCCATAAAACCTAAAAAGTAAGTCAAGGACACTAATCAAATATCAGTAGTAAAAATGCGGTGGAGGTCAACGGTGATGATTCAAGAACATATTGGAAGGCCATGCAGTCTCTTGAGATTCCTCATTGGCAATATTGCATGATGACAAAACACTGCATTATTTCTCTTAAGACCGCCATTTGACTTTGACCTTTAACCTGGAGGGGTATGATATAAACAATGAGTAAATGTGCCATGCTCGAGGCTATCTATTAAGATGGTGGTTTCGTTCTGATCAGATTAACCTTCAAAGAGTTTTGGTGAAAAATGTTCAAAGGACTACAGGTAAAGGTAAATAAAAAAAGGTCATCCCTCCATATTATGTTTTACCATTATTGATGCAAAATTTCATTATGAAAGTTCGATGACATTGGCAAAAAAAAGGAGAAAAACCTAAATGGTGGTTTATTATTTCCAATGGTATAATAACTTGACCTTTATTCTGGAGTGGAATGATGTAAATCAAGCATAAATGCAGCTTGCACTAGGCTATCGCAGGAGCACAATTTCTTTCTGAGCAGACAAACTTTAGTCGAGTTATGGTGAAAAATCTTAAAATAACTATAATTAAATCCTCACCTTAAAGGTTACGTCAAAGTCAAAAAAAAAAGTCAACCCTGCCTCCTTTCTATTCACATTATTCAATGCAAAATTTTATTCCTAAAGTTTCAGCCGTCTCAGAGATACAGCTCAGAAATTGATACAGTTCGGAAATTTGGAGTGTTGAGAGTGCAGGAAGAAAAAAGTAAAACAAAAATTTCCAAAAGGTGGTTCAGAACTCTTGAAGGTCTAAAAAAAACTCTGTCTAACCATTAAAATTTGGGTCGCTAATCATAGTAACAAAACGTGCAACATCAATAACCCCTTCCCCGATGCTACAGGCCAATAGAGGGAGACGTCATTCGCCTGTCCCCCAGCGCAGCAATATACTGGGTTTTGCAATCACTTCTGTGTGGCTGTCTGGGCCATAACTTTTTTAATATTTGAGATATTTTCATCAAACTTTGAACAAAGCATTATTTTGAGAATATGGAGAAAACGAATTAATAATTTTATCAAAATAATTTTAATTATTATTATTCCGAGGAAATACCACCCGTCGCTTCGATGATGAAAAATATGAGTGGAGGGGGGAGAGGGGGAGAGAGGGTATAGAGAAGGAGAGAGGATGTAGGGGAGAGAGTGGGGAAGAGAGGAAGAAGGAGAGGCAAAGAGAAAGAGTCTGGTGGGGAAAGAGAGAGGAGGGAGGGGAGAGAGAGAGATGAAGGGGAGAGAGAGGTCGAGGGGTGGGATAGAGAGAGAGAGAGAGAGAGAGAGAGAGAGAGAGAGAGAGAGAGAGAGAGAAGAGAGAGAGAGAGAGAGAGAGAGAGTGGTGGGAAATAGAGAGAGGATGGTGGGAAAGAGGGGGGAGAGGAGAGGATGGAAGATGTGGGAGAGAGGGTGGGAGAGAGAGGAAGGTCGGAGAGAGGAAGAGGGTGGGAGAGAGAGAGAGGGAGGAGAGAGATAGAGAATGGAGAGAGAAGGGTGGGAGAGAGGGGAGGGAGGAAGGAGGGGAGGGGAAGAGAAAGAGTAGGTGGGAAAGGGAGAGGAGGGGAGGGGGAGAGAGAGAGATGAAGGGGAAGAGAGGTCGAGGGTCGGATAGAGAGAGAGTGGTGGGAAAGAGAGAGAGGATGGTGGGAGAGAGGGGTAGGAGGGGGAGAGGAGAGGATGGAGGTGTGGGGGAGAGAGGGTGGGAGAGAGGAGAGACGAAGTGAAGAGAGGTCGAGGGGTGGGATAGAGAGAGAGTGGTGGGAAAGAGAGAGAGGATGGTGGGAGAGCGGGGGTAGGAGGGGGAGAGGAGAGGATGGAGGGTGTGGGGAGAGAGGGTGGGAGAGAAAGGAAGGTGGGAGAGAGGAAGAGGGTGGGAGAGAGAGGGAGGAGAGAGATAGAGAATGGAGAGAGAAGGGAGGGAGAGAGGGAGAGGGTGGAAGGAAGAGAGGGGGAAGAGAGAGGAGGGAGGGATAGAGTGAGAGAGTGGTGGGAAAAGAGAGAGGATGGTGGGAGGAGGGTTAGGAGGGGAGAGAAGAGGATGGAGGTGTGGGGGGAGAGAGGGGTGGGAGAGAGGAAAAGGGTGGAGAGAGAGAAGGAGGAGAGAGATAGAGAATGGAGAGAGAAGGGAGGGGAGAGAGGTGGAGGGAGGAAGGAGGAGAGGGGAAGAGAAAGAGTAGGGTGGAGAAAGGGAGAGGAGGGAGGGGGTAGAGAGAGAGTGATGAAGGGAGAGAGAGGTCGAGGGGTGATAGAGAGAGAGTCGTGTGAAAAAGAGAGGATGGTGGAGAGAGGGGTAGGAGGTGGGAGAGGAGAGGATGGAGGGCGTGGGGGAAGAGGGGGGAGAAAGGGGAAGGTGAGAGAGGGAAGAGGGGTGGGAGATAGAGAAGGAGGAGAGATAGAGAATGGAGATAGAAGGGAGGGGTGAGAGGGGAGAGAGAGAGAAGGTGGGAGAGAGGAAGAGGGGTGGGAGAGAGAGAGGGAGGAGAGATAGAGAATGGAGAGAGAGAAGGGAGGGGAGAGAGGGGGAGGATGGAAAGAGGAGAGGGGGAAGAGAGAGCAGGGAGGGGGAGAAAGAGAGAGGAGTGTGGGGGAAGGGTGCGGAGGGAGGGAGAGGTGGACATTGCTCAGGATTTCTCCAGATCGCACAAGCACAGAGTAGAGTGATATATATATGATATATAAGATATATATATATATATATACATATATATAGATTATATATAATATATATATTATATATATATATAATATATATATTAGCCTGGTGTTGGCGTAGTGGTTAGCTTAGCGGCTTGGGATCGAAAAGGTCCTGAGTTCAAGCCCCGTTGGCCGCTTGAATTAATACACACCAGGAGGTTGACTCAGCCTGTCATCCTTCCGAGGTCGGCGAAGTGAGTACCAGTGTACTGGGCCCGGTGTATGCCCCGGTTACAATAGGTGTACCATATCCCTGTGTCGTAAGAGGCGACCAGGGTTGCGTCAGGAAGGGCATCCGGCGTAAAACCTGTGCCAAATCATTATGCGGATCATAATGGATGATCCGCTGTGGCGACCCCTAACGGGAGCAGCCGAAAAAAGAAGAATATATATATATATATATATATATATATATATATATATATATCTATTACTCCTTCTGCCTGCCTGGCAGTAAAATAAAATTGAAAATAATTCCAAACAGGAAACTTCCTGTTTTTAAGGAAGTCATAAAGGACACAATGAAGAGGCATGAATAAATAATGTAATGTATAAAATATGGTGGTGTAAAAGACACTGGCATCTACAGCGGTAGATTTCTGGATTTTTAGATTATCTGGAATTTTCCAGATAAGGTATTGTCAACGTGCACTGTTTGTCTGTCAGTCTCCCATTTCGACTTATCTGGCCAAACCGGTGGGCAGAACCAGCTAAAATTTAGCAGCAACGGTTCTCTCTTGACTGGTAACAGGAATTGCAAAGCTTGTTCTGTCATGTGACTTTACGTTAGGTCAAAATGGCCGACTTAGCAAATTTCTTCAAAAATCTTCTTCTCCAGAACCACCTGTCAGAATGCTACCAACTTTTGGTTACAACATTAAGACAGGGTCCTGATGTTAAATTTTGGAGGTCTTACCGATCACATGACTGGAAGTTTATCAAAATGGCAGACTTGGTAAATGTTTGGGAAAATCACATAAATTCCTTCAAAAACTTTCTTCTCCAGACCCACCAGTCAGAATGCTACCAAATTTGGGTTACAACTTTCAGTCAGGGTCCAGATAAGCTGCAGGTCCAGTGGTCCTATTTTTTTTTCTACGACCATTAAAGTCTATTTTATTTCAATTTAATTATATACTTGAACACTGCATAACATAAATCGCCTTTTTGATACTTTCAAAACCCTTCCGTTTAGCAGTATTTGGACATGTTATTTCTCTGCAAAGTACTTTATATTTGCCTATTAATTTCCTGGCAGAGGTGAAGAATGTGCATGTTTATGCATGCTGAAATACAATGGTCAAGCAGTGCTATGTAAGATATGTAAGCAATGCACAGTTTACTTGAACAAATGCAATCATTCTCACAAAAAGTAAGGATGGGATATTGACAAGAGTGATCATTCTCACAAAATATTACAGGTGAGCGATTTACATCGCAAGCTCATTTTAGAAGCACGAGTCTCAGCAACACCATTAATAGGCCGACAGGCACACAAACAGTGTAGAATTTCCAGTTTTGATTGTTCCATCTGGAATGCAATAATACGATTTGGAACGAGAAAGTCACAATTCTTCTTCACATCACTCAGGGATTTTACAAACCTGATAAATAGGCCGACAGGCACACAAATGTTGTAGGTCTTACATTGCCGTCTATGACTGTGTAATTGATGCAACCTTTAAAGATGCAAATATATTTAGCTCCTATGTCAATTTACTTTTATTTATTAAAAATAATAACAAAGAGTGGAATTTGCCATATGATTACAATATATCTTTTTAAAATGAGTAGGATCATATTGGGAAATTACCAAGATGTTTTATTTCATTTACGTCCTCTTTTTGGGGCAGAATCTCTTGAAAGGCAAAACATAATCCATAATCCTCTGATTCAGCAATAAATTGTGCAATACCTTCTTTCCCATATTCTTCGTTATTCTGAATAATACCAATGTAAACCCAGCCAAAGTGTATAACCATCCTTGCTATGGCGATTGACTGGAATGTATCGCTTGGCATTGTTCGCAAAAATGACGGAAATTGATGTTTGTCACTCAAGCACCGACATGAGGCAAAGTAGCTTATCTGAATCAAAACAGTGCATGGGAAGATGGTTTAAATTCCTAAAACTCGACAATACTGTTGAATATAATAGAAATCACAATTAATGTAAAATGAAATAATTTCTTTCAATAAACAGTCTTACTTGTGGAATTAAAAAGAGAGCGAAGAAACGAGCAATTGTCAATGAATGTTGTGAACCAGACTCTCCAACCACAGCATGAATTGGACAAACTTTTTGAACAATGTTGCTGAACTTCTGCCCGAGGAAGCTGAGTGCAGCAGTTAACGTCTTGTGCATGTTAAAGCAAGAGTCATAAATCATGTATCCAAGCGATATATTTGGAAGAATAGAGGAGTTTCGATTTATTTCATCAACTGCATAAATCATTGTCATAATACTGTGAAAACCATGAACATTGAAACTGAGAGAGAAAACAAGGTTCCTGACCATCACAATGCAAAGTTATTTAAAGTGATATGATCAACTAATATGCCTGGTGTTGGCTTAATGGTTTGGGGTGGGGGGTGGGATTGGGATCTGAGGACATGAGTTCAAATCCCACTTAGCTGTTGAATTAATACCAGGTGGGGTTGGTTCTGCCTGTCATCTTTCTGAGGTCGGTAAAATGAGTGCCAGCTTGTTGGTGTCCTGTGTTGGAGTGGTGACCTGTCCAGGATTGTGCCCAATATCCAAGGAGACTGCTCAGGCAGTACCAATGCTCTACACATAGTATAGTCCCAATTGATCATGATGATAAATCAATCAATCAATTAAACAATTTATGTCAGATGACAACACTTCACATTTTAAACTAAATGTTAAAGAACTTCACAAAGACGAAGAAGAATCAAATTATAAAATGAGTAGAGAATTTAAAATAACAACAGGAACAGTCTTGAATTATAAAATTAGAACACCTGAATTCACCTCACATCTCTGAGTGACCTGGTTCCAGAATTATCTGTTGCAATCGATTGTTGTCTACTCTGTGTTTAATTTTTGTTTGTATGTGCGTCCATCATCATGTTTTTGTTTGGTTATTTCGTATTTTGCACATGCCTTGGCTGGTTTGGTCTTCCATGTGTTCAACAGGCCTGCTTTCTATTTCATTTACTCCTTTCTAATATTTGTTCTTTCATCATTCCCCACTCATTAGATTCATTTTTTACCCCCCATTGGACTTAATCCGGAACGGAGGCTTATGGATTTGATCTCAATTTTCGTGTATGTGTGTGCGTGCGTCTGCAACTAAATCTCGGACTTATATGGACTGATTTTATTTGTGCTTGGCACAAAGACAACACATAATGGAACACATAAGCCCATCATTTTGTTTCGCAATGCAATCAAAGATAGCTGATCGGCGACCATTTTAGTTGGAAAAACACGATGTTGAGCACGTCCTCAACCATTTTTCGGACATGCATTGACCAATGTTGTTCAAAATTGGAACCGAGATAAAAAATGATGGCTTACATGTGCTTTTCGTTTTCTTTCTACATCTGATCCAAGATGGCTGACTGGTGGCCATTTTAGTTGTAAAAAAAAGGTGGTGTCGAACAAATCCTCAATCATTTATCGGACATGCTTTTCCCGATGTTGTTCAAATGGAGCAAACCGATAATAGGTAATGCCTTACACATGCACGTCATTTTGTTTTGAGATCGGATCCAAGATGGCCGATTGGTGATTATTTTAGTTGAAAAAAACCCAATGTTGAACACGTCCTCAACCTTTTCTCGGACATGCATTTATCAATGTTGTTCAAACTTGGAACATTGATAAGGAATGATGGATTACATATGAATGTGCTTTTGTTTAGAGATCAGATCCAAGATGGCTGACTGGCAGCTATTTTGTTACCTAAATGTGTCCCCAACCGTATATCAGACATGTATGGTCTGATTCTGTTCAAACTTTGGAAAGGACAGTGCATGATGGCACACAAATGCACCTCACTTTATTTTGCAATCTGATCAAAGATGGCCGACTGGTACATCGGTGGCCATTTTAGTTGTACATTAATATGGGCTCGCCCTTTAAATCGGGAAATCAAAATTACTAAAACAATGTGGGCTATGATGTTTTATGAATTTTTTCCTTGTTTTCCTTGACCCTGCTTCAAAATATTTTCTTTGTACTTTCTTACTTCTCAAAACAACCACACATAAATAATAAAAAGTAATTCTTCATAGTCACTGGTTCTGATCTCATTCCTTAAATTATTAAATCACAAACAATGTATTTCCTAATCTCCATTTTCCTCCTCCTTACATTTCTCTCCAACTACACAAAAGCTTTAAATGACAAATTTTACAATGCTAAGTCTTTCCACACTTCCATTTCCCAAAGTTCCTCTTCTATACTGCTTCCTCTTCTTCCCTTCATTTTTTTTTACTCCTGGAGATCGAGTAAACACATGCACCATCCCCCATCGTGTTCATTCAGCACTGTTCTTGTTCTTCCCAAAATCATTCTTTCTCCCAATATAATCACAAATTTTGGAGAGAGGGAAAGAGAAAAAGAGAGAGAAAAAAGAGAAACTTGTGGCTCCAAACAGTTGAAGTGCAAAATGGTGATTGCATTGTGTATTGTTACAAATATTAACTATTGACATGGGATGTAGTGCACATGTTAGCTGCTCTGCCGATGGATTGCAGTGAACCAATCCAAGTAAAAGCAAGAACACACAATTAGCAGAATAATTAACGCAGTGTTGGCAAGAAAGAACTGCAGTGGCCATTATAAGTATTCACCCCCTCCCAAAGTTTTCACAACTTAATGCCTTCTGAGGTTATTTCATAATTCTTTCTAACTTAATATAAAGTCTTCACAAACTACTCCAAAGTGCTAAAGCCAAAAAATGCAGCTAAAATATGAATAATATAGATTAACATTAAAAAATCAAATGATTCTCAGTTCCATAAGTATTCAACCCCTTTCTTCAATTACCCCTAAATCACTTTAAGAGCAAATTATTTGTTTGAAAGCTTACAAAATAAGTGTAATAGGTGTCACCTGTATGCAATCAGTGACCTCACTTAATAATTAAGCTCCCCCACTTATCGAAGGACTTTTAACATGCAACTCCCTTGGTCAACCAATATGGCAAATATGAAGACCAATAATCTTTCCAAAGAAGTCAGACAAAAGTGAAGAATAAGCACCGTTCAGGAGAGGGTGGCAAGAAGATTTCAAAGTCACTCATTATCCGTTTGAGTCCAGTGAAATCCATCATTAAGAAGTGGAAGACGTATCATATCACCCAGACACTACCCAGATCAGGTCGCCCATCCAAACTCAACAGCTGGGCAAGCAGAAAACTGGTTTCGGATGTCACTGTAATTCCATCCAAGATGGGGTCAGTGTTCACCAATTAACAACATCCTGCTTCCTTAATTAAGTTGGCCTTGTGGGAATTTTTCATGTTGCCCTCTGGTTATTCTTGTGTTTTGCCTTTTACGATTCTCTCTACTTTGGTTAAATAGCCTCTTTCTTATGTTTCACCATTTGTTAAATACATAACGTTTTGTTAAAACTGGATAGGAATTGTAATCATTATTATGTCAACACATGTATAATCCTGCTTATGTATAAGTTGGATTACTAAATATATCGATTACTAAAACTCTCATCTTGTATGTATGTATGTATATATCTATGTTCCCAAAATACAGCCAAAACGGTGCACGACAGTGCAAAAATTATAGGGCCCCCTTGCTCACCATTCTCCTGCAGTGTGCAGTATCAAGTTTCGTTCAAATCGGGCAAAAAAAAAATTAAAAAAATCTATTCCCGATTCAGTCAAATACTCT
>CM068953.1:194380878-194396749 GCA_035128595.1 Eptatretus atami | reverse complement strand
ATATATATATATATATATATATATATATATATATATATATATGTACATATACATATATATTGATAATCCCTGAGGTTTTTGGCAAAAATAATTAACAATAATAAGGATAACAAGAAAAAAAGTCAGAAAATGTCATAACCCCTGTTGTTTTAGAAATTTTGCTCTGCGGAGTTAAAGGGTTTGTCCACATTTCTGTTCAACTAAAATGGCCGCCTGTCTAACAGTCGGCCATCTTTGATGTGTTCGCAAAAAAAAGTGAGAAGCACGTGTATGCCATCATTTGCTGTGCTTTTGCCAAGCTTGAATAAAATCGGACCATGCATGTCTGAAAAATTGTTGGGGACACATTTATGTAACAAAATGGCCACCAGTCGGCCACCTTGGTTCTGATCTCAAAACAAAATGACCTGCATATGTAAGCCATCATTCTTTATGAGTGTGCCAAGTTTGAACAACATTGTAAATGCTTGTCCGAGAAATGGTTGAGGATGTGTTCAACATCAGGTTTGTTTTTTACAACTAAAATGGACGCCAGTCGGCCATCGTGGATCTGATGTCGAAAATAAAAATGACGTGGATATGTAAGCCATCAATCATTATCTGTGTGCCAAGTTTGAACATCATCATGAAATGCATGTCCAATAAATGGCTGAGGATGTGTCCAACATCGTGTTTTTTAGAACTAAAATGGCTGCCAGTCTACCATTAGACCAACTTGATCAGATTGCAAAATAATGTTAGGTGCAAGTGTATTCCATTGTGTACTGTGTTTTTCCAAGTTTGAACAAAATCGGACCATGCATGTTGGAGAAATGGTTGGGGACACGTTTAAGTAACAAAATTGCCACCAGTCGGCCATCCTGGATCTGATGTTGTAAAAAAAAAAATGAAGTGCACATGCAAGCAATTAATTTTTTTTTCTGTGTGCCAAGTTTGAACAAGATCTGTAAAAGCATGTTTCCGATGGTTGGGGACGTGTCAGGTGTGTGCCCCATTATCTCATCTCATGGTATTTGATTGTTCAAAATGTGGACAGGAGGGGTTGGGGTATCAAGACAGATCACAGATCTGATCTGTTTTAACATATTGTCAAGTCATGACAGATAATATCGATGACTTGCTACAGGTAACATGTAAACCTGTACTAAACTGTTTCATGGTCGTGTTGTCTGTAACTAAACCGACTCCGAAACCAGGTTACATGGTGAGGAGGGTTTATGGGTTTAGACACCCAGCAGGATTAAAAGCAAAACCTGTCAAAGGGTGGAGGAGCTCCTAGTGGGCTGATGGCCTCCAGATCTGCTGTCCAACTGTGTCCATGGACGTCCTCCTTCAGGTGGGTTACACATTTCTAATAGGGTGGTAGCAGGATTTGCACTCCGGCCACTGTAAAAACACTTCATTCTGCAATATACACAGAAAAAAACACAGATAAAACTAAGAAGAACCCACTCTACTCACTCTGTGGGAGTATCTCCTGTGCAGCTGCCCTAAGCATGGCAGTTCACCAGATGACGGGACTGGGGCAAAGCATTTGGGAATGCCATTATTTGATGATTGCAGGGAAATCACAGGACAGCCCTGCTGGGTCGGGTTGGGGTATTGTTTGACAGGGTGGTGATGAGGTGTTATCCACCAGATGGCAGTCTCCTCGAGTTATTCTGTGGTGGTCCCTTCGGGTGGGTGCCTGGAATATCCTCACTCAAAGAGTGTCATCTGAGTCTCTGCTGTCATTTGAGCTCTCACATCTGAACATCAGCATGACAGCACTTTCTGAGTCTCAGCGACCAGATTTTGGTGAGATCATGGTTGGTACCTGCAACTACCACTGGTCTGGGCTCTCTGATGGTCAACATTCTCAGGGAGTTGCTGTAAATGTGTCCAATAACCTCTGCCTCTTATGGTAATCAAGGTAACATCAGTCATTAAGCTTATTCTGAGACTGAGGATCCATCTCTCTCTGGGTGTCATTTCCCTGGTCTCTGTATATACTCTGACTAAGGTGTATGATCTCACAGAGAAGAAGACATTTGATGATGTGCTCCACTCTGTGGTTGCTTGGGTGTGACAGGCTAGATACGCTTCCAATCTTGGGGAATTTCAGTGCATCCACAGGCATTGATAGGGATGTTTATGAGACTTGTTAGCCCAGTGGTTCTGGAAACAGGAATCAGAATCGTGCGACACTCCTTGACTTTGCTGTATGTTGTGGATTTAGGGTGGATGGTTCTTGGTTTCATCACCCACAGCCAGACCGCTGCACCTGGTATTCCAATACTTGAGGTGTGTCAAAGGAGATTGACTATGTGTTTGTTGTTGGTCGCTGGAGGTTACTCCAGAACTGCAGTGTCTACCAGAGAGTGCTCATTTCCTCAATACTGATCACAGGCTTGTTGTAGCCACTCTGAAGCTATGGCTCAAATTCAAGAGAATGTTAGCATCCCAGCCTTGGTTGGATGTTGGCAAACTCAAGGATGAAAGAGTAGCTGAGTTGTTTGTGAACAGGTCGAGTGGGGGTATAATGGGTCTGGATGTTTCAGGGGATCTTGAAGAGTTGCGGAGTGTCTTCATGCCGACCATCATTGATGTTAGTGGGTGTCTTGGAACCCATCGTCAAGCGAAGAAGAATTTTGTATCCCAAGGGACACTGGATACTGTGGAAATATAAATAATTATTTTATTATATATTCATTTTCGTCACTTAAATGATATGCACATATACTCTTGTGTTTTCAGCAAATAGGTATTAGCTTTCATTATTGCACTGGATTCAGAACGGCTGTCTGTAATAAAACAAACTCCCCTTCCCCACAGCCTTTCTAACTTCCATATTTCTTTATCTACAGAATATAATTTTCTATTTACTCTTGGTTTTATTAAAATAAATACTGAATATTAAGGAATCACCACATATTACATAATTATGTTAGTTCATGTGTAAAAGTGTCATGATGTCTGGAGCACTGGACTGTGAACTTTGAGCAACAATTGTTCTGTTTCATTGGAATGTTTATTGAAGATGGTGTGCATCTTGAATCTCTCACCCTTATCTTACTTCTGGTTGTAAGTTGCTTTCGAGTTTTGAGGATTAGTAGATCTTGGAATGACCACTGTCAAAAGGCCATGAGTAATCACCAGCCTTTGCCCCTGAAGCTGGCCATTGCAATTCTTTATCTCATATCTTTCAAACCCTTTGTGAGTACCGATCATCAGATGTTTCCCTAATCTCACCCCTCCCCATTCTGTTGAGTATAATTGTGAGTCAGATCTATGTAACATTAGAAAGAGGACTGCACATGATTTTGCTTGAATCTTGCATTGTTTTAATCCTCTTTCTCCATGCACATGATTAAATGATTTAAACTCTGATGGAGAAGAACTGAATTATTTGACAATTTGGCGAGCCAAGGCAGGAGGCACTTTTCCTCAATGAAGCAGAGATTGGTGGCTGCAGTTGGAGGAATGGCAAACACGACAGCTCACCAAACAGGTGTGGGAATTTTTTCCCTAGGGAATAGGTGTGTTTGCTTTCCCTACATGTATGTCTCATCTTTCGAACAACTGGTAAACGTGTTTCCAAATTAAAAAGAGTTTGAACCATTTTGATTTTTGGGAGGTGACGGGAGGGGGGGGGGGGTTGGCAGGTGATGGTTGGAGCCCCATCTATTGGAGATAAATCTTGGTTGTTGGCTTAGATTCCCAGTCCTGATCACGACAAAAAAAAAAAACACTATGTGCACCCACGATGTCTAAGTGTATGCCCAAATTAATTTGGCTTTCCTCCTGAAGTTGGAAAGATAACATTGGTATTTCCACCTATCGTTGGAATATTAATTGATGTCATTCATTGTTTTCAACCAGCAGTTGAAGTTGAAGCTGAAGGAATTCTGTGTTTACTTTCAAGCAGATTTTGAAAGGATAGAGCTCTTGTATAGTTGTATTTTCATCTGTTTTGTATTTGCATTGATTTGTACATAGTACTATGTGTTGTATTATTTGAGTTATTTGCACTGAGTGAGTGTGATGGGTAACAAACTTGCTTCGGTGAGTCAGGTGATTCTATCCACAAAAGGTCCGTGTGTATGGTACGTGCATGATAATTATGGATCAGAATAAAAAAGTGATGTTGGTAAGTGGTGTAAGTGGCAGAGGGAAACAGAAATGGGTTCCAAGAAGATGGTACTTTTTAAAGGAGTGGATTGAAAATTTGAAATGAGAATTGGAAAAGAGGGGGAAAAAAGGAGAAAATGGCTGGAGAAGTAAATTACAGGGTATTTTTTTATGTGGAATTCAGAATGCATGGAGAGGAAGGACAAATCTAAAATGACAGACTTAAAACATAGCTGAGAAGAGGTACAGGATAAGCTAAGGAAAGTAACAACTCAAATGCCCCTTAACATGGAAAGGTATCAGCCCCACTGCAACCCAAATTGTATCATCAGATAGCTGAAGTATCAGCCCCACTGCAGCCATAATTATATCCTCAGATAACTGAAGAGGAGGTAATTTACAAAGTGGAAACCTCTCCAGGTCCTGGCGACAAGGAATGGTGCAGTAGAATGAACCTGATGAATTACAAAATGTTCTGTTCTGACAAAAAAAATACCTGTTCCTCAAAATGTTCTGACACCTGCTGAGTGCACAAGGTCTAAAGTACCATTAGTCTTTGATGTTCTGCTGTCTAATAGAGAGAAAAAACCCCAAAAACCCTTATTAATGCCCCAATGAGAGCATTCCCAGGAAATAAGTCACCCAGTATATATGTATGGAACATGGACATATGCTGATGTGAAGGAAGTGGCGAAGGGAATGCCGTCAATCAGACAGAACCATAGGTGATGTAGGGACAAATTAGAATTAGAATATCAGGGACTTACACATACTATTAAGAATGACGGTACGTGAAGGATAATTGCAGACCCTGAAAACAATGACAAGGTGGACACCACTAACTGTAATGCAGAAAGATATTGATGATGGACCTAAAGCGGCACAGATAATTGCCCTAAAAATGCCATTGTAGCATTACCAGCTGAGGTGTATTTGGACAAAGTTCAGGCTTGCGAGCAGAAAGCAGGTGAAGACCGTATAGACTATTTGGACAGATTACAAAAATCTTTTACATTGCAATCAGGGATAAACAAAATGCAATGAAAATGCCATTAAAATATGCTTTTATGAATGTGCTGTCTTCAGAAATCTGGGTGGACATAAAAAGGTCCCTTTCTTCATTGAAATTGAAGTTTCACGCTCTACGTTACGACAAAATGATTTTTCCAAATGTCACTCTATCATGGGCACAGATTAATGCAGTAGGTGTATCAGGAGTTCCGATGGTAACCGCACTGACGAAAGGATTACAAGTGCAAGTGGGTCCATTGACAGAGCATCATTCTTTTCTATTAGCAACTAACTCTCCGGTTAATCTACTAGGAAGAGATTTACTATGCAAGTTAAATTGCACCATAAAATACAATCTGGACGGGGTGTATCTGGAAATGCCACAGAATTTGCATGAGTCCGTTTTGAATTTGTTGCAAATGACCGTTGAACCTATTGTGTATTGGTGGAAACTTGATGACTCGACTGCATCTGTGTACATGAGTGAAATATTAATGAATCCAATGAATGTTGTGCCCGAAGTACAGGAATGGGCGACTCACCATCAGATTGATATTCAAGGATAGAGGTTCCATCTCCACTCTATGGCATATTATGATGGCATGGATGATGAGTGATGACACAGGATAAGCAAAGGAGGTTTTTCCACATCTGCAGACAAGGTATGACATACACCTAACGTCACTGTGGTTAGGAAAGCAGGGTATAGCTTTGGAGGTATGTCCAACAGCAAGGCAACAAGAACTATGGAACCCTTCCAGTGTTGTAAGAATACCAGGCAAAGGATATTGGACCAATGATTACCAATCTAAAAGAAATTGGTGAAGTGAAGCATGTTGGGAAAATTCAAGGAGCTCCGCTTTATCTGCTAGGTGAGTACCGATTTTGCTCAGGGTTAGGAGAAAAGGTAACCCCCTCCACTTTTACAGTGAATAAAACCCCACCTTCTAAAGTAGCCAGAGTCTCACTCAACCTTCTTGACCAGGTGCCTTCTTGCCTGTGGACAACACACCCAAACGATGTCGGACAAATCAAATGTAAGATACCAGTTTAAATCACGGTGGATTCGTCTCAACCGTTTCCCCGGAAACAACAATCCTTATGACCAGAGGCATAGGCCAAGATCGCAAAAGTAATCCAATCTTTGCTGGAACAAGGAACCATAGTTCCCATTGTTAGCCTGTTTAACATGCCCATACTGCATGTAAAGGAACCTGGGAAGCAGACATGGTACTTTGTGCAGGATTTAAGAGCAGTAAATGAGTGTGTAAAACCTGCTCATCCAATTGTTCCAAATCCAGCTACTGTACTCTTTAGCATTCCATGTATCATGAAGTACTACTCAGTCATGGATTTATGTAGTGAATTTTTTTTCGTACCAATGCATAAGGAGTTTCAGTATCTATTTGCATTCATGTACAACCATAAACAGTACAAGTGACAGTACTTCCCCATGTATATACAGAGTCCAATGTTATTTTCCCAAGTACTGCATGAAGATTTGAACAATGTTACATTTCCAGGACACTCAGTGTTAATGCAGGATATCGATTATCTTTTGATATGCTCTCCCTCAAAGGAAGCATGTTGAACAGGACACTATCATACTGTTAACGGTGTTGGAGGACACAGGACATAAAGCGACAGAAGAGAAACTGCAATTCTGTAAGGAAGAGGTGAAATATTTGGGACACATCCTGAAAGGGAATACGCGATTTCTTTCAGCAGAATGAGGAACAGCCATATGGGCGCTCCCAAAGCCAACAACCATGAAGCAGATGAAATAATTTCTAGGAACTGTGGGTTATTGTCGACAATTGATTGTTGAGTTGATTATGCAGTGCTATCATGTGCTCTGTTGGACATTAGCTTACCAAGCAGCCCAAATCGATTGGAATGGACAGAAGAAGCAGAAACGGCATTTGTAGGATTAAAGAATGCACTTTTATCAGGACTGCCAGATTATGAAAATACTTTTTACCTCTATTCACACAGGACGAGAGCATTCGCACAATCTGTACTAACATAAATATGATGCGGCCGATAGCTTACCATAGTGTTAAGTTGGACTTGCTGGCTCGAGGATCTCCACCATGTTTATGGGCAGTGGCTGCTGCCCTGCATGTTGTGCAAGCCACGACCTCCATTGTGTTAGGAAACCATTGATCCTCCTTGTATCACAGGCTTTTCCAGCAGTGCTTTTGAAAACAGAAACACAATATCTTTCATCATCGAGTGACAACATGCGAATTAGTACTATTGGCAACCTTTGTCATTACCATCCAGCGATGTCCACCTTTGAACCTGGCCTCGCTTTTGCCAACTGCAGAGGACAGTGACCCACATGACTGCATGGTGATAACGATGTATGTGCTGACACCACAGTTGACTTAAAGGCTGTCCCATTGATTAATCCGGATTTGATATTATACATGGACGGAATGTCATCAAGAGTATTAATTGGCTCATTATTGTCTGGATATGCCATCTGCACGGAATCAGAGATATTGGAAAGTGGAAAATTGCCAGTAAATTATTCAGCACAAGCAGAGCTTTTTTCTTTGACGTGAGCATACTGTTTAGCAGAAAACCAGGAATTGACTATTTATACACTCACAATATTCTCACGGAGTAGTGCATTGTTTTGGCACACTCTGGTGCGAAAGAGGGTTTTTGACATCTTCAGGCAGCCAAATTAAAAACGGTGATCCAATAACCAACGAACTGAAAGCAATTTTATTACCATCAGTGATTGCAGTAATTAAATGTGCTGTGTATACAAGAAGGCTGGATGGTATTTCAAAAGGGAACACTAGGGCAGATGGAGCAGCAAAACTTGCAGCAACGTCAGAACAAAGCCCAGTAATCACGCAAGGTGCTCTAACAACCACTGAGATAGCCCGTCATTAGAAGATGTAGCTGCCATCCAGACAGCCATTTACAACCAGCAAAAAGATAAATGGGTGAACTCAGGATAAACATTTGATGTTGATTTTCAACTATGGATTTCCCGTTATGGATGTATGGTGGCGCAACATGCATTACTACCATGGCTTGCTCGTTTATCTCATGGAATTGGCCACATCAGTAAAGGTGGGATGTGTACGTCCATTGAAAAGCCATGGTATGTACCAGGCTTCGTATCAGTACCTGAACAATACTGTGTAACTTGGCACATTTGCCAGAAATATAATCCAGGAAAAGGCGAGAAGACAGTACAGGTGGCACATCAGCCCCCAACAGGCCCATTTGTACATATGCAAATGGTTTCAATCAGATGCCTATATTTTGTGGGTAGGAGTATGCCCTAGTAATAAGTGATATGTTTAGTAAGTGGGGAGAGGCTTATCCATACAGAAGGGCAGATGCAACCACAATCATAAAACGTTTGATGAAAGATTTCATTTGTTGATTTGGCATACCCTGCAAAATTTTGACAGACCAAGGAATGCACTTCACAGCAGAGGTATTACGAGAGTTATGTAAGGCATTGCAGGTGAAACAAAATTTTCATTGTCCATACCACCCACAATCAGCTGGGGAGGTGGCATGACAGAATGGGCTGATGAAGAATATATTGGCCAAAATTTGTGAACAGACAAGTATCAAATGGTCAGACACCATACCACTCACCCTGGTGACAATGAGGGCAACCCCAAATAGGAGAACAGAGCTCTCACCACAAAAAATCTTAATGGGAAGGCCAATGAGGGTAACTTACTCATATCCATTAACGATGAGGAGATGGACATAAATCAAATGGATGATACAATATTTCCATTTTTTATTTCACTAACAAACACTGTAATAGTTTTCTATTCACAGGTCAAGGAGGCCTTTCATGAACCAGCAGCAAACGAGTATCAGAACTTCAATGCTGGGGAATTTTTGTACATTAAGTCCTGCAAAATAAAAAAAGGATCTGCAGGCAAGGTGGACTGGAGCATTTCAGGTACTCTTAACTACTCACATTGAAGTAAAGTGCAAAGGCAAGGCAACATGGATCCACTCCTCTCATTGCAAGAGGGTCAACAAAAGCGAAGCAAACAATCCTGCAGAGCATTCTTCCTCGGACTGTCTTTGAGGATGGTGGTGATTATGATGGGATTAAGTTTGTTACTGCCAATAACTTTGGTTTGCTTAATAGAGGCAGGAAAATTCCTCTGACCAGAAGGACCAGGACATGTTACGAATTGAATATCAATATGTTCACCAATAAAATTATTTTCAAACCGCTGTACCCACACACTAAGTTGTAATGTATCCAAATCAGGCTTTGACGCATACCAATCCACCTTGCCAACCAAACACTGTGGATCAGCTTTAAGAAAAAACTGTGCATCAATATAGATTATGAAATAGAAGAGAAATCTTAGCAAACCTACTAGTGCATTTGCACCAGGATGGATTGCACGGAGTAAACACCTATTTAGCCATATCTCTAAAAGGAGCACAAGTAGTAAATGAAAGTAGCTGTTGGATTTTCACCCATATTCCTCATTCAGTAAAGAGTGGAATACCACTTTCTACACATCCCTTCGAAGGAGAGGATATTTGTGGTTACTCAAGGAAAATAATTACAGAACAGGGAGAATATAAATTGGAAAAGGTTTCAAGGAATGTATGCAAAAGGGGCGGATATAACTGTAGAAAATCAATATATGGTAATAGACCAACTTTTGATGAACATAAAATGCCTCCACACTTCACAGTAACTACCACGATGAAAGGATTTATTTGCTTAACTAAAGAAGTAGTCAATAAAACCATTCATATGGGAGAGTCCACCTGTAAACATTATTTAGATGTAAGATTGGCAAGCAACTTATTCATACCAGGAGCTCCAGGGTTTCCTACATAATATTAAGAGCTCAATAAACTTTTCCTATCATAATAGGAGTAGCATGGAACAATATGTACTTCATATGTGGTTATAAAGCATATCCCTGGCTTCCTATAAATTGGTCAGGCTGCTGTTACTTGGGTGTTGTTGTAATCCATATGTGCCTGATAAAAAGGTCCTCATTCAAAGCTTTACATCAGAGGGGAAAAAGGACCATTACTATGGCAGAATGGATTGGAATGGTGGTACTCCCTCAATATGGGAAATGGAAAGCAGGAAGAAAACTAAAAGATTTAGCAGCCAGTACAGAGCAACTTGCTAATGAAACTGCTGACATCCTTGCTGACGTTAATGCTGAAATGGTGGCGATGAGGACTGTTGTCATGCAAAATCGAATGGCTTTAGACTTGTTGCTTGCTGTGAAGGGAGGAGCATGTGCAATTATCGGTTCTGATTGCTGTACTTACATTACTGACAAATCAGAACATATTACTAATCTAGCAGCTAATATCAAGAAAGAAGGAGCAAAATTATATGGTTACTTTAATGACGATTTGGGAATAACAAGGTGGTTATCTAACATGTTTGGTGGTTGGGTAGCTGCCATTTTATTATTTCGTTGTACAGTTACTTTAATTATCTTGATTGTATTATGTCTTATTAAATGCATGCCAGCAATAATTACCAAATGTTTTAAGAAAACTACTCCCTCTGTAAAGATACAAATTGAGGATGAGCTTGATAGCCAGATGGATAAGGAGGCCTTACAATAATTGTGCAAAATGGAACTTTAATATTATTTGGATAATATTTTGCCACTCTTCCTCATATGAATTGCAAGCCAAAGTGTGATAGTATAATGCTTATCATGGACTGAAATCATGAGATTGCTGAACATGACTAAATAATATTGGAGACTTAGTTAACATGTTGTTGGACCTTGTTGATTAATTAAGGGTACTGCAGATAAGAAAAATTCAAATGACAAATGATAAATTTTGTTTGTAAAAATAGAAAATAAATAAATAAATAAATAAACCCTTCAGATTGATGGTAGATGTAATGATGTAAGAAGATAAACAATTGGGTCTAATGCTGTGCTTGGTGTTGTGGAATAACTATCAGTCTTCTATCAAGTTTATACTTTATATTTTTCCAAGTTTCTTATGCTCTATGCTTTGCTCAGTCCAGGTTTCTTATTATAATTGAAAGAGAAACATCGAGTCATGCAGTTTGTTCACACAATGAACCAATTCATGATCTTGGATTTTCAGCCTTGAGCAAATCAGACTTTATCATGAAATAATTCATGGTGTTGCATTCATAATTCAATAACAGTGTGACTTATTTTGTTCTCAAGAAGATATGGGTAGGGTGAAAAACAGATAAAACAATGGAAGGATTTAAGTCCAAAGTCCAATGGGAAGGAAGGTTGAAGGGATGTTCACGGGCAGTGCCCCCACCTCACCAGCTCCCACGCACTCACTCTGAGAATCTACTTTTTTTTGTACACCGACTGCTTATTGTACCAATTTAATGCACACAACTTATCCAAGAAATATAACATCATTTTCATTAAAAGTATGTTATAAAACACAAAAGTAAATAAGATAAAAGAATGGTTTTACACAACTGGAATTTCTTCAGATTGTAGCATGTCATCTCGGTTGAAAATGAATATGCCATTTAACATAAGCTGGACACTTCTGCTCCGGCATTTGTCAGTTTGTTAAAATACATTAGGCCATGCAAGCTTTATTGATGAGTGGAATTTAACTCAAAATTGATATTTAATTAAGAAAGTCTATGCTACTGCTTCAATGGAAAAGCTGCTCTCACAGTGTAGTTGAGAAAATGTATTGTTAATTATGATCTGCATGTTTATACAAGAAGGTTATTAAACGGAACACTGTTTTATAGTGGTAAATGACATTAAGTGAGGAATTTATGGTGTGTATGAACTGTTAAATTATAATCAGTGTATCCACTGTTTTTAAAGTTTAACCTTGATGTTGTCGATTTCTGAGTGTTGAAAGCAAATGAACTGTGTGATCTATAATATTTTGCCGAATCGAGATTTGAGGTACTTCCACTGAGTGATTGGATGAAGGAGTGAACCCACATTTGGAAAATTGTGCATTAAAATTGAAAACTCAGCACGACCCACTTCCTGGGGAGATGAAAAGAGCAAATGAAAGAAAGCCACTGAAGAGAATGTTGGACAAGCCAAAACCAGGCAAGGCAAAGAGTTGAATCCACCATTGCATGGCCTCTGCCTGTGGGAGCGACTCCAACCACACTTGTGACCTCACTCTGCAGATGCACTGTGTACTTACCATTGAGGTGCGACACACAACACAGACTCGGAAGGTTCATACAGCAAATCATATGCAACCCAGTGTCAGGTCCAAGCTCCATACTTACCAGGACCTACCTTCTCCGTGGCTCACGGAGTGACTTGACTGTGTTTCTTGTTAAGTGCTACCCTATCTGCATCTTGGCCCGCTTGCCTTCAGACCTCTGGTGACATGCCTTTTGCAGCTCGTGACAGCTGTCGGTGAACATGCCTGGGAGCAAGTGGAAATTTGCTCATCAACCGAGCTGAGGTGCTATTGGAATGGTCCTCCTCCAGCTTCCTTCTCCGATGGCCCTCACCGCTAATAATGTGGGTGAACTGGTGGGAACAAAATTATTCTCTCCTCCAGGAACAGCATATGATGAAATTACAAGTAACATAATTATTCAAAATTATCCCTAATAGGACAACAGGGGGTAATGTGGAAGTATAATAATTACTTTATTTTGTATTCACTTTTGTCACTTAAATGATAAGCACATATACTCTTGTGTTTTCAGCAAATAGGTATTAACTTTTTTTTTATTGCACTGGATTTAGAACAGCTTTCTGGAATAAAACAAAGTCCCCTTCCCAACAGCCTTTCTGACTTCCATATTTCTTCATCAATATAATATAATTTTCAATTTGCTCTTAATCTTATTAAAATATACACTCAATATTAAGGAATCACCACGTATCAAATAATTCTTTTAGCTCGAGTGTACAAGCGTGACGATGTCTGGAGCACTGGAATGTGAACTTTGAACAACCATTGTTCTGTATCATTGGAATGTTTATTTACGTTAGCGTGCATCTTGTATCTTAAAACCTTATCTTACTTCTGGTTGTAAAGTTACTTTTGAGCTTTGAGGATTGGTACATCTTGGAATGACCACTGCCAAAAGGAGGAGGAGATTGGGACAATAATCTGTGCAGAGCGGTGGTGCTGCTGAAGCAGTCTCCTTAGCTATTGAGCACAATCCTGGTCGTGTCGCCACTCTGACACTGTATACCAGCATGCTGGCACTCATTTTGCCGACCTCAGAAGGATGACAGAACGAGTTAACCCCACCTGGTATTAATTGAAAAGCTGAGCAGGATTTGAACTCAGGACCCTCAGATCCAAAGCCCACCACCCTAACCATTAAGCCAACACGAGGCATACTGCCAAAAGCCCATGATTTATCACCCACCCTTCCTCCTCATATCTTTCAAACCCTTTGCGAGTAACTATCAACAGATGTTTACCCAAACTCACCCCTCCCCATTCCGTTGAGTATAAATGAGACTCAGATATATGTGACATTAGAAAGAGGACTGTGTGCGATTTTGCTTTTATCTTGTATTTTTTTTAATCATCTTTCTAAGTGCACATGATTAAATGAATCAAACACTGACAGAGAAGAACTGAATTGTTCGACAATACCACCAGTCACAGAGCCTGGTGTAATGGCAGAGCTGAGCTGTTCAAGGAGTTGAGGTGCAAAACTGTACATGTGCTGAGGGTGGAAAAGGAGATCTGTGTGCGAGGAATCTGAGAAAGGGTAGATCATCACCTGTGGTCCACTGATTCTCATTCTGCTTCCAGATGAACCATTGCATTACATTACTCCAATCTTGTCCCTCGGTGTACTGCATTTCGAGCGGAGGGTTCAGAGCTCTTGATTGAAGAGTGTGAGGAGAAAGACCATTGGGCAAGTCACTTTGAGTGGCTTTGCCAGTCTGACTAACCAGCTCTTGATTTCGTTGTCAGGGGTGTTACTATTCCTATTGCTGACCCTCCAATCAAATGTGAACTGCCTTCATTTGTGGAAACACAGGCTACAGTTATACAGTTAAAAGGGGCACAGCTCTTGGGAATTGTGGCATCCATGCTGATTTATCAAGGCTTGTGGAAATGCTGTTCTCATGTTATTGCGTGCAGTTCTGTGATCTGTGTTGAACACAGGCATCATCCCAACTGACTGGAAGAGGGGCCGTTTTGTCCCTCTCTGGAAAGGGAAGCTTCATCACCAGGATGGTCACAACTACCAAGAGGTGACGCTGCTTTCAAGGTCTTTGCTGGGATAACTATTAATGGGTTTGCCACCATCTGCTTGAACACCAGCTCCAATCACATTCTGGCTTTACACCCAATAGATCAATGATTCTTGCTCTTCGGGTCCTCACCAAACGCAGATGGGAGTTTTGGCAGGAGCTGCTTGCAGCCAATGTTGATCTCTGCAAATCATTTGAATCAGTCAATTGTGATTCCCTCTAGAGGATTCTCAGTCTTCGAAGCATTCCACCAAAGCTGATTGATCTGAATTCTGAACGATACTCTGGGACTGAGAGTGCTGCAAAGTGTGCTGTTTCCATTTCTGACTCATTTCCACATGTTACTGGAATCTGTCAGGGGTGTGTACTGGCCTCCACACTTTTCAGTGCTTGGATGGACTGGATTCTGGTGATTTGTCAGAGATGTGTTACATCATTTGGGAGTGTCAAGATCTCTGACCTTGATTTCACAGTTGATACAGAGCCTCGTTTTTTTGGAGCATCATGAGGGAAGGAGGCCAATGGGCTGACCACGTCTCTCGTGGTTGCAGCAGGTTGATCGGCATATCAAGGAGATGGGGATGGGCCAGGCCTCTGCCTGGAGGATGTCCAGACAGTGGCCCTTGGAGTATCAGTGGAAAGTGGATGTGGCAAAACGCTACTGCAACCCATGCTCTTACACTTGACCTGACCTGGGGGGTTATTGGCTCAAACATGAACTACGACACATCCAAATGACCCCTCTTCTTACCTTGTTTTTGAGCTTTGTCTGGTGTTACAGAGAGGACACAGAAGAATTACACTTTCCTAAATCTAATGCCAATGTCAACTGTACTACCCTTCATGGCAAATATCCAAACAGGGCAACTTCACTTTAACAGGTCCCTGGTTGGACAAGTGAAAATAATAAAATAATGCTGGATGAAGGATAGAAGGCCAGTGGGGTGTCCAACATCCAGAGGAAAGCAAATATTGGAGAATTATTCATGGAAGCTTGAATTACTTGTGAAGAAGCAAAATATGTACAGCACAGGACCGGAAATAGTGGAGAACTGCGTTCTGGCCTTATGAGTAACAGCAGCGAATGATAAAGAGAATAATTATCTTTATTCACTTAAATAATCAAAAACAATGCAGAAGTGACACATTGGAAGAGATGAAATAATGTATTTTCCACAAAGAACAGCCGTATTTTAATGTTAATATTTGAGCTTTTCTCAAAAGCTCAACAAATAGATGCAACTTGCACATTGAAAACAATGGAAATGTATTAACACAAATGTTGGAATGAAAATCAGTTTCTGCCTTGACTTCCATTTCCATATCAACATGCTGAATGTTAAAAATAATGTTTAAGAACAACATATATTATGCACTTGAATGCTGGAGTAAAAGTATTCTACTTATTGCTTTTCCAGAATTTGATTGCACAATAGCATTTTGGGACAAAAACACAACCCAAAATCCCAAAGGCCACACCAAGGAGTGCAAATATTTCAGAGGCAGTGGAATATTTTCCCTGTGTACTTGCA
>CM068953.1:194335290-194349946 GCA_035128595.1 Eptatretus atami | reverse complement strand
TGTGGGAACTGTGGAAACATCGACAATTTTTTCTTGGGAAGTTTTTAAAAGTGGTTTAAAAAAATTTATCTTGTTTTCTTTCAACTGCTTCTTCACCCATTAGTTTCTGTCTGCGTTTCTTCTTTATGTCTTCCTGTTGTTTTGGGATTTAAATGTGATAAAAGGATCATTTAAAAAAAAATATGTATTTTACTTATGGAAGAATTTTTTGGAGGAACATACAAGAGATTGGTTTCATAAAGTTGTTAATCGACTATCGTATTATAAAGAAACCATAAAACGTGAAGTCTGAACTACTAACATATGAATTAAAAGTTCTTACATGTAGAATAAGTCTGTGGCATGAAAGCACAAGTCGGTAAGAAATAATCTATTACGGTTGACTTCAGCCAAGTGATGGAGTAGAAGCAAGTACCTGGCATAAACAGAAAAAATAATCAATTTGTTCTGATTATTAAAAGTACAATTTTTTATAAAACCACTTTTAAAAACACCTCTACCCATGGAGAAACACAAATTTTTCCCATTAATGATGATATCCACACGTTATCAGTCCTTACAATCAAATTATAAATACTCATAGAAATCTTTCCAATATCTTGTTAATAGTAGATGTTTCTCTTAGATCGACAACGGTTGATTTGATTCGGAGAGAAGAATTTTCTATAGGAGCTATATACTTACGAGAAAGCACACAAATTTATGGAATTTAGTTATTTTAGATATGGATCGGATAGGACATATAATTATTTCAATTCAACTGGAAAGAGCATGAAATACGGACTCTCGCCTGATTATATTGTGATATGCTCTTCAAATACAATGAATATTTCAGCGTGTATTCATAAAAAAACCAAGCAAATTGTCGATCTATGTTCCAAACTAGAATCCATATTCAAAATGTCATTTTAATTATCACCACCACTTCATCTTGTCCTCAAGAAATAAGCTCATTTTGATTTATTAATAAGATATAATCCAGTTACCCTTTTAGTTATATAGTTATATGTTTAACAACCTTTGCGGATTGAATTAAGGTTTTAAGTTCATGGACTATCGGAAAACACCAGATATCCTCCGAGTACAAACTATACAACTCCCGCCGAGATTATATGTGTGTTCTATACTTCAAGCCGAAAACAGACTTGTGAAGAACAAGTTGTCAATCTTTCAGTCAAATCGTACAATTACAACCACATTGTTACCAATCAAAGTATACTATAGATATTTAGTATTCACCTCCAAACTTCTTTGTTTTGGATTGTCTTTTCCAAGTTATCGTTTATAATGAAGCCCGTAGGATTTTGAGCGCATTAATCCAGTGTCTAGTTTATATTGATCTGGGCAGGTGAATTCTTCTGGTCTCAATTATAGGGTCTATCTGCTTTCTTGAAGGTGACTCATCACCAAAAGTAGGAAGATATGAGAAGGAGAGAAACACTTATTCAGGGCTTTAAGTATTCCAACTGCTCGAACCGCACTTTTTAACAAGCGCGTCAAAGTATGGAAATTTAGAAGTTATTCAATGTTGGCAGAAGATGAGATACCCATCACAATTATGTTAATCCACATGACGCTTGTTTTTTGTTACTTCTTATTGAGTGTAAGTTTTTTAACCGAACAGTTGTTTGTCGTTATTTTAAAATTTTTTATAAGACAGATATTGTCCAGTTTAATAGATAACGCTATTCCAGCCAACTTTTGACCATGTTTTAGACCTTAGTCTCGCATTAATAGAAGACTAAATATAACTCAAAAATTCTTAATCATGCTACCTTTCTTTAGATAATAAGGTGATCAATTTTATACTCATTTACAATAGATGATGTGAAATCGTACAGAAGCTTATTGCATTCATGCAATCACATACTAACGAATATATATTTCATTATGAAAATTTGTATCTTTGACAACAAATTAAGCATAGTACCCGCCAGTTGCGATACTTTGCCACTTCATTCTTTATACATTCTTCTAATACACCCACACAAACTTGAACACAACTATTAATAATTGAATATGACTAATTGGCCAATCTTTTTTGTCCAGTGGAAAACTACCCTATAATAACCTTATATTTAGAATATATACCGAGAAAATGACCAAGTTTTTAGTTATAAGTTCCATGGGAGATACTGGATACAAAACGATTAACAGGTTTATATCGACCCCGGAGCATATGTAGATTCTCAAATATCTTCCATTAATTGCTCGTTCTTCTTCTCCATAATGAGCAAAAACAGAAATTCATGCATTTCACGTTTCACTTCTCTCGCTTTCTTTTCAATGTTATAGGGAAATGGAACAAATAATATTGTTATAGATCCTATCACAAAACGGATACTTCCAATAAACATGCGTAGTTAACGGATTTAATACTTACCCTAAAATATAATACAAGGTTGGGATTCGTGCATTCTTCCCAAATGAGTCTCAATAATATTCACGCAGAGATTATTGGTGTTCTCCATCGAAAAAAGAATTTTGTATAAACATACTGGAACGTTTACAGTGATAATGTCATTACAAATATCCTCCTTTTATGGAATAAATTCTGTATTAATTCACTGTGAAATTTGGACTTGATTGTGTGCTGTTATAATTGATGGAATAAAATAAAACCCAAAAATAATGACAAGTTTATTGTTCTATATTTTTCAGCGCCCATTACTATTTCTAACTCACAAACCCTCTTCCAATTTTTTATAAATTTTCCAATTATTTAACCCCAATAAATTTGGTTTATTCTTCTGTGTCAAGGACATAAATCACATTACACTTGACGAGTAAACTTTTTCGGAATAGCAAAATCATTTTTGCTCGCACCAATTCACAAATAATTTCCAGATTCCATGATATCTCTTTGATTTAATGGAGATGTGAAAGATATTGATTACCTCACTCTCTGAAATGATCAGAACCATACCGCGTGGAAGTTTTCCAATAAAATTAGTTTCACTTATAGACGCATATAGTCACTTTTGCTAGAAGTGCAAAACGAGATTTTGGATTATATATATATATTTACAGATCGTCATTAACAGGGGATATTCACGAGTCTGCTTTTTTAAAATTGATTCCATCAACCTTTCCTCACTCCGGTAGTAGCCTTTTTCCATTCCCAAGAAACACCCGAAGTCGACGTGTAAAGGAGTATTGGGTATTCTTGGTTTTAGAGGGATAGACTATTTTAGAAGAGCGCTATAGAGAGCAATAGGGGTGTCTGACATCAATTTAGACGGAGTTGATGGGGATAATTGATACTGCATCAATGGGTATCGGCGTTCAACTTATTTCTTTTTTAAAGCAATAAAGAGGTAATTTCTGAAAGTTGTGTTCAACTGTTACACTGCTGCTGGTGAGAGATGTAGAGGTGCTAATAAAGGTAGGGTATAAAAGATGCCAAAAGGTAATTCTCTTTCAATATTACAAGCAATAAAAGAAATTTTTAAAAGCAGAACTACAGTTGTGTTCGTCCCCACCAAAGAGACTGACAGGAAAAAATAATTCGAATACTTGGATCAGGTTTCAAAAGTTTAACCATTCTTTTTCCTAAATAAATACAATATGGGAAGTCAATGACTAGATCTTATGCTTTGTGCGATGATACTATTAAATCATCTCATCAAACATCCACCTCTTATACTGATTTAAAATATTAGGAAGCATTACATTTCTAATATTCACTGTAAAATGCAATAACTGGATACCAAACTAGACCATTGTGTCATCATGAGTTTACAAAATTTAATCTGCTTCGACCAGTAAAGACCAAACAAAGTTACCAACACAAAAAGTAGTACATTTTTCGAAAATAAATATAATATCATTCATCATTACTGATAATCCTATTTTAAATCTATCCGAATCTAATATTTAAGGACTTCATTACTCAGATAATGTTTTATGTAATTGAATACTTACTCAAAATCCAAAAATTATACCTCACTTAAAGGAATTGGCCCCAAAGTAAAGGCAACTGATTAACTGCTTTTATAGTTAATACACTACAGATTAGAACGTCCTCCCATCTCTGTAATGATTTCTTCTGGAAATTATGTTTTTATTAGTGTTCTTTGACATTTGGAACACAAGAAGTTTTGAAGCGGTTTTGATTTTATGTTTCTTTCTGCTGTATCTTGTATTAATGATTTATATATTACTACTATATATCCATTAGTGATAGATTATGGGTATTATAGTGGGGCTGTTTGAAGGTTTTATTTTCCTGTATATTTTGTCAACTTGGGAACAACCACATAGACCCTGTGATTATACCTCAAAGGATATGAACGTTATACTGATTTATACAAATAGCATTGTTAATAGTGTTTTCTTGCGGCAATTCCGCTTAAGGGTGTTATATTTGGATTGTATGATCATTGATTAATAAGGTTCTGTTCATGGTTCTTAAAATTAGATTTCAATCTACAAAGGATATTTGATAATGATAATATAGTATTACTTTTTTGGTGTGGGTTGGAGTGCTTTGTCTTGTGAGTGCAGAATATAATTTGTAATTGTATTTGTAATATGAGTTGTTGGTTTCCCTGGTAATTTATTTGTGTGAATTATACTTCCTAATCTTAAAAAGAAGAGATTTGTTGGTTAACAAGGGATTAAGGATCCTTAAACTCAATTAGATTAACCATCTCATTGGTATCATTGACCTCTATTAAGAAGATTGTCAACATCGTTTAAACTCAACAAACCTCATCTTACACGTGTGTTGATAATTGGTGTCTTGTCTGGTAATAGGAATAAAGCCACGATATCTGTGGATTTCATTTTTAAAAGCCATGTGGTGATGGTGAACTGGCGATTGCTGATAAGATTTATTTGGCATTGTGAGTGATAATGCGTCAAGGTGTTTGAAACAACTTCGCGTTTTTTCTCTAGATGGATACTATTTTTATTCCACGAATTTAGTTTATTGGATTAATGTTATATTGGCTCGTGAAATTATATATGTATTTTGCTTGGGTTGTAACATATCAAGTTCTTTACCAATAAGGTGTTGTGTAGATTGGTTAATGGAAATAAAGAACCTGTATTTTTGGAAGTATTGACTAGTTGCATTTATAAGAGTTTGGTATACTAATCTTATGCGTTTTGACTCTGGGCGGCTTTCAAAACCGGAAAACTATAATTAGTCTAATTTCTGATTGGTTGATACTTCTCCTTATTATATTGAAATAGGAGAGAGTGAGAGTGAATGTAAGTTGATTGCATATGTTGTTTGCTTATTGAGATACAGTAATTTACAGATTATTTATACCATGGATAATGGTGTGTTATGATTGGTAGTTCTCACATAATTTTTTGTTAAATAATATGTAGATAGTAGTGGAATTAGTACAATCTGGTTGTGGTGTGGGTAGTAGTTATATCATAATCATTCTTTCATTAAATATCATCTATTCATCTTTGTGGTCCTTAAATATCATTAAAGCCTTGGACGATTTAATGTGTTTTACATTCAGAGAAAGGGAAGCTAGTCACAGAATTGAAGTTTTCGTGTTCGAGAAGGAGAACAGGGTTAAAATGTTTTTGAACTTGATTACTTGGTCTTCACTTAAATATTTATAATAATGACAAATTACCAATGTTGAAAATTATTATTTGTCAATAAGTGAGACTGATGTGGAGATTTCTCCCAATTTTTCTAATTCCTTATTTTGCTTGGGTTTTAAGTTCGCGTTTCTGCGAGCTTTTTATGGCGTGTCTTCTCGGTGGTATTTCAACACTTGGTTGAAAAACTGCCAACGGAGTAAAGAAGTGTCTTCAACTTCCGTTCGGCTTCATAAAGTTAATGAAATATCATAACCAAAGAGTTGTTGAAAATTACAATTATGTGTGAATGTTGTGTAATTTGTAGATTTGGGTTTCTGTCTTGTAAAATAACTGAAGGTGTCTGCTCTTGATAAAAGCGAGTATTTTATGTTGTGATTGATATGCTTTCTATTCTTATCGCCTCGACAAGTCAGGTTTGTATAAATTAACTATAAGTTTTGGTAATGGATTTATATCTTTTCTATATTAAATAATCTTCATGACTAGTTTGATGATGTGGTTTAATACGAGAATTTGGAGTCATAGATATTTTACAAACTATCAAATTTTTATCAACTTGTCAATATGTTTATTGTGAAGAAATTATTAAAAATTCTAATTGTTGGTTTATTTTATTTTAGGTATGATGAAGATTTAACATACAGTACGTGCCTCCTAAACATACAAAAGAATTTATATTATAGATACTTTAGATGATAATAATGGTGACGGTTCTCATTGTTGTTTTGTATTTTTTAAGAATCAAGAACAAATATTAATTTTTGATAGTTTTGGTTTCTTCTTCCTACCACCTTGGGTGAAGGTCATATAAATTCGTAGTAATTGAGCTTGCTTGTTGTATGGCAACATTTCAAGTTCAAATGAATTTAATATTGTCCAGAGTGTTGTGGTGTCCAATTTATGTTCTATGTGTTTATTCAACTTCATACAATATATATAATTATTTCTAGGACACTCTATTTTTTAATTTCTAATTATAAATTGATCTTATGTTAGGAAGATGTTCGTATCTGTTTGGTGTATCCCAAAACTTGGTGATATTTTGATTTTTATTCCATATGTTTATTTACACAAAGGCACAGGCTACGATACGATCATATATTATATTATAACCTAATATTTTAATTATTAATATTGTGAAAAGATGCTGTTATTAAATTAAATTAAAAATTTTATTCCAAGCCCGTACTGACGCGATTATGAATTGGTTTTTGAGATTAAGCGATTTAATCATCAATTATTTTATATTCCTTAAATAAATACGGCCGTGTGTTAGTTCCGAACAATACAGAATGAGTGTTGATTTTTATCTGCCGGTGTCATACATGATTCACTAGTCGTGAAATTAAATTATATTAATATATAAGATATGGGCGTATCGTTGGTTCAGAATAGATCAATTGGTGGGTAGCTTGATTATTGATATGAGTTTTAGGTTATAATTTGGTCATTATTAAAATGACCTTAAAGACCTTGTAGCTTAATTAAATCAGTCTCGTATTAGTAGGAAGATATATTCCATTGGTATTTATGAGAATTGAGTTTGTGGAGCCTACGATAGTTAAACAAGCATATAGTTATAAAGAATTTAATATAGGTAAATTTATAAATTAATGGTTTTTGCCCTAGTTTTATATCATTGAAAACAGAATAAATACTAGGTATTTATATTAGAATAAGTTAGGTTAATAATACAAATATTTATTATGATTTAACTATGGGTTAAGATGCTGGAGGGGTTGTTTGCGTGAGGTCATAAATATGTATGTTTCTAATCCTCATTATATTGCTAATTTTATCATTATTAATGGTACGACAAGTAAGGCTTTTCAATGAATTATTATTTCATTTCTTGTGTCCATAGCATAACCTTCTAAGAATAAGGGTATTCGGTTTTCTATTTTTTAATTAAATATGTTGCTACAACATAAAGTTAATGATGGTATTTTCAATTTAAAAGATTGGGCTTTATGCTGATGTTGATAAACCGACAACTTTGGAATTTTTAACTAAAATGTTAAATAATGAAAAATTATAAGTTAAGTATAAAAGTAAGGCTCTTTTTTTTATGAAATTCAAAATGTGGATTAATTTTATTGGTTCCTGTTGTAAAAAAAATTATTTTGTTATACTAGGGTAATATACAAGAAATCCTCGATGAATTAATGTATGAGTATTCTATGGTCGGTTGTTAACTTGATTCTACAGGAATATGTATAGGGACGAGGAATATTTTAGTTTGTAGTTAGATTGATGGTTGAGTAAGAGTTAGGAAAAGTGTTGATAGTATTTGATTGATATATTAAGGAGGAAGGGAGAAGAAAGAAGTGATAAGAGGAAATGGTTGAGTAAGAAGTTGAGAAGATTTAAGTGAGAAGGTAGGAGATGTGAGATGTAATGTAGAGAGAAGTGAGTGATTGAGGGAGGAATTAAGTAGTCGATACTTTGATTATAAATATTCTAAAATTATGGAACCTAGTGAGATTGTAAAAAAGATTGGAAATTGTGGTATTACAGAAAATAGCTCACCCCACCAAGGAGTGAAAACGAATTATATTTGACAAGTCTATTTGCAATATTTCGACAAGACTTATTGACACCTCGTTTTCAGTGGGAAGAGGATATTGATGTTAATTTTCAAGCTTTTTCATTTTTTTCTTATTTAATAAATCAGGAGAGATGCAGGATTTTAAGATTCATTTGTTTAAAAATTAAGATTCAAATGTGCATGTTGGAATAACTTAAAAGGTTTTGCACTCTGTGGGAATTATTTTTTCTCATAAATATTACTTGTTCAAAGAAAACTATACTAAATTTTCATATATGTAAAATAAGAAAATAAGGTTATCAAAAAGTATTTTGGTGTTTTAAAGAAAAATAAATGTGTTTATCTTTTTACAAATCTAAACTCGGGTTGTGTAGAATAACAAAAGTATTTTATGCAATAGGAGTTAGAATAGTTTTACAGAAAATTACATGACTGGAATACCGGGGGAATTGACATCTACTTCAGGGGTATTCTTCTGTGGTCCATGGACAAACTTTTAGATAAAAGATTAGGATGAGCAGGTATCAATTCCTAAACATTGGAGTAACGCTATCAATAGACGTTATGGATGTTGTGCATTGAGACACGATATTGATATATGAAATACCATCATATTTGAAAAAAGCATGAAGCCGATAGAGAAATGTTTGTTATATTTGTCTTGATTAACAAATTCCGACCTTGGAGAGAAAATTTGTAGGTTCATCGTGAAGAGATGATCAGTGCTAAATTGAAACTGGAATTGGAAATTCAAAAAACTTATAGACTCTAATGATTTGTGCATTAAGACGAAGAGCCAATTAGCTGATTGTAATTCATATAACATATTCACATAAGTTTCAGAGAAGGATAGGTTTATTCAGGTAATTGATTTCATATCTGGTCCGCTGATTGGAATTGACCTCATATATGATTAAGGGTACAAGGTATGTTAACCGTTATTGATTTGAGGAGTAGATACGCATGGGTGTCTTTTAATAAAAACAAAACAGGTATACTCTTATGTTAGCTTTCAACAGATTATTTTATAAATAATGAGAAAACTAAAAATTGTGGGATGTGGGTTCTGGAAGGGAGAGGGGAGTTTTTTTATACAGACATTTATAGAATTTTCTAAATGAATATAATATTACATTATACGTTTACTTTAATGAAGGGAAGGCCGGTTGTTGTTGAACGTTTTAAATCGTACTTAAAGAGAGACTATATAAAATTTCACACAACTCTGATTCACATACAATGGTCAATCTTATTTCAGGATATTGTGGATAAAGTAGTACATGAACAGCGATTCACACTAGTATACGATTATATGAAAACCATCAGAAACATTTACAAATTTAAAGATAATAAATGAGATTATATCGAAAACTATAGTTAAGTAGGTGATATTCGAAGAATGATACGGTGAAAATCTCATTTTGAAAAAAGTTATATTGTAAACGATGGACGAACGAACTTTTTAAATTGTTGATGTAATAGAATACGGTTCTTGGACTTATAGATTATATGTTAGGGGAAGGGAAGTAGATTTTACGTTCATTTTATTCACAAGGAATTATTCAAGACAACTAAGCAGTATTTACCTGGGAGCATATGGTTGCCCTTCACTCTCCTTCTATATTATACGTTTGTGACATCTAGAGGGCCAATGCGATGGGTTGTAATAACAGTATATAATGTGTGTGTCAAGGGGGATCGTCTTAGATTGGGTGAATCAAACCACAGAATCTCAAACTGAAGTGTAAGGTTAACATTTGTTGTGTTATGTGTGTGTGTGGTTGTGTGTGTGGTGTTGTGTGGTGTCGGTTGTGTGTTGTGTGTGTGTTGTTGTGTGCGTGTGTGTTGATGCGTTGGTGTGTGCGTGTGGTTGTGTGGTTGTTGCGTGGTGTGTTGTGCTGCGTATGCGTTGTGATGCGTGTATGCGTTGTTGTTGTGGTATGTGGTGCATTACTGTGTGTGGTGCGCGTTGTGGTGGTGCAGTGTGTGTGGGGTGTTGTGTCGTGCGTGTGTTGTGTGTTGTATGCGTGTGTTGTGGGTGTGTGTGTGTGTGTGGTGAGTGTGTGTGTTTGTGTGTGTCTGTTTGTGTGATGTGTGTTGTGTTCCCAACCTCTCACCTTCCGTATTGAATTCTCAGACCACCTGAACTCAATTCCTCGCCCAACACAATGTCTTTTTCAAATGAGATTTCCCCTATATATATTTTTGACTTTTTTTCCTTCTTCCAATTCTTGTTTTTTAGGCTTTCAGGTTTTTGATGACGTAGAAAGGGTTAGTACGCCTGTCACTTTTCTTCCCAGAAAACCTTTCTTTGATCTTGCTTTCCCATCTATAGCCACCTTGCCGACAAACGTATACTACATCGAAAGGTTAGATCCCAAAGTAGTGCTATAGTGCATTTCAAGTCTCCAAAATTAAACCCAACTTTTTCCATATGGTCTTCAAGGGTATAACCACAATTCCTGTGCAGTGTCCAAGATATGTATCACATTTGTGAGTTATCAAGCCAGAACTCCACATTTCAAGTCTTCCAAAATAAAACCAATCTTATAAAGCTCTCTTAAGTGGATAACTTCATTCTCGCTGATTTTTTTCATTAAATTTGTGAGTCTCCAAGGTAGGTCCCATATTTGAAGCCATGCTTGGCAGATTACCCTTTCCTGATCTTCCAAGGTAGTTATTTTAAAGCCATCAAGCAGATACTCATTTTATCTGATTTTTTCAAAATCTTGTGAGGTCTCCGAAGGTAGGTTTCAGATTTAAAACCACAAGGATAGACTCATTTTAGCTAATTTTTTCAAAATTTGTGAGTCTTCCAAGTAGGCCCCTATATTTTAGGAAATCCATCTTGGCAGAACCCTTTTCGCTGAGGTCTTCCAAGGGTGTGTTATCTAAAACCATCAAGCAGAGACTCATTACTGATGTAATTTTTTTCAAAATTTGTGCTTAGTCTCCAAGGTTATAACTTGTATTCTGGACTCATTCAAGGTGTGATTATACTTGTTCAGTGCGCGGTATTGTCTTTGATAACTTCGCAATGAGTACTATTGCTGTGAAAACTCTTTTTCAGGTGATTTTGTCTGGTCTCCAAGGTTAATTACTCTTTGGTTGGCGTCATCAAGATCGAAGCTTCGTTCTTGTGGGTCTTGGTCTGCTCATTAAGCGCTCTTCAACCAGCCAAACAATTTCGTCCCCAAGTTGTGGCAATATGATTCAGTATTGTGATATTGTATTTCAGATACAATTTTCCTGTGGAGAGAAAATAATAAGTTGTATTTAATTTTAAGTTATTTTAATCTATTTAAATGAGTCGATGTTTAAAAGGAACTAAAAATAGAAATAAAAATCTTACTCATACAGATAATATGGTTGAATCTTTAGTTACATCAGCTTGAGTTAGTTTGTTCCATACATAATAGTCGAATCCAAGTGATACCCCAAAAAGTCATCCCACTCAAGGCTAGCTCGTTCTTGTGGAAGGTCTTTGTCGCTCATAAGGTCTTCCAATTCGTTTATAACTCTTTGTGTGTGAGGTCACTCAAGGGACGAGCTGCGTTTTTCTGTGGGTCTTTGGTCTCCCTCATAAGGTTTTTCATTACCAACCAACATTTCGCCCGCAAGTTGTGGCAGTAAATCGTATTTGGACATTGTTATTTCAGATAACATATTTTCTTGTGAGAGATAAATAATTAATATTAATTAATTAAGTATTTAATTATTACATATGTCATGTCGTCTGATTATGTTTATTTAATAGGATTTAACTAATTAAATAGGAAAATAAAAATCTACCTCAATCAGATAAGCAGGTTTGAATCCAGTTACATCAGCTTGAAGGTTTAGTCCATTACAAATTAGTCTTAATATCCATAGTGGATACCTCCAAATGTTCGATTCCCATCAAAGGCCTAGCCTCGTTCTGTGGGTCTTTGGTCGCTTCTATTATAGGTGTCTCCAACGTATTAACTCTTTTGGTTGGAGTCTATCAAGGACAGCTCGTTTTGTGTGGTCTTGCGTCGCTGCATTTAAGGTCTTCATTCCAAGCCAACAATTTCGCCCCAAGGTGTTGGCAAAATCTGGTAGTTTTTGGAACATTTGATTCAGATACTATTTTCCTGTTGTGGAGCAGGCAGTGGAAGGAGAGAGGGGGAGGAAAAATAATAATGTATTAATTCAATTATTTAATTTTAAATGAGTTGATGTTTAAAAGGAACTAAAAATAGGAAATAAAAATTCTTACCTCAACAATTAAGAGGTTTGAATCCAGTACATCGCTTGAAAGGTTTAGTTCCATACAAATATTTCGAACTGCCAAAACAAGTTTCTCATCCCACTCAAAGCGACAGTTACAGCACTCCATTGTCCCAATTTTGTTGTTAAATGGAGGTCTGGGTTGAACCTTTTATAGAGAAGACTGGTGGGCTCGTGTTTCCTTGTGGAAATTCCCTGGTCAAGCCCAGGCAGTCCTCGGTCGTGAAAATTTTCATAAACCATAACATTGTAGAATTTCCTCGTGATTTCTTTGAGTCAGAGTGATGAACTAGAAATTGATTGTTAAGAGCAGGCGGGGGCTTAGTAATAGTGGGCGGGCTTAGTTAATAAGTGCGGCGTCCGGTGGCTATGTTAAAATATCCTGTGTGTGTGTGGAATTAAGTGGGCGGGGCTTATGAAATAGTGGCGGCCTTATGCTAAAAAACTAATTGTGAGCGCTCAGTGATGGTGTCAGATGGATATATTTAAGAGAAGTTTATATTCATTTTTTCATAATTGGCTACAAAAGGGGTATCTTATTAAAAATATAAAGATTCAAAAGTTTGTTTTTAAAGTTATTTTAGATTGGGGGATGGTTTTATTGTCACATAGAAAATTAAACTATTGATGGAATTTGAGAATGGAACAAATTCTTATAGGTTCAGATTGATGGTGTTATGTGAGCTAGAATTCAATATGATTGTATTTGAAGAAAGAGTGGCTCCTAGGCTGTCATGTTTTCAGATTATTTCTTCAGAATCATCCGTTGAACAAACCAGCTTTACTGTACTTTGAAACAATCTTTATCTTGTGTTCGGCGTATTTGGTTTTATTTGAATAGATGGCCCCTAGGTTTATAAAGGGGAGACAAACTTAAAATACTTGGGATATAGGGGTTACTTTTTAGGGGAAAAAATGAATAGAATCGTCTGAATAATGCCCCCATTCATCTAACATGGGGAAGAGTGAGCGCGCAATCAGATATTATACCCACCCTACATATATTATATATATATATATATATTATATATATTATATTATATATATATATAATATATTTGTAGTATATGTAATATGTGTATGTATATTATGTTATATATATGTATGATGTTATAAATGTATGTGATGTATGGATATAAATTATTATGTATGTATGTAGAAAGTTATATTCGAATGTATGTATGTATGGATAAAGTTACTTATATATTGTTTTTTAGGCTGTGGAAATTTCGCTAGTAGCACCATATTAGGGTCCTTTGATCAGTCTTTATGTCGATAAGTCTGTGTTCAGATAGATTTCCCACATTGGTTTAATTGCGGGCAATTATTCGTTGTTCGGGCTGTATTTTCTTTGAGTTTTTAGTCCGTTTTTCTTTTGCTATTCGTTATTTTGGAGCCAATGCTCGGCATTTCAACCTACAACAACCCCTCTTCTCTTCACAACACCAACCACAATTCACGCTTCTCCACAACGCCAACCGTCATTTCAACCACAAACAACCACCCTCTCCACAAACTGCAACCATCAACCACCTTCTCTCACAACACCACCACATATTCCATCTTCTCCACAACGCCAACCTGGCATATCTAACCACAAACACCGTCTCCCTCCACAACCACCTTTTTCTCCACAGACTGCCAACCAATCATGATCCACCTTCTCCCACAACGCCACCACAGCACCACCATCTCCTAAGCCGCATCTCCCCCAATTGTAACCAACACGAACAACAGTCGCTTCACCTGCAACTACGCGGGCGCCGCTCTTTGCTGCCGCGCCACGGCTGAGATCTTTGCAAACAGACGCGGGGTTTCCTCGTTTGCCAGCGATTCGGTTGAAGTTTCAATCCCTCATCGTATCCGCTTTCTCCTCTTTTTGGCTGCCTTTGAGCGTCTGATGATCTCTACCACGTCCGCTGCTCCGAGTTCTTTCGCCTCGAAATTTCGGATCAGATCGAAATTGGCGGAGCCAGCGGGGTCATGAGTGTGGAAAAGTGCGGAGATCAACCTTTCCTCTACGTATATACTCCTATAAATAATATGCTGGCGTTAGCGCCAATGTCAGTGATTCTGGTTGGGGTTTTTGAGTGGTGTGAAGAGCAAGGTTCGAGGTTTTCCAGTGGATGGTCCGGGTCGCCTGAGGATACGGAGCTGGGAGCATCAGCCAAGGGCCAGTTCCGTGCATGAATCGCGCCTCGTGTGTGGGAACGTGCGAGCAGCTCTGGTAGACAGATGGTCGATCCCCAAACAGCAGCTCGTTGGATGACTTCCCTCCGACAT
>CM068953.1:194305894-194325328 GCA_035128595.1 Eptatretus atami | reverse complement strand
GGAAAAGGGGGAAAAGGGGTTCAGGTACCGCAAGAGGGAAACAGATGGAGGTGACCCGGGAAAGGGAAAAATTGAGGTTTTTACCCGGAAAAGGGGGGGGAAAAATTGGGTTTTGGAACAGGGAAAAGAGGGGAAAAAGTGGATTGGTAACAGGAAAAGGGGGAAAAGTGGTTTAACACGGGAAAAGGGAAAAAGTGGGTTGGTTAAGGGGAAAAGGGGGAAAAGTGGGTTGGTACAGGGAAAAGGGGAAAAGTGGTGGTAACAGGGAAAGGGGAAAGTGGTTTGGCAAGAAAAGGGGGAAAAATGGGTTGTAACAGGGAAAGGGAAAAAGCTGGGTTGTACCCGCGGAAAGGGGGATAAAGTTGGGCTTGGTAACGGGAAAGGGGGAAAAGTGGTTTTGTAACAGGGAAAAAGGGGGAAAATGAGTTTGTAACAGGGAAAAGGGGGAATACAAGTCGGTGGTAACCAGGGAAAAGGGGAAAAGGGGTTGTAACAGGGACAAGGGGGAAAAGTGCGTTTGTAACAGGGGAAAGTGGGAAAAGTGGGGTTAATAAAGGGAAAAGGGGGAATGGGTTTGGCTACAGGGAAAGGGGGAGGAAAGTGGGCGTTGGTAACAGGGAAAAGGGGAAAAAGTGGGTTGGTAAAGAAAAAGGGGAAAGTGGTTGGTTCCGGAAAGGGGAAAATGGGTTTGGTAACGGGAAGGGGGAAAGGGGGAAAAAGTGGTTTGTAACAGGAAAAGGGGGAAAAGTGGGTTCCGAAGCACACGAATTTCGTTGGTACAGGGGAAAAGGGGAAAAAGTGGGTGTTAACAGGGAAAAGGGTGGAAAAGTGGGTTGGACACCCGGGAAAAGGGGGGAAAAGTTGGGATTTGTTAAAACAGGGGAAAGGGGGGGAAAGTGGTTTGGTACCGGGGGAATAAGGGGGGAAGTGGGTTGTTAGCCGAGAAAAAGGGGGAAAAGTGGTTGTTACCCGGGAAAAAGGGGGAAAAGTGGGTTGGGTACACACGGGAAAAGGGGAAAAGTTGGGTGTACCGGAAAAGGGGGAAAAGTTGGGCGTGGCTAACAGGAAAAGGGGAAGCTGGTTGGTACCCGGGAAAAAGGGGTAAACAGGGTTTGTTAACAGGAAGGGGAAACAGTGGTTGGTAACAGGGAAAACGGGAAAAGGTGGGGTTGGTAACAGGAAAGGGGGAAGAAGTGGGTGGAAACAGGGAAAGGGGGAAAGTGGGTTGGTTAACAGTGAAAAGGGGGAAAAGTGGTTGGTACCGGTTTAATAGGGGGAAAGTGGTTTCGGTACCCGGGAAAGGGGAAATGTGGGTTTTGTATTACCCGGCGTGAAAGGGGGAAAAGTGGGTTTCTTACGGGAAAAGGGGAAAATGGATTTGTTACCGGGAAAAGGGAACGTGGGTTTTACCCGGGAAAAGGGGGAAAAGTGGGATTGGTACAGAAAAGGGGAAAAAGGGGGTTTGGTAACAGGGAGAAAAAGGGGAAAAAATTGGGTTTTTGTAATCAGGGAAAAGGGGGAAGTGGGGTTGTAACGAGGGAGAAAAGGGGAAAAAGTGGGTTGTACCCGGGGAAAGGGAAAATGGGTTTTGTCAACATTGAAAGAAGGGGAAAAGATGGTGGTAACAGGGGAAAAGGGGAAAATGTGGGTTTCGGAACAGCGGGAAAAGGGGAAAAAAGTGGGGTTTTAACAGGGGAAATAGGGGGAAAAGTGGGGATTGTAACCGGGGACAAAGGGGAAAGTGGGTTTTGGTAACAGGTAAAAGGGGAAAAGTGTTGATTCACGGGAAAAGGGGAATGTGGGTTTGTTACCCGGGAAAAAGGGGGAATAAGGGTTTGGTACCCGGAAAAGAGGGAAAAGTCGGTGTGTTACCCGGGAGAGGGAAAGGGTTTGTAACCCGGGGAAAAGGGGAACAAGTGCGGTTGGTTACAGGGAAAAGGAAAAAAAGTGGTTGGTAAGGAAAAGAGGAAAAAATGGGGTTTTAACAGGGAAGGGGGAAAGTGGTTGGGGTAACAGGGAAAAGGGGGGAAAGTCGGGTTTCGTTACCCGGGAAGGGGAAGAACTGGGTTGTAACAGGGAAAAGGGAAACAGGGGTGGTCCGGGGAAAGAGGAAAAGTGGGTGATTGTTACCCGGAAAGGGGAAAAGTGGTTGGCTACCCGGGAAAAGGGGGGAAAGTTTTTCGTAACAGGGAAAAGGGGAAAACGTGGGTGCGGTAACAGGGAAAAGGGGAGGGAAAAAGTGGGGTGTAACAGGAAAAGGGGGAAAAGTGGTTGGTACCCGGAAAAGCGGGGAAAAGGGTTTGGCAGGGAAAGGGGACGGAAATGGCTTTGGTACAGGAAAGGGGAAAAGTGGGTCTGTTTACAGGGAAAAAGGGAAAAAGCGTTTTAACAGGGGAAAGTGGGAAAGAAAGTGGGGTTAGTTACCGGAGAAAAGGGGAAAAGTGGTTTGTTTGTAAACGGAAAAAGGAGGGAAAAGTAGGGTTCGGTACCCGCGGAAAGGGGAAAAGTGGGTTTGGTAACAGGGAAAAGGGGAAAAAGGGGGGTCTGTTAAACAGGGAAGTGGGAATAAGTGGTTGAGTACCCGGGAACGGGAATAAGGGGAAAAGTGGTTTTAACAGGGAGGAAAAGGGGAAAAGGGGTTGTACCCGGAAAAGGGGAAAGGGGTTGTTACCCGGGAAAGGGGGAAAAAGTGGTTTGGTAAACAGGGAAAAGGGGGAAAGTGGGGTGTACGTAACAGGAAAAGGCGGAAAAAGTGGCGGTTGGTACCGGAGAAAAGGGGGAAACAGTGGGTTTGGTAACAGCGGGTAAAAAGGGAAAATGGGATTGTTAACAGGGGAAAGGAAAGTGGGTTGGGTACCCGGGAAAAGGGGGAAAAGTGGGTTTGGTAAACAGGGAAAAGGGGAAAGGGTTTTGGTACCCGGGAAGAAGGGGGGAAAGTGGTTTGTTACCCGGGGAAAAGGGGGAAACAAGGGTTTGTACCCGGGGAAAGAGGAAAATCGTGTCGTACAGGGAAAAGGGCGAAAAAGTGGGGTTTTAACAGGGAAAAAAGAGGAAAGTGGTTGTAGAACATGTAAAGGGGAAAAGTGGGTTTGGGTACAGGGAAACAGGGGGAAAAGGGTTGGTAACAGGGAAAGGAGGGAAAAGTGGTTAGGGAACGGGAAGGGGCGGGACAAAAGTGGGTTTACCACGTAACGGACAAACAAGGGAAAAATCAGAGGTTCAGCGTAATCGTAAACACACGGCAACAGGGGAAATGGGGACCCGCGCGAAAGGGGGACAAGTGGATTTTGGGTAAAGGGAAAAAAAAAAAAAAAAAAAAAAAAACGGGTGAAGTGGGTTTGTACAGGGAAAGGGGGGAAAAAGTGGTTGACAGGAAAAGGGGAAAAAGTGGGTTGTAACAGTGGGAACCAAGGGCGAAATGGGGTTGCTACCGGAAAAGGGGGAAAAGTGGGATTTAGTACAGGAAAAGGGAACAAAAGTGGGGTTGAAACAGGGAAAAAAGGGGAGGAAAAATGGGTTTGGTAACAGGGAAAAGGGGGATAAAGTGGGGTGATAACGGGAACAAGGGGAAAAGTGGGGCTGTGTTACCCGGGAAAAGGGGGAAAGTGCGTTTGTAACAGGGAAAAAGGGAGGGAAATGGGTTGGCTAACAGGGAAAAGGGGAAAAAGTGGGGTTTGGTAACAGGAAAAGGGAAAACAGTGGTTGATATAACGGGAAAAGGGGGAAAGTGGTTTGGTAACAGTTGGAAAAGGGGAAAAGTGGTTTGGTTACACGGGAAAAGGGGAAAAGGGTTTGTTTTACCCGGGAAAAGGGGAGAAAGTGCGGTTTAGGTACCGGGAAAAGGGGGAAAGTGGGATTTGTAACAGGAGAAAAGGGGGAAAATGGGTGGTAACAGGAGAAAAGGGGGAAAAGTGGGTTTAGGTACCGGGCGAAAAAAGGGGGAAACAAGTGGGTTTGTTACCCGGGAAGAAGGGGGAAGTGCGGTTTGGTACCGGAAAAAAGAGGGAAATGGGTTTCGTAACAGGGAAAGGGGAAAAGTGCGGGTCTTGGTAACAGGGAAGAAGGGGGAAAAGTGGGTTGATAACAGGAAAAGGGGGGAAGTGGTACTAACCAGGGAAGGGGGAAAGGGGCTTGGTACCCGGAAAAGGGGGAAAAGGGGTTCTTCAGGTAACATTGAAAAGGGGGGAGGGAAAAAGTGGGTTTGGTAACAGGGAAAAAGGGCGGAAAAGTGGGGTTGTACAGGGAAAGGGGGGAAAAGTGGGTGGTAAGGGAAAAGGGGAAAAGGGTTTAGGTAACAGAAAGGGAAAAATGGGTATTGTAAGACAGGAAACAAAGGGAAAAAGTGGGTTGTTAACAGGGAAAACAAAAGGGAAAAGTGGTTTGTCGGAAAGGGGGAACATAGTGGGTTGGTATCCGGTTATAAGGGGGAAAACCTGGTTTGTTACCCGGGGAAAAGGCGGAAAAGGGTTTGCCCGGAAAAAGAGGGCGTGGTTTCGGTAAAAGGGAAAGGGGGAACAAAAGTGGGTTGTAACAGCGGAATAGGGGAAAATGGGTTTCGGTAACAGGGAAAAGGGGAAGTGGGTTGGTAACAGGAAAAGGGAGGAAAAGTGGTTGTACCCGGGAAAAAGTGGGAAAGTGGGTTTTATGTAACAATTGAACAGGGAAAAGTGGGTTTGGTAACGCAGGGAAAAGGGAAAGTGGTTTGGTAACAGGAAAAAGGGAGGAAAGTGGGGTGTTAACATGGAAAAGGGAAAAAAGTGGGGTTGGTCCGGGAAAAGGGGAAAGTGGGTATTGGGTAACAGGTAAAAAGGGGGAAGTGGTTTGGTACCCGGGAAAGGGGGAAAAGTGAGTTTTAACCGGCGAATAAGAGGGAGAACGTGGGTTCTCGGTACCGGGGAAAAAGGGGGAAAGTCGGTTTTGTTACCCGGGAAAAGGGGAAAAAAGTCGGACGTTTCGTTACCACGACAGAAAAGGGGGAACAGTGGGTTTGGCGTCTACAGGAAAAGGGAGGGGGGGAAAAAGCTGGCGGTTAACCGGTAACAGGCGAAAAGGGGAAAAGCTGGGCGTTACTGTTAACAGGGAAAAGGGGAGAAAGGGTTTGAGTTAGGTACCGGGAAACCAAGGCGGAGTCGGGTATTAGATTCAACCAAGGAGAAGGAGGGGAAAAGTGGCCAGTTTGAACCGGAGAAAAGGGGGAAAGTGCGGTTTGCTTACCCGGAAAAGGGGAAAACGTGGTTAACGGTAACAACAGGGAAGGGAGAAAAGTGGGTTGCGGAACAAGGGAAAAGGGAGGAAAAGTGGGGGTTGTTAACAAGGGAAAGGGGGAAAAGTCGGGGCTTTTGGTACCCGGAAAAGGGAAATTAGTGTTTCGTAAACAGCGGAAAAAGGGCGAAAAGTGGGTTTGTTACCGGAAAGAAGAGGAAAGTGGTTTAGGTAACAGGGAAACAGGGGAAAGTTCTGGGGTTAGGTCACCCGGGAAAACAGCGGAAAAGTGGTTTGTTCACCCGGAAAGGGAAAGTGGTTGGTACCCGGGGAAAAGGGAAAATTGTGGTTGGGGTAACAGGGAAAAGGGGAGAAGTGGGTTGGTACCCGGGAAAAGGGAAAAGTGCGTTTGGTAACAGGGAAAGGGGGGAAAATGGTTTGGTAACAAGGGAAAAGGGAAAAAGGGGGTTTTAACAGGAAAGATGGAAAATTGGGTTGGTACCCGGAAAAGGAGAGGAAAACTGGTTTGAACAGAAAAAGGGGAAAAGTGGTGTACCGAGAAAGGGGGAAAGTCGGGTTTGTACCGGAAAAGGGGAAAAAAGTAGTTGTGGTTAACAGGGAAAAGGGTGGAACAAGTGTTGGATAAACAGGGAAAGGGGGAAAAGTTGGGGTTGTACCCGGAAAGGGGGAAAAGGGTTTTGGAAACAGGGAAAAAGGGAAAAGTGGTGTTCGTTAGACAGGAAAGGGGAAAATAGGTTGTACCCGAGCGAACAAGGGGGGAAAAGTGGTTTGGTAAACAGGGAGAAGTGGGAAAAGGGTTTGGACCGTGGAGAAAGGGGGAAAGTTGGTTATTGTTTACCGAGAAAGGGGAAAGTGGTCTTGGTACCCGGGCAAAGATGGCAAAAGTCGTTTGTTACCCGGGAAAAGAGGGAAAGTGGTTTTACCCGGAGAAAAGGGGAAACAAGTGGTTTGTTTGGTTTACAGGGAAAGGGGGAAAAGTGGGGGTTGGTAACAGGAAAAAGGGGAAAAAATGGGGTAGTAAACAGGACAAAGTGAGAAGTGGTTGGTACCCGGGAAAGGGAGTGGTAAGTGGGTTTGGTAACAGGGAAAAGCGGGAAAGTGGTTTCTGTGCCGGGAAAAGGGGGAAAAGTGGTTTACCGGAAAAGGGGGAAAAGTGGGCTTTTAACAGGGAAAAGGGAGAAAACAGTGGGTTAGGTAACAGGGAAAAAGGGCAAAAGTGGGTTGTTGGTTAACAGAGAAGGGGGAAAAGTGCGGTTTGGTCCCGGGAAAAGTGGGTCTTGGTAACAGGGGGGAAAAGGGGGAAAAGTGGGTTTGGTACCTGGGAAAGGGGGGAAAAGTGGTCTTGTTCCGGAAAAGGGGGAAAGTCGGGGTTGGTACCCGGGAAAAGGGAAAAAGGCTTGGTGACAGGGAAAAGGGGACAAAGTGGTTTTGCTTACCTGAAAGGGGAAAGTGGTTCGAAACAGGAAAAGGGGGAAAAGTTGGGTTGTACCCGGAAAGAGGAACAAAGTGGGTTTTACCCGGAGAAAGAGGGAAATGTTGGTTGTTGTACCCGGGAATAAGGCTAATAAGTGGGTTTTGGATAACAGGGAAAAGTGGAAAAAGTAGGGTTAGGTAACAGGGAAAGGTGGAAAAGTGGGGTATGTACCCGGGAAAGGGGAAAAAGTGGTCTTCAAGTAACAAGGGAAAGGGGGAAAAAGTGTTTTGCTAACAGGGAAAAGGGAAAAGTGGGGTGGTACAGCGAAAAGGGGGGAAATGGGTTTAACAGGGAAAAGGGGAAAAGTGGTTCGGTACCCGGGAAAAGGGGGAATGGGTTTGTAACAGGGAAAAGGGGAAAAGTGGCTTTGGTACCCGAAAAAAGAGGGAAAAAGTGGTTTGTTACCGGGAAAAGAGGGAAAAGTGGGTTGTATACCCGGGGAAAAGGGGAAAGTGGGTTTGTGGTAACAGGGAAAAGGGGGAAAAAGTGGGGTTGGTAAACATGAAAGGGAAAAAGGGGTTTCGTAAACAGGCGAAAAAGGGGGAAAGTGGGGTTCGGGTAACAGGGAAAAGGGGAAAATTGGAGGTGTACCCAGGGGGAAAGGGGAAAAGCTGGGTTTGGTAACAGGGAAAAAAAGGAGGCGGACAAATGGTTTTGATAACCAGGGGAAACGGGGGGAAACAGTGCGGTTTGGGTAACAGGGAAAGGGGAAAAGAGTGGTGTTAAAGGAAAGGGGAAAAGGGGTTGGGTACCCGGGAAAGGGGGAAAAGTGCACTTTGTAACAGGGGGGAAAAGGGGAAATGGTTCGTTGTACCCGTGGAAAGTGGGATAAGTGGGGTTATAGTAACAGGGAAAAAGGGGGAAAGTGGGTTTGGAACAGGGAAAAGGGGGAAAAGTGGGTTGGTACCGGGAAAATGGGGAAAAAGTGGGTTTGTAACAGGGAAAAGGGGGAAAAAAGTTGGTTGTACCCGGCAAAAAGAGAGAAAGTGGGTTGTACCCGGAAGAGGGAAAAAGTTGGGTTTTTTACCCGGAAAAGGGTGGAAAAATTGGGTTTTGGTAACAGGGAAAAGGAGGAAAAGTGGTTGGTAACAGAGGAAAAGGAGGAGGGAAAAGTGGGTTTCGATAACAGGGAAAAGGGGAAAAGTGGGTTTGGTAACAGGGGAAAAAGGGGGGAAAGTGGGTTTTGGTAACAGCGGAAAAGGGGAAAAGTGGTTGTGTACAGGGGAAAGGGGGAAAAGTGGGTTTTGGACAGGGAAAAAGGGGAAAAGTGGGGTTCGGTAACAGGGAAAGAAAGGCGGAACAGTGGGGTTGGTACCCGGGAAAAAGGGGAAAATGGGTTGTAACAGGGAAAAGGGAAGTGGTTGGTAACAGCGGAAAGGGGGAAAAGTAGTTTAGGCTAACAGGGAAAAGGGAGGAAAAGTGGGGTTGAGTAACAGGGAAAAGGGGGAAAATGGGGTTGTAAAGGACCAAGGGGGGAAAAATGCGTCTTGGATAACAGGGAAAAGGGAAAAAGTGGGGTTAATAACAGGGAAAACGGGGGCAAAAGTGGGTTTGGTCAACAGGGAAAAGGGGGAAAAGTGGGGTTAGTAACAGGAAAGGGGGAAAAGTGGGTTGTAACACGGTGGAAAGTGGGAAGTGGGGTTGGTACCGGGAAAAGGGGGAAAAATAAGTGCGTTTGTAACAGGGTAAAAAGGGCGAATAAACTGTGTGTTTCGGTAACAGGGAAAAGGGAAAAAGTGGGGGTTTGGTAACAGGGAAAAGGGAAAAAGTGGGTTGTTAAACAGGAAAGGGGGAAAAAATGGGGTTGACACCGGGAAAAGGGGAAAAGTGGTTTTGTTAACAGGCGAAAATGTTGTGGAGAGTGTGTGGTGTGTACCGGGATGAAGTGTTGCGTTTGTTAACCCGGGAACAAGGGGAAAATGGTTTGATTACCCAGGGGAAAAGGGGAAAAGTGGGGGACAGGGAAAAGGGGGAAAAAGGGGGTTTTATTCTGAAAGGGGAAAAGTGGGTGTGTTGGGTAACAGGGAAAAGGTGTATGTTTTTTACCCGGGAAAGGGGGGAAAAAGTGTCTGAACAGGAAAAGCGGGGAAAAGTTGGGGTTTGCGGTACAGGGAAAAAGCGGGGAAATAGTGGGAGTTTAGGGGGGGTGAGGAGCAGGAGAAGGGAAAGTGGGGTGGTAACAGGAAGAAGGGGAAAATGGTTGGTCCGGTTAAAAGGGGCGGATAGAGGAGTGGGTTTTGGTACCCGGGAAAAGGGAAAAGTGGGTTGTTATCGCTTGGAATAAGTGGAAAAGTGGTTCTTCTCCCGTAGATTGTTTTGTACCTGTGTATGAGTGTGGGGAAAAAAAGTGGGTGTTGTACCCGGGAAAAAGGGGGGAAAAGTGGGTTTGGGTAACAGGGAAAAGGGGGGTTATGATATATGAGTGGGCTTTGGTAACAGGGAAAAAAAGGGGGAAAGTGGGATTTGTAACAGGGTAACAAGGGGGAAATAGTGGGTTGGTAACAGGGATAAGGGGGGAGAAAGGAGGTGTTGTACGGTGGGGGGGAAAAAAAGGGGGAAAATGTGGTTGTGTGTGTTAACATAAAAAGGGGAAAAGTGGGTTTGTGGGTAAACAGGAAAGGGTGTAGAGAGTGAGTGTGTTGTTTGGATAAAACAGGGGAAAAGGGTGAAAAAAGTGGGGTTGTTTAACAGTGGAAAAAGGGGAAAAATGGGGCTTTGGTACCTGCTGGGAGGAAGAAGGGGGAAAGAAATGGGTCTGGTGTATGTTGTTTAACAGGTAGGGTAAAGGGAAAAGTGGGTTTGTACCGGGGTGAAAGGGGGAAATGTGGGTTTGCTTACCCGGGAAAGGGGAAAAGTGAGGTTTTGGTACCGGGGAAAAGAGAGAAAATCGGTTTTTTTTACCCGGGAAGAGGGAAAACGTGGAGTTTTTGATTACCCGGGAAAAGGGCGGAAAGTGGTTGGTTACAGGAAAGGGGAAAGTGGGGTTGGTAACAGGGAAAAAGGGGGAAAAAGTCGGGTTGTTAACAGGGAAAAGGGGAAAAGTGGGTTGGTAACAGGGAAAAAGGAAAAAGTGGTTTGGTAACCCGGGAAAAACGGGGGAAAACTGCGGTTCGACAGGGAAAAGGGAAAAGTGGGGTTGGTTACCCGGGAAAAAAGAGGAAATGGGTTTTTTACCCGGGAAAGGGGGAAAAAAAGTGGGGGTTAGTACCGGGGGGAAAAGGGGAAAAGTGTGATTTGGTAAACAGGCGAAAAGGGGAAAAAGTGGTTTAGTAACAGGCGAAAAGGGGCGAGGAAAAGTGGGTTGGTAACAGGGAAAAAGTGGGACAAGTAGGGTTGGTACCCGGAAAAGGGGGAAAGTGGGTTGTAACAGGGAAAAGGGGGAAAAGTGGTTTAGGTACAGGGGAAAAGGGGTGAAAAGTGGGGTTTGTTTACAGGGAAAAGGGGAAAAAAAGTCGGTGAACAGGGAAAGGGGAAAAGTGGGGTTCGGTACCTGGAAAAGGGGGAAAGTTGGTTTGGTAACAGGGAAACAGGGGAAAAGTGGTTTTGGTACCCGGGAAAAGGGTTAAAAGTGGTTTTGTTACCCGGGAAAAGGGGGAAATAGTGGGTGTTACCCGGGAAAAAGAGGGGAAAAGTGGGTTGTTACCGGAAAAAGAGGGAAAAGTGAGTTTTACCCGGGAAAATGCGGAAAAAGTGGGTTTGGTTACCAGGGAAAAGGGGAAAAGTGGGTTTGTAACAGGGGAAAAAGGGGGAAAAGTGGTTTTGGTGAACAGGGAAAAGCGGGGAAGGTGGGTGAACAGGGAAAGGAGAAGTGGGTTGGAACAGAGGAAAAGGGGGATAAAAGTGGGAGTTGTAACAGGGGAAAAGGGGAAAAGTGGGAGTTGGTACCGCGGTAAAACCCGGGGGAAAAGAGGGAAAAGGGGAAAAAAGCTGGGGTTGTAACAGGGAAAAGGGGGGAAGCTGGGTGTTAACAGGGGAAAAGGGAAAATGCGGTTGGTTACCCGGGAAAAGGGGAAAATGGGATTTGCTAACAGGGGAAAGGGGGAAAAAGTGGGTTAGGTACCGGGAAGGGAAGGGGTTTTGTTACCCGGGGATAAAAGGGGGAAATGGGTGGTACCCGGGAAAAGGGGAAAAGTGGGATTCGGTGACAGGAAAAGGGGGAAAAGGGGTTGTTACCTGAGGAAAGGGGAAAAGTGTTTGGTAACAGGAAAAGGGAAAAGGGGGTTAGTACCGGGAAAAGAGCGAAAAATGTAGTTTGTTAACCGGGAGGAAAAAAGGGGAAAAGTGGTTGGTAACCCGGGAAAAGGGGGGAAAAAGTGGGTTTGGACAGCGGGAAAAGGGGGAAAAAGTGGGTTTGGTAACAGGAAACAGGTGAAAAGTGGGGTTGGTACCCGGGAAAAAGGGGGAGGAAAAGTGGGATTTGTAACAGGGAAAAGGGGAAATTGGGCTTTAGGAAAGGGGGAAAAGGGGGAAAAAGTGAGGAGTTAAACAGGGAAAAGGGGGGAAAAAGTGGAGTTTACAGGGGGAAAAGGGGAAAAGTTGGGTTGGTACCCGGGGAACAGGGGAATGTGGGTTGGTAAAGGGAAAAGGGAGGAAAAGGGTTTTTACCGGAGAAAAGAGGAAGGGAAAAGTGGGTTGTTTACCCGGGCGAAAAGAGGGAAAGTGGTTTGTTACCCGGGAAAAGGGGGAAAAGTGGGTATTGGTACACAGGGAAAAAGGGAAAAAGTGGGGTTGGTAACCAGGAAAGGGAAAATGAGGTTTTGGTACAGGGAAAAAGGGGAAAATGGGTTTAGGTAACAGGGAAGGGGAAAATTGCGGGTTGTTACCCGGGAAAAGGTGGACAAAGTGGTTTGTCACAGGGAAAAGGGGAAAGTGGGTTTGATAACACGGGGAAAAAGGGGGAAAAGTGGTTGGTAACAGAGGAAGGGAAAAGGGGGTTGACAGCGGAAAAGGGGGAAAGTGGGTGTGCGTACCCGGGGAAAAGGGGGGAAAAGTGCGTTTGGGTTACAGGGAAAAGGGGGAAAAGTGGTTTGGACCCGGAAAAGGGGAAAATTAGGGGTTTGGTAACAGGAAAAGGGGGGAAAGTGTTGGTAACAGAGGAAAGGGGGAAAAGTGGGTTGGTACCCGAGAAAATGGGAAAGTGGGTTTGTTAACAGGGGAAAAGGGAAAATGGGTAGGTACGCCAAAGAGGGAAAATGGGTTGTTACCGGGAAAAAAAGGAAAAGTGGTTTGTTACCCGGACAAAGAGGGGAAAATGGGTTTGGTACAGCAAAAAGTTGAAAAGTTGGGTTTGTAACAAGGAAAAGGGGGGGAAAAGTGGGTTTGTAACAGGAAAGGGGGAAATGGGTTTTGGCTAACAGGAAAGGGGAAAAGTGGGTTCTGTGACAGCGGAAAAGGGGCAAAAAGTGGGGTTTGTAACAGGAAAAGGGGGGAAAAGTGGGTTTGGCAACAGGGGAAAAAGGGGAAAGTGGGGTTTACAGGGAAAAAGGGGAAAAAGTGGGGTGGTACCCGGGAAAAGGGGGAAAAGTTGGGTTGCTAACAGGGGGAAAGGGGGGAAAGTGGGTTGGTAACAGGAACAAGGGGAAAGTGGTTTGTAACAGGGAAAATGGGGAAAGTGGCGTGGTTAACAGGGGGAAAGGGGAAAAGTGGTTAGTTAAACAGGACAAGGGGAAAAAGTGCGTTTGGTACAGGGAAAGGGGAAAAAAGTTGGGAGTTAATAACAGGGGAAAAAGGGTAAAATGGTTTGTAACAGGGAAAAGGGGACAGTGGGTTGGTAACAGGAAAGGGGGAAGGGCGTTGGTAACAGGGAAAAAGGGGAAAGTGGGTTGGTTACCTGAAAGGGGAAAGTGGGTTTGGTAACAGGAAAAAGGGGAAAGTGGTTTGTAACAGGGAAAAGGGGAAAAGTGGGTTTGGTTAACAGGTAAAAGGGAAAAGTGGGGTTGTATAACAGGAAAAGGGAGAAAAGTGGAGTTGACACCCGGGAAAAGGGGGAAAAAGTGATCTTGGTAACAGGGAAAAGGGGAAGGAGGTTTGGTACCCGAGGGAAAGGGGGAAACGTGGTTTGTTACCCGGAAAAGGGAAAGTGGGCTTGATTTACCCGGCGAAAGGGGAAGTGGGTTGTAACAGGGAAAAGGAAAAGTGGGGTGGTACCCAGGAAAAGGGGGAAAATGGGGTTAACAGGGGGGAAAGGGAAATGGAGTGGTTGGTACCGGGAAAAGGGGGGAAAAAGTGGGTTTGTAACAGGCGAAAAGGGGAAAAGTGGTTTTGTACAGGGAAGCCGGGAAAGGATGGGTTGGTACAGGGAAAAGGGGAAAAGTGTTGGTATTAACAGGGAAAAGGGGAAAATTGGGGTTGGTTCAGGTAACATGGAAAAAGGGGGAAAGTGGGGTTGGTACCCGGTAAAGGGGGAAGTGGTTGTACCGGGAAAGGGAAAAGTGGGTTTGTATACCGCGGAAAAGGGGATGAGGGGAAAGTGGGTTTCTTACCGGGAAAAGGGAAAAGGCGGTTTGTTACCAGGGAGGTAAAAGGGGGAAAGTGGGTTTGTTACCCGGGAAAAAAAGGGGGAAAAGGGTTTGGTAAGAAAAGGGGAACAAAACAACGTCGGCCCCTTTCCGGTAACAGGGGAAAGGGGAAAAGTGGTTGGGAACAGGGAAAAGGGGGAAAAGTGGGGGTGGTAACAGGGAAAAGGGTAAAGTGGGTTGGACCCGGGAAAGGGGGAAAAGTGGGTTTTTGAACATTTGAAAGGGAAAGTGGGTTTGGTAACAGGGAAAAGGGGGAAAAGTGGGTTTGGTAACAGGAAAGGGGAAAAAGTGGCGTTGTTAACAGGGAAAAAGGGGGAAAAGTGGGGTTGGTACACCGGAAAAAGGGGGGAAAGTGGGTCTGGTACAGGCTTAAAAGGGGGAAGTGGGTTAGGTACCCGGGAAAAGGGGAAATGTGGTTCGTTCACCACGGGAAAAGGGGGAAGTGGGTTTGTACCCGGGAAAAAGAGGGACAAAGGTCGGTTTGTTAACCCGGGAGGGGAAAAGAGGAAAAATGGGTTTGTTACCCAGGGAAAAGGGGGAAAAGTGGGTTATGTTACAGGAAAAGCGGAAAAAGTGGGGTAGGTAACAGGAAAAAGGGGAAAAAGTGGGGTTGGTTAACAGGAAAAGGGGGGAAAAGTGGGGCTGTGGTAACAGGGAAAAGGGGGAAAAGTGGGTTTGGTACCGGGAAAAGGGGGAAAAACTCGGGTTTGGTAACAGGGAAAAAGGGGGAAAGTGGGTTGTACCCGGGAAAAGAGGGAAAAGTGTTCTGTTACCCGGGGAAAAGGGGGAAAAATTGGGAGTTAGGTACCCGGGAGGAAAAGGGGAAAAGGTGGTTTGTAAAAAGGAAAAGGGGAAAAAGTGGGTTTGTAACAGGGAAAAAGGGGAAAAGTGGGGTTGGTAACAGGGAAAAGGGAAAAGTGTGTGGTTGGTACCCGAAAAGGGGAAAAGTGGTTTCGGTAACAGGGAAAAAAAAAATAAAAAAAAAAAAAAAAGGGGGGGAAAGGGTTTGGTAAACAGGGAAAAGAGGGAAAGGGTCTTAGTTTACAGAAAAGGGGAAAAAGGGGTCTGTTAAAGGAAAAGTGGGCAAAAAGTGGGTTGGTACCCGGGAAAAGGAGAAAGTGGTTTAGAGGTAACAGGGAAAAGGGGAAAAAAGTGGGTTTCTGGTACCGGAAAGGGGGAAACAGTGGTTTGTGTTAATCAGGAAAGGGGAAAAAGTGGTGTGTTGTAACAGTGGAAAAGTGGTGACAAATGGGAGTTGTACCGGTGAAAAAGGGGAAAAAAGTGGGTTTGGTAAACAGGGAAAAAGGGGGAAAAAGTGGGTTTGGTACCCGGCAGAAAAGGAAAAAGTGGTTTGTTACCGTAAGGGGAAAAGTGGGTTTGTTAACGGGAAAAGGGGGAAAAGTGTGGGTTCGTAACATGAAAAGGGGGAAAAGTGGGTTGGTACCCGGGAAAGGGGAAGGAAAAGTGGGTTTAGGAACAGGAGAAAGGGGAAAAAAGTGGGGTCTGTTAACAGGAAAAGGGGAAAGTGGTTGGTACCGGGAAAAAGGGGAAAGTGGTTATCACGTAACAGGAAAGGGGGAAAGTGGTTTGGTACCCGGAAAAGGGGAAAGTGGGTTTGTTACCCGGAAAAGGGGAAAAAGTGCGTTTGGTACCCGGGGAAAGAGGGAAAAGTCGGTTTGTTACCACGGGAAAGAGGGAAAAGTCAGCGGTTTGCTTACCCAGGAAAAGGGGGAAAATGAGGGTTTGGGTTACAGGGAAAAAAGGGGGAAAAAGGTGGTTGGTAACAGGGAAAAGGGGAAAAAGGGTTAGTTCTAAAACAGGGGACAAAGGTGGGGGAAAAGTGGGTTGGTCACCCGGGAAAAGGGAAAGTGTGTTGGAAAAGGGAAAGGGGGGAGTTGAAAGGGGTTTGTACCGGGAAAAGGGGGAAAAGTGGGTTTTACCCGGGAAAAAGGGGAAAAGTGGGCTTTGGTAACAGGGACAAAGGGAAAAAGTGGGTTGGTAACAGGGAAAATGGGAAAAGCTGGAGCTGTTAACATGGGAAAGGGGAAAAGTTGCGGTTCGGCTACCCGTGGAAAAGGGGGAAAAGTGGTTTTGTAACAGGGAAAAGGGGGAACAAGTGGTCTTGGTACCTGGGAAAAGGGGAAAAAGTGGGTTTGTTTACCCGGAAAAGGGGAAGTGGGGTTAGTACCCGGGAAAAAGGGGAAAAAGTGGTTTGTGACAGGAAAATGGGAAAAAGCTTGGTTTGGTTACCGAAAAAGAGAAAAAGTGGAGCTTTGTTACCGGGGAAAAAGGGGGAAGAAAAGTGGGCTTTGGTTAACAGGGAAAAGGGGAAAAAAGTGGGGTTTGTAACAGGGAAAAGGGGAAAAGTGAGGTTTGGTAACAGGGAAAGGGGTAAAAGGGGGGTTTCGGAACAGGGAATAAGGGAGGAAAATTGGGGTTGGTACCGGAGAAAGAGGGAAAAAAGTGGGTTTGGGTAACAGGAAAAGGGGGAAGTGGTGTTTGATGAACCAGGGCGAAAAGGGGGAAAAGTGGGTTGGTAACAGGAAAAGGGGGAAAAGTGTTGGTACAGGGAAAAGGGGGAAAAGTGGGAGCTTCGTATCCGGGAAAAAGGGAAAAGTGAGCGTTTTTGGAAACAGCAGTTATGTAACATTGTAAAAGGATTTACGGAAGGATGGAAAGAGTGTTTGGCCTCTTTGCAAAGAGAACTAAATTCACGCGGTAAGTACAGGCAAAAAAGACCAGGGAAAAGTTGTTGACTAATTGGACCACAATCATTCCTGCTGGTAACGAAGAGAAGTAGGCAAGAAACGGTGGATGAAAAAGAGTGCGGAGTGTCTTACGACACAGAGAGGCTAAACGCGGGCCGCAAATGAAGGTGCAGTTTTGGCTGCTTTTTTGGTATCCCGGCCGTGTGAAAAAAGGTGGTCATTGGTAGAATTGTGGATTTTTGACTCTCCTCTTGAGACCTTAGATCTACACAGAGAATAAACAAAGGGAGATGATGTAAAGAAGGTGGTGTTTGGTACCCGGTGTCTGGCAAGAACAAGAGGACCTAGTGGCGAAATAATTTGAGATATTCGTTACCCGTGGTAGAAGACGACCGTGCAGGGGAATTCATAAAACGTGACAGTTTTTGGGGTCCAGCTGTATTCACCAAAGTAATGTGAGATTTTCCCCAGGGAAATGCAGTATCCGGAAAGTCTGGCCTTGTATTATACTTCAGTGTACCCGGGGAAAAGAGGGACAAGATAATCGGTTTTGCTTACCCATAGAAATAGTTTGTGGGAGAATAGGGTGTGTTGGGTACAGATTCTGAGAATGCACTTGTATCACCAAGTGGAAGTGATATGGATTTCACCATTTGTTCAATATTCTTTACCGCTAAAAGAGAGAATATAAAGACCCATATATGTTTAGGCCCAAGGGTATATTTATCTTGTCTTTGCCTAATCAGAAAAGGGGGACTAGTGGCACGTGCGTTTCAATACACAGTACAAGTAAGAGTGAGAAATAGTGTGTCAAGTGGGCAGAAATAAGTGAGTAATGTTTGATTTGTTGAGATACCCGTGCGTAGAAAAAAAGTCGAACAGGGTGAGGCTAGAGCTGGCTCTTGTTCTATTATAACCAATGCATATTGTTAGCTCAGGGCTATAACAGAGCGTGAAAATAAAAGATGTTTTCGGAATATACTCTAAGTCGCTTCAAGTTTTGTCTGTACCCGGCAAAAAAGCACCGACATACTAAAATATTTAAAAAAGATAAATACGATTTGACATTTTACCCGTGAGTTTATTCAAAGATACCCTTGTGTATTCAATTAATGAAATAGTAAGGTTTATACTCTCCAGTAACCTGCAGTGACTGAAACCAAGCGCGCCAGAGATTAACGATGTGCGAGTTTTTGGTTGTAGGTAAAGTGTATTAATCTAGGAGTATTAATTCAATGAGGAGACCAAATTCAAAAATTTGTTTTCTATTTGGCTAATTCAGAAGAAAAAAGGATTGATTGATTTTCTTAGATCCTCGAGACTAATAGATTTTAGGAGATTAGTGCGTAACAAGTTTGTAAAAGATTGACCGTGATAAGATTTTATTGATGCTTGTTTCGACGTTACCCGAGGCATAAAGTATGGATGAATAGTGTTCACAGGTCTTTTATGTTTCCATTTATATTACCAAGACTGAGATTTTCTCCACTCTTTATTTGAGTTATAACTAGCTTGTGCGAACGTGTAATAAGGGAGATGTGTGAAACGAACGGGTTTCGTGTAACAGGGAGTGCGTAGGCACAAGGAAAGAGCCATAAAAATACCGGGTCTTCTGCCTCTCTAGTCTAGAAAGAACATTGAGTCGTTATGAACAGCCATCAAAAGTGTCTGGTCACTTCTATAGTTTACAAACAGTCAATTATGGAGTAACACATCGTTCCAGATTAATCTATTAAGCTCTTATTATGGCTCACCACAGCTTTGACATAAGATGCGCTTGTTTATAAATTAAGTTGGCGTTTATTTTAACAGAGGTAAAAGGGCGGAAAGAATGTAGTTCATTTGTCTCCTTGGTATACCGGTGTGTTAACATTAGGGTGGTGAGTTCATCAACTCGAGAATATTCTTAAGGTAAATTACATTAGATTGTCTTATAAATTCAAATTATGTTTGGAATTCTTAACCTTTTATCAATGGCTGATCACGGGTATTATAGTGATTAATCCTAGGTTCTCATCAGTGAGACAAAAAGCTTCAGCTCGATTACTTCCAGTCACCCAGGGTCCAATACTGTGGAAATACTCGAGATATCCTCGATTAACCTTTTGAAATAACTCGTCTTCTTAACTAAAAGGGGGGTATATTATCAAGTGTGTTTTATACTGCTAACTACCGGTTTTGAAAAGTTCGGTATGATAATTAGTTAGAAGTTCATATCATTTTTACCGGTGCATACTCTAGAATAGAGCGAATACACAGTTGCGTTATGTTATAACGAGCGATGAACATATGAGCAAGGTATTAGTCTTTATATAGGGTTTACGATTACTAAGGGATAACAATAGTTGATAGTCCAGAACATGCAAGATGGTTGGTTACCCGGGAAAAAGGGAACAAAGTGGGTTTTCCGATAAATAACAGTTAAATTGTTAGATCGACATAGAGAGTACTGTATCCAATTTATGTATGAGTTGGATAGCAAAAATGTTCTGATAACAAAGCTGTTCTCCTATCGGAAGAAATCGTGTGGGTGTTATTTAGCTAATCTTACGCATCTTTTCGGAGAAATGTTAAGGGAAGTCTAAATAGTTGTTGGTTTTTCTACATGTAGTTAACTCAGAGTGTAGTTCATTCAAAATAGAGTGGTTACATAATGATGTGAGTAGAGGTCCCTTACAGAGAGTGAAATTAACGTTTTGTATTTGCTCTCTATCTGTAGTTGTAGTTTATCACCGGGTAGAATAATGGTCGAGCGAAAGACATTTAGTGGTTTTTTACACAGTTAAGAGGCGATATAGAAATTCTTTTTGCTGTTTAACTCTGGAGCCCGAAGAACGAAGGGAAATAAAAATGATTGGCGTTTTCTAACCCATTCAAATTGATGCAACGAATACCAGTCGTTATGCATTACATGAGGAGATGAAGTTGGTAGTACTTATTCATGAGTGAGTTTCCTTTATTAAATTTATGAATCATTAACCATTCCTTTCTTTGGGTTTCTTTCTACAGCAAAGGTAACGATCTTTGAAAATAGGGGCTATATAATAGAAAGTAGTCGCGTGGTTAAACAGGGAAAGTGTTCGTGCAAAGTGCTTCTTAATAATAACCAGGTACCCTTTGCTGCATGACAAATACACTAGCTCGAGAAAAATAGTAGATTTATACAATCATCGAGGACAAGGGTTGCAGAATCAACTTTGTCTTTTCTCGCAATCTATAACCGGATACCAATAAGGCAGAATTGAAGACATTTGCCATCCAATGATAGATGGTTATTCATCACCGGTAACATTCAATAAGGGATTACTATCTTGTTATCAAACTCTCAATAATTGGGAAGATTATTTATCTTTTCTTTACATATCTTTTTGAACATACTGTATTTCCACCTTCTTGATGCTAAAGCAAATAATATATATCTTCCAAATTATGATAGTGAAAAAGATAGTAATTATTTGATGTATTTTTATGCTAATAACTTGTATGGATGGGCAATGTCTCAATCTCTGCC
>CM068953.1:194163111-194175425 GCA_035128595.1 Eptatretus atami | reverse complement strand
AGTGCACGATTAAGGCACATCACGATAGCACATCACGATTAGCACATTTCACGATAGCACATGACGATACCACATGACGATAGCACATCACTATAGCGACATAAACGGATACCAGCATAACGGACACCACATTCACGATAGCACATCACGATAGCACAATAACGACACCACATCACATAGCACATCACGATAGGGCACATCACGATACCACATACGATAGCACATTACGATATAGCACATTACGATGAGCACATCACGATAGCACATAACGATTACCCACAACACGGATACCACATTCACGGGAAAGCACATCACGATAGACATGACGATAAGCACATGACGTAGCACATTACGATTAGCACATTACGATAGCACTTAAATGATACCACATCATGATACCACATCACGATACACATCACGATACCACATCACGATAGCACATAACGATACCCAACATTCCGAATACCAACATACGATGCAACATCACCGATAGCACATTCACGGATACCACCATCACGATAGCCACGATCAATGATAGCACAGTTACGATCGCACATAACGATAGCACATAACGATAGCGACATCACGAATTAGCACATCACGTGCCAACAATCTCTGGACATGGTGAGGAAAAACATAGTCAACAGGAAATGAGGTCAAAGGATGAAATGAAGAATATAAACCATACAAACATAACTATAACAGATACCCAACATTGTAGATCAACAGAAGTTATGCCATGTGAAGTACAGGGAGAGTGCTCAATGCCCTGCCAAGGGAAGTGGTGTAGTTCAGGCAACAGTGACCACCGAGGTAGCACATCGACGATAGTGTCAAGCAATAAAACCAATGTAGAGGATGGGAGGACGCGTAACAAAACGAGTCGTCACGTCGCCACTGCTCGCAAGAGTAGGTCAAAACCTAATTGAAAACCATAGCAACACGAGAACATAAAAAACGATATCAAAAATCAACGAAAACCTGTATGAGGAAGCGTAATAGAGAACAAAACAATCACAAGGAACCAACAATGTAAGTAGGCAAGGAAAGACAACTACATGTCAACAACCCCTAAAGATGGATAGCCTAAGACACAAATAAAAACAGTTTGAATACCACTAATATCAACTGAAATGACACGCAAGAAGTAAGCTAAGGCGAACACAAACTAACCTGAAGATAGAATACTCGGTAGGCATAACACGTGGTAATGTGTGAAAAGAAAAAGTAGGTATTATGCACAATTCAGCTCCGGAATACCGGCACATACAGCGATAAGGTAAATTAAGGCACGTCACAATGCCCAAATTAATCAGAGTTAGAAAGTAGCAAATAGCATCCACGGTAAGGTAAGTTATGCCATACCATTCACAGAAGGTAAGAAGTAGTGACTGCGGCAAGCAGCCTCTAACGAACCCGATTAGCACTACACAAGTCACCAGTATAAGGTGGCGCTGGCACTCGTAGTGAAAGACGATACCAAATCACGAGTAAATAACAGCCACAATCCAAAATCGCACTCATTGAAACAATAATGCCGGTATATAGCCAACATAAATGATCACTGTGGTGAAAAAAAGGAGACACAAAGTCACAAAATCGAGAGGATGACCCCACCATAACAAAAGTAAGGCACATATACGATACCACCATTAAGTCTACACGAACATGCAAAGAATCAATAACACCTGACAGACAGCATCATGATGCGAGATGAAACACCCCACTAGTCACAATCGGACGAAGAAGAATAGCACATCACGATAGAAGCCCTAACAAAGTATACGGGTCAAAAACTGTGAGAGTTAATCACTCACCATCATAGCATGATCAAAAACAACACAAATAGCATAAAATAAATAAGGAATGCAATAAACCTAACAAGAATAAGAACCTAGCAGGTCATCCAAAAAAGCCAAAATAAATGAAATGTAACTGATAGCAACATCGAGGATAGCCACATCACATAGCAACATGACATACCACATCCGATACAACATCACGATACCACATAACGATTACCACATATGATACCACATCACGATACCACATTCACGATACCAACATCACATTAGCACAGCACGATACCACATTTCACGAGTAGCACATCACGATACCACATCACGATAGCACATCGACGATACCACATAAGATAGCACATCACCGGATAGCACATAAACGATACCACATTACGATAACACATATACGATAGCACATAAGCGATAGCCACATCACGATACCACATTAACGATAGCACATCACGGATGCACCAATACGATAGCACATCACGAGTACCACATAACGCGATAGCACATTACGATAGCACATTACGATAGCAAATCACGATAGCACATCACGATAGCACATCACGATAAGCACATCACGATACCACATCACGATACCACATCACGATTACCACATCACGAATAGCACATCACGATACCACATCACGTTAGCACATAACGATACCACACACGATACCACATCACGATAGCACATTCACGATGACCACATCGCGATAGCAATCGCGGATAGCACATCACGATAGCACATAACTGATAGACATTGACGATAGCACATCACGATAGTAGCCACATTAACGATAGCACATCACCGATCCACATCACGATAGCACATCACGATAGCACATCACGATACCACATCACGGATTACCACATCACGATACCACCCAAAATAATATGTATACCACATTTCAAGGAGTCGTTTAGCGCGCGATGTGAGTAGCGCAAGACGATCAGAGGAGAGAGCGAGGTAGGGGGAGCGAGACGCAGTGAAGAGAGAGTCGTGCTGCCAGAGGATGATTTATCAGTTAAGCGATACCCTTCAGATTTGTTCAAATGATAGTTGTCTGAAACAACTCTCTAGCCTTACTCTTAAAGATGCTCCTCCACTCGCCAAACTTTTATGATATGATCAATAATATAAACTAAATTTCACAATCGAGTTTCTACAACCAATCACAGATAGCACATCACCAGTATAACTACTCTCACACTTAATGCTGGACTTCCAAAAAAGAAGAATAATTGGTTTATTAAACTCAAAAAAACCGTTATAGCATTAGCTATCAATACTAAAACCAAGCACTATGATGAACGATTCATCAAATCAAATAACTATTTTGAATAAACCAGAGAATCTGATTACAACAAAGAAATATCACCAACAACTCCAATAACTTATACTTCTTAGTTGATAATAGCGAGATGATAGCACATCACTCTATACCGTCTCGACCTCAAAGGACTATGGCGATATATTCAAATCCAAAAAGAACCCTCGTATCTTTATGATGTGTTAAAGTGAGATGAAAACCCACATCCCACGTTGAAGTCAGCATACATTCGAACTAAGCCACGAGTCTAACGATAGCTTTACCAACAAGAGCGAAGACCATTCTTTTACTCGTAATGTATTAGCTTGGACAATTACGTGCACATCGTACTTGCAACTTCCTCGGCGTTCCATTCAAAACAGATAAGCTAGCCATGAACTACTTTTTATTTTATTGACAAGATTAACATACCAATTACATGATGACTGATTTAACAATTTTTTTGGAGATAGGCACATGCATAACTTTTTCCATTTATGATTAGAGAAGAACAGAAGTCTGAGTAGACATTTGACTACCAGCTACCCCACGATCTGAAACAGACAGCACAATCATACTTATGACGCTGAAACAAGATGAGAATATTATCAAACATCAGCGGATGAACATCATCTTTATACTGATTATTAAACTACACAATTTCAATTTAGGATAACTCACAATTCAACCTTAGTTAATAATAACACTTATCTTATGCACGATGTAAAAGTCTCATCACTGTGAACGAATAAACACTCACTCTACATAAATCACGTTCATCACTTCGACTGTATCACGATAGGCAGACTAATAACATGCGAGAATATTGTAAATAGCTACTATTAACCTTACAAAACAACGCACTACGCATACCCAGTACCATGCAGACAACATACCCATAGCGCCATAACAATAAGACGATAGCCAATGCAACGAAAAGGTGAAGATTAGCACATCACGATAGCAATCTCATCACACTATAATTCAGTTGAGGGCACATCAAGCAACATATTCGATTTGATCAAGACATAACATATGAAGTCCAAAAGATATTGTAACCGAGAGGTCATGTTTCACTATCTTTAGGGCATCAAACAATCACTATGTATAAGCACTTATCTAAAGAGTGAGTTCAGGAAACGAACCTATAGGTTAGCTCTAGCGCAGTATAATCTTATAATACTAATATCACACATCACACGAGATAGACGCACATCACAACTATTGAACATTACTGTAGCGCGCAAGTGAAATTTCATTTCACACTTGTGTTGATGTTGATTTTTGAAGATAATATCTCAACTCAATACGCTATCCATTATGAAGAAGCCAGAACAGACAATTAGATCTAGATGAAGTAATGACAACATAATAACCCCGTATATATATAGCTCACATTATAAGCAATTCTGACTATAGAGACCATATCATAACAAGCAAAAGGCGTTGTATTGAACTAGCCATCACCATTCGATGATTGAAAAAAAATGAAAAAATTTCGATCCTGTTCGCAACGTCCCTTAAACATCATTAAATTGAAATTTTCCAAAAATATAACATCTAGGGCATGCGACAAGAACAAGAGCAAGAAGATTTGAGTATAGCACTGGCAACGATAATGCACGAGTTCTTTATACACAAAGTGGCCAAAACTCACCACGGAGAGATTACAGTCAAAGAAGAACGCAGACAAAAACTGAAACCGGTAGGCGACAGATGACATAATTTAAAGGAATAAAACCCACGGGTAGAAACATTTAAACCCACTTTAAGAATAAAGCACATCTATTAGTTTTCGCCAGGAAAAATAGATCACTGATTTAGACGGTTGTTCACCACAGTTTTACGGCACACCAGATTTACAAATAATATACCTTCCATGAAGAACGAAGCTTACCCAAACTTATGTTTAAAATTAATTGTCTAGAGCCCAAATGCACGTAACGATTTACCACATATAAACAGATTTAAAGCACCTATAGGAACATATAGAATATACAGTATTAAGCCAATTTAATTGATAACGATTTATTCAACAACTGGGAGTGAGCAACAAGTATGAACGTAAGTCAACCTCGCACCTAGTTACGATAATATTATATACTAGTGTGAGACTCTCTTCAAACATGATACCATATTACGATGGAATATTTCAAGCGACATGTACATTGCAGAAAACTCAGACACAGACAGTGAACAACCTCATTCCAACAGGAAACAATCCCAGCAATCATTTTACTCTTGCTTCCAAGAAAAGTATGATATTTAATGAGATTGAGACACATTACATTAAGCGTTTCTTGCTTCTGCTTCAGGAATTTCTCTTAAAGCCCCTATGCCTACTAAACTAATCTCAGCAGCGATTAATATTTTTACTCAGCGAAAAGACGATCAAGGTGAATTCAACGCACAAATTACATTGAGGGGGATGGAATTCACCAAACATAACAGCATATATTATGATACACCATATCAATCGATTATAGAACATGAATGATATAATAGACACCATTCGATCTGACAGAACTCTCTCTCGAATCATCCTTTGATAGCGAGCAATTCCACTTTCTGGTTAAAAGATAGTAAAGAGAATCAATAAACGGAGATAACACATTTATGCGAGGCTTTATAACACATCCCTGTTAACGGATAGCACATCACGAGTTCTAGTTTTCTCCAAGACAACCACATTTGCACATAACTAGGTGATATATTAACTCACATCTATAGCTTGTTAGAGGCCCTCCAGTCATCAACCTGGGAGGAATACTCCAACACAATTGTTTCATCTGAAGGACATTACCAGCCAATTTTCTACTAGGAACCAGTGGATACCAATCAAACACACATGAAAAAGTAACTAACAATAAACTATCAATACGTCATAAGAATATTTAAATTCCACTCTCCATACTTAAATAAGGATTGAGACGCAACACACAATTGACCGCTATCACGTTATCAACTTGATAACACAACAATGCGATACGGCTCACTACACACCTATACATTCCATTTGCATTGATACCACATCCATGATACCCCCACCTAAGCCAATACCTTGACACAAGAACCAATAAAACAACTATATTCGAAGCGCGATCACCATTTCATTATTCCAACTTTGGAAACTTATAATACCTTTATATTGATAGCACATCATAACCGAGAAAAATGACATTAGCACATGTCAGCTTATAGATCCTGAGGCAACATCACGGGAATTGACATTACAAACATAACGAGATTAAACACATCAAGTCCCACCCGGAGCATATAGATTTTCTCAAATATCTTCTGAAAATGCTCTGCATAGCATTCAATTCAAAGCAACAGGAGTGATGAACTACAGAACAACATAATTTGCTACATAGAGATATATTCAAATAACCCACTACTCTTCAAATCCACGATGTAAACTTAAAATAGATTACCAACCACAATAAGGCTAGCTTCCAATTGAATAATGTCCATTCTAAGTGGAAGTTACAGTTGGGGTATCATATTTACAAAAGAAATAAATATTGGAACTCAAACATTCACGGGAACCATGACACCAAGTTTAATTAAATGCCATATACACATCTATCCTCACAATAAATTCGAAGTATATAATGCCACCACTATTCTAATCTGATTGATGGTGAGTAGCACCATTCTAGACTAATGATGAATAGAAAACGAATAGTGACCAAATACTATTTACAACTCAGTGGCAATTAATCCACAACCCAACTATGTCGTATATACAATTCAATAGTAGTGAAACACCCATCAAATACACAATTTGTTATCCTCCCGTGTAGTCATAGAGACAACAACCCATACACAAGATCATCAACATTTAGTGAATGAAACAATCGTAACCAACGATTAATCGTATGATTTCTTTTTAATGGAGAATGATATCTTATAACCAGACATATCATTTCACGCTCCGGTTGAAGGTTTCAATAAGAAGAAGTCCGGAGCACGATGAATCTAACTGAAACACGAAGTTTTTAGGAAAAATGCATTAAACAATATACTTACCGGAGTACCAAGCAATGGTCACGAATGTTGCACATTCCCCACCCAGATACCACAACTTAAACCAAGGCAGAAGGTATTAGGCACATATCTCGACTAGAGGATTACTATGGAAATACCTATGAGACAAAGTAGCGCACATAACGGGATTCGGACATTCAATAAATTTTCTACCGAGAGTTATAGGCTAGATGAACTATACACATTACGATAGGGTCACGGTCATCAAACTATATCTTAAAGATTCGATTAACATCACGACCAATCGTTCAACTGCTTCTGCTGTGGAAATGTACAGATGTGCTACTCAGCAATAAGTATACAAAGATGACCCATAAAAAGAACCAAGCATCACATCTCATAAAGTACAAGCCAATATAAAAAATTAAGAAAGTCAAAATCAGTTTGAGTCTCACACCATAAGAACCGACAGCGAAAATAATCGAATACTTTGGATACATAGGGTTTCACATCAGTCACTTAAAAATCCTTTTTTTCCTAAAAATATAGATGCACAACAATGTATCTGGAAGCAAATTATTGCAAGCGATATTCTTTAATTGAAACTTGATAGGCAATTTCTATTACGAGATACATGCATACTATATTATTATCGTCCAAATCAGTCCCCACCAAAAATACAGAAGAAGTTTACCGCAAATATACAACTGCAATATAACGAGAACACCCGTTATAGTAGATACACAAAACATGGCGATCTACAAAAGTTTTGGAATATACCTACAATCACAATAATCATACACAAAACCTCAATTCATTCTATTCGAAATTTGATACCCATCACGTGAAATTGTACATTCCCGCAACCTCAAGCTATGGAATCACCACAAAGCAGTGACCTCTACCCATCGTAAACTGATTTCTTCCTGGAAAAATTGTTTATTTATACGTGTCACGTCTATACTGTTTACATTGGATAACACCAAAAGTTCTCTACGAATCAGCGGAGCGTATTATTCTCTGCTTGTAGTACTGACCAACAATAATATTTCCAACCTATATTCATTCTATAATCCCATGCGAGCGTTGATAGAATGGGGAAAAAGGAGTACCACGCAGTGCTCGCGAACGTTTTATTCACTGGATTATGGTCAACGCGGAAAAACACAGACCCTGGTAAGGACTAAATCACAGTAAGAGGAATGTATAAGATGATACAAATATCCCAACATCACTGGATACCACAATCGACCGATAGCACATAACGGTAATAGTGTTTAACTAGTGCACATTACGGGCAGTCCCTTAAAAGGTAGTCAATCTGGATCTTTATCGATCATGATTAAGATAGTATGCCTGATATCTGGTCTTTCAAACTGATGATCTTTCAAACATCACACGTAACAAAGATATTGAGATAATGAAAAGCTATGAAATTCACTTTATTTGCGATCGTGATTGTGATGTCATCATCGACTGATCCATAGTGCAACAAATACTTTGACTAAATTTGATAAATGAGTGAGTTATATTAAGTCTGAAAGACTATATCACAAACTTAAAACAGAATAGATCAGCAATAGATATGTCTATAACTCAATAGAGAAACCATCTCGGACTGCACAATTGCGAAATACCTATTACAACCTGCAAAGCGAGTCAACTACGTTTATCAAACCCATAACCAAAACCACTTTATACACGTGAACACTAGCATGAGTGTTCTAGGCAGACACCACATCACTGTTCTGGAAGGTGAAATCCAGCAACGATACTACTTTGATCATTTCTTAACAAAAAGCCAGATGTTGAATACTGCCGACAATCACTGATAAATAGACTACAATCAGAACCGATAATCTAGACATGTGATAGCATAGACACATCACACTCTAAGCGTAGCACAACCTTTCGATTTGTTTCCTAGCCATCATCACCATTCGATTTATTATGCCCACAACGATTGAACTAGATTGGAATAATGAGGATACAAAGACATAGATTTATATAACGACATAAACAGAGTCCTTACCTAAAAGTTTGTGAAAGCAAGAATTGAACAATACAATGAAACACCTATTGGCTTGAATTCAATGACATGCAAGTATCTAAAAAAAGTTGTGTAGTCAATACAATACTTGCGCGATGCTTGATAGCACAATACGATAGCACATCACGATGCACATCACATCCTGTATCACATCAGCCCGCTCAAAAGGAAACTATAAAACTAATCGAGTGGATACGCCCTATACATTGAAGAGGAGGTGAAGAAGTTGATACATATGTTTTGTTTTGGAAGAAACAGAATGCAGATTAATACAGATAATGGTGTTATGATTTAGTCTCACGATTTGTGTGTTAAGAAAGTGAGTGTTGGCAAAGTTCCCAACGGGATACCACATAACGATACACATTACGGATGAGCAATATGTTTAAATCAAATCAATCATCTCATAAATCTAATAGCCAATCTCATCACGATATCACATAACGATACTGTCAACAATCACACCCTTGTGATATATGATCCACCCATCGTAACTCAATTCAGAGAAAAGGGATGCAGCACATCAGACAAGAAATAGGATCTTTGCATCACCAAGAAAGAACAGACCGTCTAACAAATCAATCCGATATGGACATAAGCACTATGGACTTTGACTATACTACAATACATCAAAATGACAAAAACCCAATGTTGAAAAAATATTCCCGAATAAAGAGATATACAGCGATCTACGAGAATGTCTACCACATCCCACCCATTTGCATAAGTCCCTTAGTTTTGCTGGTATAACTGCTCGCGGAGCCCGATACCCAAACATGATCGCGCTGGATTGTACCTACGCATCGAAATACTGTCCAATATATGACAATAGGCAACAGGCTCGAACTCCCCAGAGCATCTCAAAAAGAATTGATAGACAGACATTACCAGTAAATTACAGAAGCACGTTATTGGATGAAAACTTTGAGAAGTTAGGCAAAGTGCATCATCTAATTGTAGATTTTTGCCTGAAAAAGTGAAGTGATAGACGATACCTGCCTGATCACAACAGCAGTCACGATTTGTTAGTTATGAATTTATTGAACCTCATCTATCTACTCCTTAATCGCATCCAAGCCAGCAGCTAGTATATACATACTAAATAGGAGCAGCAGTTATCGACATGATAGATCCCATCTCTCATAAATAGAATGGAACCATTTAGTGAAGTGGGTTTCCTATCAACAATTTGGAAAGAGTAGACACTATCACATCAAAAATTTATCAATCTTATTCAAAATATCCTGCGTAACATAATATCAAAAGATTACACCACATCATCATAGTCGTTGAATCTAGTCTAAGACGAATCACATAGAATTTATAACCAACGAGGGTGCCACGCCCGAAAACATATATAGCACAAAGTTAAATTCATTGCATAGATAAGCTATCTAAGAATGACTTACAAATACCGGAAACGCGATCACATTGGATACCCAGGTCTATTTGTATCTATCAATTAGCAAATGAGCCAATAACACTATTATTGTTTGATTAATGTCTATCGTCTCTACCCTCACGAACCATAGTCTAGTTGCAAGTTATGACAAAGAAATTACCTCAACCTCACAATATTTGGGTCTCAAACATTTCAAGATCCAATGAACACATTACATTTCAGATCGTCGTCCAATTTGGCCTCATTATCCGTAGCGATTTCATTTTACCAACTCAACATAGACTAATTTAACAATAAATCGTATAATGACCAACATCATTTCTTAATCTGATACCAAATCAATACAAGAACTTTAGGTTTTGGCGTAAAGTATAATCCTATCCTTATTCTTACGTGGATTAACCTACATCTCAAGAAACCTCGAGATTTGAGTTATTTAGTCCACATTTCATATACCACAAAAGTACAGGACAACATCTCGAACTGAACTGAGCACATCACACTAAATAAGAATTCTAAACAAACCAACTATTATCACTGACAAAAAATGACTTTTTATATAAATTAAAAAGAGCAATATTTCCCAAAGTCCCAGCACTGACGGAGCGATAATCCAAGACACTTTAGAATGAACCGATTTTATTACGCGCAAAGTATCAATTCCACTCTAAATTAAATTTACGGGCTGATTAGTGCAATCTACCACAGAATATCCAAAGCATAGTTGATCATAATTATCTCCAGGACCAACTATCTAGAAATTCAGAATATGTTCGCAAATTTTAACAATATAAAACTTTTTTAAAAGAATGGGATAGCACATCACGATACTCACACATCATTTTGAGACGTATGAGAGAATAGGGACCAACAATATCGAGGCTATGGTATGATTAATGGATTTAGGGTTATAATGATAGGTTCACATCTCAAATTAACACCTCGAAGACCAGGAAACAATTTAAAGCAGTCTTGCAGTTAAGGGGTATCACATCAAAGCAATATTGTATCCAGCTATGGGTACTAGCACATATGAATGAGTCACTGTTTGAGCCACAGTTCCAACGATAGCACACGATTAAGCTAAACAACAAAGAAATAAAGCAAATCTTATTACGATAGCAAAATCAACTAACCCGTTGAAGTTCACATCACAATGTAGGCACATAATACATCATGGTTATTACTGCCTATCTCATCTACATGGATATCATCGCACAACATGTCGAAAACAAACAGGGAATTTATCATCAACATCTATCTAATCGAGTGAGCGTAAGGCAATCACAACAAAATGATTTAACTATGGAATGAGCCATCAGTCGAACGTGATAGCTCAGTTTCACTGATGTCAACTTTATATCTAACAATATACAACTATCTCATCGATACACATACATAAATACGGACCGCCGAAGAATGACTTCAACAATCGAGAAAGATAACTCAACATTTCCACTGTGGTATTCACACAGCCAATCTACAACCATCAGAGACGAAAAGTATCCAGGTTTATATATCAGAATAGCATCATTAAATATGACGATACGCCAACAATCAAACAACATAAGAATGATGTATTTTCAATAAAAGATTGGCTTTGTGCTGATGTTGATAAACCGACAACTTTGGGTTTAATTAAAATGTTAAATAATGAAAAAAATATAAAGTCAAGAAAACTTAAGGCTCTTTTAGAAAATCAAAAGAAATGTTATTGGTTTCCTGTTGTAAAAAAATTTATTTTGGATACAGGAATA
>CM068953.1:194104549-194120260 GCA_035128595.1 Eptatretus atami | reverse complement strand
ATCGGATATTTCAGAAGTATTGATAAAAAAGAAGTCAAAATATAATTGAATTGTTTGATTCATTTGTGAATACATTGGACAATGTGCCATTTCATTGGATCTGCTTTTCGGAGATTGTTTTAATCAAGGAGATTGAAAAATACTCACTCAACACGACGTCAGGTTGAGGCCGAACTTTGATTCAGGAGAACTTTTGCTCTCTGTGTAGGAAACAACCACGACATTAACTGACCAGGTAGAAATATTCCATGGACATGTGAACAATGTTTATATCACATGCACTGCAAAAAACATCCTGGAATGTGTAGGAAACAGAAATATGAAACAAGAACAACAATGAAGTTGGAATCCAGGAAAACATGTTTAAAAGCTGTAAGCTGAAGAGGAACACTTTCACTTCTCTCAAATCTATTAATACAATCCATGAGAAGAAAAAAAACATGCAAAATGAAACTCACATGTGAGAAACAGAACAGCAATGCTCTGAGTGTTGTTGAGCTAAGAATATCTCTCTGTACAGGAAAATATATACTCACAGACTTTTTTCATAATACATGAGCAAATGGGGGTATTATTTGGAAATGATCAAAGGTGTTATTAAATTGAAAATTATGATTGATAATTATCAATATATGTTAATGAAATGTGCTTTTCCTCGTTTTCAAAAACAAATGTTCATCCAATTAGGATAGTTTATGTTGAGCATTAAGAAATGTCTTTTTGAATTCAACACCGGGCTGTTGCTTACATGAGGGAAAGTAAAGTAAACATGCTATATGTCTGAGATGTGCATCTCCATCAATTGTTGGTAAAGCTGAGGTCAACTGTGATGATGGATTCCGTGACTTCGCTATAACTAGAAGTTAAGAGGGCTGTGTACAGCATCAGTTTTGGATCTCACACTCATTTTTTTACTTCCCCACAAGAGGAGAGGGTATTGATTTGGGACCTTTTGTCTGATTGGCATTTGTGAAAATATATGATTTTTCAAGTTGGTTTGTGTTTGTTATTCAGTCTGTTGTTTGCCTATTTTTACTTGGCAAATTTTTGTTTATTTTTTGACACGGTATGTTGATCACGTCCGTTTCTGTTTTGTCTCCGCTTGGCTCGGCTTGGCACATACGGCACGGCTCGGCTTGGTATGTTTGTTTGTTTTCTGTCGCCTCATCCTCCAGCCAAACCGTCAACCATCTGTTTTGAAATTTTGGGAGATTTAATGTCACTGACCCTGCGACATCCGCATTTTAGTTTTGTAATACGGTCGACCAACAGGTCTAATATAGGCCAATGGCATATTTGAGCCAAATTTCCTAAATCCTCAATTTTATCTATTGACTTGAAATTTGAACAAGGAATTGCGTGTCAGGTCATTTGAATTCAACCACTATTAATTTTGAGGTTATCATAGTCAAAAGGTCACATAGGCCAGATGCCTAAAATCTCAATTTTAATCCAATAAACTTGAAATTTGAAGAGCATTTGCATATAGTTACTGAATTCAATACCCAGTAATTTTGAGGTGAATTTGGCAAAAGTTCAATATAGGCCAGATGCTAAAATCTTCATATTTATACCAATTACTTTAAATATGAAGAGCATTTGCATTTCGCGTCGATAATTCCAACACCATATTAATTTTGAGATCACATAGGCGAAAAGGTTAGAATTTGGGCGAATTGGGCATATTTCTAAATCCTCATTTTCTCCGATTGACTTGAAATTTGAAATCATTGACACATCTGGTCATTGAATTCAACCACCGATTATTTTTGGGTCAAATCGACCAAAGGTCAAATAGACCGGATTTTCTAATCTCAATTTTAAACTGATTGAGCTGTTTTTTGAAAAGGATTTACATATCATGTCATGAATTCAAAACGCTAATTATTTGAGGTAAACATAGAGCAAAAGGTCAACACAGGCCATTTTCTAAAATCCTCAATTTAATCCATTAAATTGAAATTAGAAAGCATTTGAATAGGTCTCTCAATTCAACACCTATTATTTTGAGATTTACATAGGCCAAAAGGCAATTTGGGCTGAATAGGCCCAAATTTTCTAAAGTTCTCAATTTTATCGAATGACTTGAAATTTGAAAAGCATAATCAAGTCATGAAATCACACCCATTATTTTTGAGGTAAACATTAGACAAAAGGTCACTATAGGCAGATGCTTAAAAGTCCTCAATTTAATCAATTAACTTGAAATTAAGAAAGCATTGCATATCAGATCAGATCACTGATTGAACACTTATTATTTTTGAGGTTAACATAAAAGGTCAACATAGAAATGCCAAAACTTCAATTTTAATCCAATTACATGAAATTTAAAAATAATTATATATCATGTCACTGAATTCAAACCTATTATTTTGAGGTCAACATAGACCAAAGGTGCACATCGGCAAATTTCTAAAATTCTCATTCTAATCCAATCACTTGAAATTTGAAGAGCATTTGCGATATCTTATCAATGAATCAACCACCAATAATTTTGAGGTGAACAAAGGCAAAGGTAAAAATAGACCAAAGGCCATTTGGGCAAGTTTCGAAATCTGAATTTTCATCCGATTGATGTGAACTTGAAAATAATTTACTTATCAGGTTAATGCATTCAATCACTGTATTAATTTTGTGGTTAACATTGTGTGAAAGGTCAAAATAGGCGAAATATTATGTTTTGGATCCAGCCATCATGGGATACAAAATGTGAACTGTTCCACCTGGCAGAGGTATGCGCTCCACAAGTGCATTACTTTGCGCGCTGTTGCAAGTGTCGCTCTATGGTGATTTTTCATATTTATTTTATGGCCTACAGGTCAAATTTTAAATCTTCATAAACTTCACCACATGGTAGTGGATTGTACAAGCAATTGTTTTTCGGGTTATAAGTTCAACATAGGCAAGGTCAACAAACTTAAATTTCTAAATCGCATTTTATCGAATAACGAGAAATTTTGAGAGGATTTAATTATCAGTGTCAATAATTAACACCAATTATTTTGAAGTCCTCAAATGCTAAAGGTACAACATAGGCCGATTTTCTAAAATTATCAATTTTCATATGATTGACTTTGAATTTTGAAGAGGAGCTGCACATGTTGATCACATGATTCAACCACCTATTATTTTTTTAAGATTGCAATGGTGGAACATGCTGGATCATGATGTTTGATGAGGTCATAGTACAATTCTTATGTTGTGGCTCTATTGGAAGAGTGTTTGTTTCCGTTCAATAGTACCGCTGAAGCAATGTTGAACCTGAACACGACTGGATCCCCAATATGATCTTGAGGTGACTGCGCTGTGTGTGGGCTCTGCTACTGACCACCAAGGCGAAACCCTAGCGCTGGATCAACTCATGCTATGGTAAGCTATTGGTCACTTTTTCGCTCATGTGTTTCTGTTAACACAGATTGTTCAAATCCTCCCTTTCAATGAATAGAGATAAAATGTTTGTTATAATCTGAGTCGGTGTGGCGGCATGAGCCAATGCAAGTTAATGCTACAAAAGCCGTCTGCTTTTCTGTCATACTGGATTTACTGCTTTGTGAGATCATCAATAAGGTAATCACAGTATGCGTGTAATCACAACATTGTCGACAATAGCATATGGCTCCGAAACGAGTTAATCTGCTTAATGGTCAGAAGGCATTGACAAGCGATCATGTGGCTTTTATTGGTTCTGCTGATAGAAGTCGATGTTTTTTTGATCTCGTGGATGATCTAAAGTCTACTCGAGCTGTTGTTCTTGTGGACTTTTTTGTTTCACTCTACAGTTTTTCATGCGAAACTTCTGAAACTTGGCGTATATATGTAAATATACCCTGCGCGACAGTACACATCTCCGATTTTGAAATTCTCTAGAAAAAAAGTTATGACTTCAAAATTTCCGCGCTAATGGAAATCGCCTAAAAAATATTTCCGAACTAGGCAAGCTTTTTGAATTCTGTTGCGGAATCGAGCGGCATTAGCAGAGATGAATTACGCACATATGATATATATCACATGACGTATATCAATTTTTATGACGTCATTCTATTTTTGACATTTTTTTTTTGTTTCATTTGTTTCAAGCCTAGCTACAGTTTCATGGCGAACTTCCTGAAACTTGGCATATATATGTTAAAAATACGCTGCACAGAGTAAGCTATGGCTCGGATTTTTGAAAATTCCTCCTAGAAAAAAAGTTATGAACGTCAAAATATCTCCGCTAATGGAAATCGCCTAAAAAATTTGCTCAAACTAGCAAGCTTTTTGAATTCTGTTTTGGCAATCAAGATCAGGACCTTAGCAGTAGATGATATTCCCACAAATATGATATTACATGCACTATGACGAATATCAATTTTATGACGTTATTATGCTATTTTTGATCATTTTGTGTTCACAACAACAGAGTGTTTCATCGGATTTCGTGAAACTTGCGCGAAGTAATGCAGAAAGCGCCACTGGCAGTCGCAGTAAACCATCGCGATTTGGAAATTCTTCCTAGAAAAATATTAACGTCATATAATATCGCCACAAATGGAAATGCGCTACAGTCCATGTTATCTTCCGAAACTCAGTTTGTTTCACAGCCTAACAGTTTTCTTATGACATTCCTGAACTTGGATATATATTGATGTGGAAACAAACTATGCGCAGACAGTACCCGCATCTCCCGATTTTGAAAATTCCTGCCTAGAAAAAAAGTATGACGTCAAAATATCTCCGCTTAGATGGAAATGTCGCCGTAAAAATTCTCTCCGAAACTTAGGCTTAAGCTTTTGAATTCTGTTTGCGGGAACGAACAGGGCAGTAGGCAAGAGATGATTATCCGCACATGATGATACAATCACTATTGTGCGGAGTGTTAAATGGCGCCACATGTGGTCCATAAGTCAAGTCGTACATAGCAAAGTTAGTTTTCGGATTTCAACCAATTATTCTCGTATGTTTTAAATGTCTTTAAGTTCGCTATTGTAATTGGGCTGTTCCCACAAGCTAGCCAAATGCATGCCCCATGAGATGATAGTGCTACACGTTTTGTTGTGGCAATCCACATTCCATTCTTGGCATATAAAAGGGCTTTGCTTTGTTTTTCAACATATGCCAGTGATGAAGAAGCCCTAGATTGTAGGGGGGGGGGGGGGCTGCGCTCGGAGAAGTTGGCAGAGCACTGAAGATACGCTTTCAAGCTTTCCCGTGGGAAAGTGAAACAGGCCAAGTGTACACATGTTTATGAGTCCAACTGGGGTGCCTTATCAAACTAACGCAGTAGATTAAATAGGTGATTTTGGGGTGTGGAATTTTCAGTGTCGTTTCGGCAGCTCTCCCTTGCGTTGGACGGAGGTCCGTCTCTCACTCGTCTCGCATGCGCTGTGCTTCTCTTGAATATACACCATGTGATTCGAAAATCCTCATTTGACTCTTATATCTCGGCCGGAAGAAGAGGTCTTCAAAAACGTATGACATCATATCAAATTTTATGACGTCCATGGTTCTATTTTTTGACATTTTTTGTTTCACAGACCCAGAAGTTTTCATCGGATCTCGTGAAACTTGCCATGTACATGCAGAAAGCCCACGGCAGCAGGCATCTACTCATCTCCGATTTGAAAAATTCTTCCTGATAAAAAGTTGACATCATAATATCGACGCGGCTATGGAAATGCGCTTTGCTACCATTCTACTCGAAACTCGGCTACGTGCTTGAATTTTTTGTTTGTGGGAACAAGCCGGGCATTAGCACAGATAATTTTATTCGCCAACCTGATACATCAACATGACGTCATATTCGTTTATTATGAGGTGCATCACTTAAGGAAGCGAGCGATTGTCATTCGAGCTGTTTTTATATGGTCCAATTACTTTACCTGCTCATACAAGAACCTGAAGGCTTGTGCTTTGTTGCCTATGCCGCTTGTCCGCCAATGCCATTAAAGCACAAACATGTTCTGGCGCACGATGCCTCTTTGGTAGGAAAGCAGATTAAAAGATCATCGACATAGCTGCCGCTAACACTGAGCCGCCACGGAAACGTAATATGCGCTCCCAATTATCATGCAGACGCCAGAAATAATCTTTGGTCCTCCGTGTATTCCTGTTGGGGGACGCGGCCCGCACGTGTACGTTTTACTTTGTATGTGAGCAAAAAGTAGTGACCCTCTGTACTAGGTATCGAAAAAAAACGCACCACAAATTCGATTGATGCTGCAAGAAGTTCTGTCTGCACTCAGAAATGGTAGAATTTTTAGTACGAGTAACTGCGATTGGACGAATCGGATAAACCAGGTTTACATACTCGTGTTACTGCTTTATTCAGTCTGCAGACAATAGCGCCCTACGTCTTTTTCCAGATTTTTTTACTGGGCATGGGAGGGGATTGGTGTGTTCATACATGGGCTTGACAGATAGGAATCTATAGTTCCGTTGTTCCAACGCGCGATTCATTACTGGTGGCTATCTCTCAGGGTAAGGCTCCTTCGTACAGGCTTATATGTGGTTACGCTGGAAAAGGTTTAGACTAATCAACTTGGTTTCAACTGGTTCAATGTGTTTTTATTCATACCGACCATTTTGTCGTGTTGTCCACAGACGAAGAGTACCTGGCAAGCAACTAGGTGTGGCTAGCAGCTGCCTAGAAGGTGAGTTTTATCACTATGTAAAATGTGGAGAGTTTATTATTTTCTCCTCACTCCCAACAAAACGCATTGCGCCCACCTACCCCCAGATAAAGCATGTTCCTTGGAGAAGTTTCTCATAAATTACGCTTCTTCATAAAATTCTTTTCGCACCCTATTTTCCTTTAATATGTGATAATTCTGGCCGAATTCATTTTCTCCTGGCATGTCTTGGACATAGAAGGTAAGCATTGGGTTGTCATTTCAAGCTGTTTCCAAGTTCTTTGTACCTGTGTAATCTATAAACATTCTATAAAGAGGTAATATGCCTGGTGTTGGCTTTATGGTTAGGGTGGCGGTTGGGATGCCTAGGGTCCTCGAGTTCATCCCGCCAGCTGTGAATAATACGAGGTGGGGTTAACTCGGCCTGTCATCGCGTTGCCGAGGTGGCAATAATGAGTGTCAGGCATCATGATAATCTGTGTCGGAGTGTCGATCGTCAGGCATTGTTCGCACTAGCGCAGGAGACTCGCTTAGGCAGCACGCAACGTCTCTGATTACGAGTAGGCCCAATGGATGGTGGATGTTGCAGTGGAGATCAACTTCCATTCCGGTGATATGCATCTCATGGTAGTAACGGCCACTCTTTCACTTGCGGGCACTGGCCTGCATAGCTCATGAATCTCTCAGCTCCATGGACAGCAGACACTGTTTCCATCAAGTTCCAACTACCATGTTCAATGGTCATTGCAAACAACATTTACGACTCATGCAGTCTTGTGGGCATTTTCCAATACATTGTCTGGAGTGGGTTTCACAGTGCAAATTTAATTTGCATACGCAAATCTCTTCCTTCGTCGATTAAGCATGGAGTGTTATGCTAAAGAAACAGAGTGTTGTTCTGTCACACAGCCACTTGCGCCTGCAATTTTCTGTCAGTGGTGCACATGCGTTACTCCGCAACATCACTCACTACGATATACTGTGCTTGCATAATGGGAGGCATCTGGAAAATCGTCCTTGTGCGTAACGTGGAGCATGTAGGGCTCTGTGTCAATTAAAGGAAAGCGCTCGGGTCCCCGTACTCTTTGGATTTAATTTGGCTCTTCTTCTGTGGACTGCTGTTATAAGGTAACACGAATGTTCCGCATTCTGCATCGGCATAGTCGCCATAATCGGTTTGGTGAGAGAATGGTGTTTGCTTCTGTGTCTATGCTGAGATTGCCTAATGCTTGGATAAATGTGCGCTGTTGCTTTCGATACTGTGGGAAATATCTTGCTGCCAGACCCAGTTGTTCCTGCATTTCTAGCCATATTGGTCATTCATGCTGTCATGTCAAAGGTAATGAGTCCACCAATCTCTGTCTGGCCACTTTGGTTGTACACCTGATTTCTTGGTTTAATAAGGAATTATTTTCTTTGATCATAATGCAATGCATTAGTAATTACTATTTGCATTAATATTGGTTTTTTGGTTTGGCCGGTCCATGCCTTTTTCTCATCTGCTGTGCAAGTACATAGCTATGTCAGATATTTTAATTGCATTAGATTTCATCTCCCAACTAAGACAGAGCTTTTTGTACTGGGTGTCTGAGATTTGAAATATTGCGCATCATAAAAGCATGCATGCATCATGGCTAGCATCCATTGGCATTTCAGTCATTCTGAACGTAATTCAAATCCTCTGCACAATCATAGCTCAAATAATCCCTGAGGATCTTTCGCCTATTTTTTGGTTATAGTTGTGGCAAATGTTATTTATCGCCAATCTGGTATGGAGTGTCAATGCTTGATGGGGCTTGTGCAACGGAATTTATCGCATTGCTCTTTACCGTGAGTGCAGCTCGTGTCCTTGCCATAATACAGATCTTCACTTACTTCCACCATTTCATGATGATGTCCACCCTCCTGGATGTGGTCTTTCAAGGGCGCCGCAGTCTTATAACGCATTAGTTTCATAAGGTGAATTTCATTGTTTTTCATAGGCAGTGAAGCTCAAGATGGCACGCTTGCTTCGGGAGAGTGAACTGTCTTGGACTTCTCTGTGGGGTGGAATTAAAGATGTTTGTAGACATTCCAGCAAGGTCGCTGGTGTCACCTCTAAAGTTGTCACGGCGATGTGTCCTTTGTTTAAAAAGGTTACATCGACATTTCTCGAATGGAACTAAAAGAATTCATGGGTAATAGTTTCTTGTGGCCATTTTTTGAAATGAGTTTCTTTAAACTCTTTTATGGGATTTTTGGTCGGGGTCCAGAAATTCGTAGGCATAGGATTTTGTTTCTAATTTTCCGGGTTGCATTTCTTTTTGCACAGATCGGGAGAATCGCTTTTACTTCAGCAAAAGCGTGCATTCCGACGGTCTATTAATGTAACATTGCTGGCGTATTTTGATCTCGTAGCGCGGAAACCTGTGTCTACGCAGTTAATATATTGGGGCACTGTCATAACGGAATTAGTTTGTTGCACATCAATTGGTAATTGATATCTATAGCTCTTTTAATGCCTACTTTAACTTTGGTTTGCAGTATATGTATCCAACACAGTGGCTATAAAGCTCTGGCAGGCTGTGACTCGCAGTTTGATTCTGGATGTTGTGTCGGCATGTGCATTGATAGCGTGAGGGCGGCTGATGTGATGATAGAATGCAGGTTGCAAGACGCTGGGAAACGTTTAAACCTACACCGCATTTTCTCCCAGGCTTCCCCTTAGCTCATCTGCCCTGAGCCATGCTATCACTCGGCGCTCAGCTATTGTAACAGAGGTAGGTCTCGGTGTTCCATTCTCTTATCTGATCGCTTGTCGTTTGGAAGGGTTTCTCAAATTCAATTATCGACACTCTGCAACTATCTGAGGATACATTTATTCGTTTGCAGTGGGGGTGAAGCTTTGCCATTTTAAGGGGAATCTGGTTGTTAGGAAAAAGAACATTTTTTAATTATGCCTGTACCTTCTTCGGCTTTGTTTTGAGCCTGCTAATTTTAATTTTTCCTTCTCCGATCCTCGCTTTGCTGAGTTGCCAATCATAAATACTTTCATTCTGCTTTTTTTCTCCCTTTGTTCCAATTCTCTTTAAAGTTGTCATCCTGCTTTTTTTCAAAGGTATCTTCTAAGTGAATACCTTTTCTATTCCACTCCATCGAATTGGAAGCACTTATTCCAACATCACATATTGATTGGTGCCCCAATAATTTTCAAAAAATTCCCAAATTAGTGTACCTTTTGAGGTGAAATTTTATTGGTTACCTCCCAAGGCCAGTTCCCTAGTTCCAATCTTCACCAAAGCTTAGAGAGAGAGGCAAATTTTTTCTAAAATTCCACAAAAACGCGCGCTAGGACACTTTGCATTGCAATACAACTTATACAGATTGGACAGAATAGAAAATGATCGATAAATAGAGCTCCTAGGTCCAATAAACAATACACATGTTTTTCTCAGTCCAAAAGGTCAATCCGCATTAAGCTAGAAACAAAATTTAAAACTCAAAAGAACAACACTATTTTTCTCAACTTGCAACCACTGTTGTACAACGACCTATCCCTCGTCTGTCGATACTACCGATATCCTCACGGCTTTGTAGACAACACCCTATCCTCACTTCCATGGTCTAGTTGGAAAAACAGCACTATTCAAGGCTACACTGAATGTGCAATGTAGCGCATGAACAATATTATAATGGGCCTTTTTCGTCTGATGGGCAGGACTTCCGGGACTCGACTTTTTAAACAAACTTATATTCTCAGCTAAACAAACATCGCATTGAACTAGTAAGAACTCAATTCTAAAAAATGGCGTCTTAAATTTCTTTTTCGAAGCATGTTAACTCTTTTTAAAGGCAAAGAACGGGTGCACAAGCGGAGTTGCAGCACACACTCAGCCACAGAGCATGCAAAGTCTGCTCACCTGATCTGATTGTTGAGCTCATTTTGCTGTGGATAGTCAAAACAATTATTCCACCTTATGAATTTGAGGCATTGGACGTTTTGGTAATTAGAAGGCTCTGATGGATCACATGATTATTGAAAGCTATCTGGTGTTTCTGTATTAATTACCATAAACACAATATATTTTTGATATTGAGATGTGTTCTTTGAACTACAAATTCGTACTGCATTTCACTTTAAACTTCCTTGCCTTTTTTAAAGACAATGTTGAAGTATGAAATCTGTTGAAAAGTTCGATAAATCACTACTGCAAAGAATGGTTCACATGGCGCTGAAATTGATATAAACGCTTCAATGTCTGCGCAAGATGTTATGGTCTTATTTGCTCAAGATAATTAATGGCTGATGCACAATGACTAAGTCAAACTCATAACTTTGAGATGGTACTGATCGGTGCCTGTTAGTTTGTGCTTGGCACCATGTCTGCCTGTACAGGCACAATGAGTGGAATAGAAACTCTGTGCAAAGATACTGGGATCTTGTAATTCTGCACTATAACTGTATGATACTCTGTTTAAGAAATTAGCTCGGCATTGATTAATATATTGTTTGCCTTTCTTATTGCTTTTGAAGTAAAGTGCTCTCGCTGCATGCCACTAGTAAATGCTGGAATCACGCATCACTGTTCGCACTAACAGTGAACATTTCAAACCAGCATGAATTTGAAAACAGTATATGACAATAATAATAACGATGGTGTAGATCGCATAAGCTGGCACAAGGACTCTGGAGCCTGTTGATAGATGCTTGTTATTAGTCCATGCTGAGCTGAAGGAAATATATACCCATGCTGTTTATGTTGTTTACTCTAAAAATATAATATAAATCATTACATACTGAAGTTTTGTTATATAAATAAATAGTTATCGTATGTTAGTTAACGTGTGTAAGCTACATAATCTTATATTCTCACCTTGTTGGCGAAATTGGGGAGAATTATTTCTCAGTAGATGCTATGAGATCTCTTGCTCCGCATGTTAGGCATATTTCTCATGCAACATTGTGGCCTGCGCATCCATTCAATTGGAAAGTACATAAACCATGCTCTGTCTTCTCATTGTCTCTGAATCCCTACTAACAGGAAGTGCTCATTCTGAACTTTTCTATTCAAAGGTTAAATTACCTCATATTGTTTATGTTATGTGGCCAAAGCCTTTGTATGTCATACCGGTATGCCTGTCATTTTCATGCTGAGATATTGTAGCATGTCTCATTGCCGCAAAGCGAAATGAAGATTTTTTTGTCCTATGACGCACGTATACTTGAAGAGACAATTCTTTGCACATACAATCTGCTTAATTATGCTCAGATTGTTCTGTTTGCCTCAAAGGTACCTCTGTGCAACATTATAGGTCTTTGCTTGTATTTGTTTTGGGTATCCAATGCCGTGCTGTGAGTTCTGAACCTCTCCCAATTTCGCAATTGCTTATAAATAGGCCATGGATTCTGGCTCTAGAGGTAGAGATGCTGCGCTTGGTCTCTTGAGACTATTAGCTCCTTCTTTCAGCTTATATATGCTATTCTTTGTATATATAAACGATTTGTTAAATTTAATAAGGTTTTCCTGATTTTGTGGAGGTATCTCGCAACGCACACTCTCATTTCCATTGCTGCGGCACTTCTGCATGTTAGATTGCTCTTCGCTTCCCAGGTTTAATGCTCCTTGCCTACGCTGCATCTCAATTGCAGAAGGCGTCACCTAAATTTGTTGATTGAAAATTCTTTATATTCGTCTGTCTTTGAAACTTTATTGAATCCTTACAAACAACATACATATGTGCATTGATGGAGAAATATAAGAAAATACAACACAGTCTTCCTCGCAAGATTCTCGATAATAATTCTATGAAAATGTAATTTCCTTATGCGAGGATTCCAGTGAGACGTAGTTTTTTTTGTCTGGCGCCACGCTTATCAAGTGCTTTGTTTCCCAGGAGGAGAGCCATTTTTCAACTTTTGGTGCTAAAGTCCAGGCATAATTTTGTGAAGGATTGTAGGCATTAGTTTCAAGCGGCCAGTGTTGGTAGTATTTCTCCCGGAACATATATGAAGCACCAGATATGTTACGTCTAAGATTCTGCATGCTCTTTCGTACTTGGAATGGTATTTTTCATTATTGGTCTATCATGGTATGTAGGTTAATTCAGTCAGTTTTAAACAAGTCTAGTCCTCTCAGCTTAAAAGTTCAGTCAGCCTGCAGTTAGGTTAAATTTAGTACAGTTAAAAGTCAGGCTGCTCGGGTAATATCTGTTTATTACTCTCAGAATGCAAGTCAGACTTAAGTGAAACTATCTGGACATTTTACTTAAACCAGTCTCAACATTCTTTTAGTTGAGTCTCTAATATTTAATATTCTTCTCTTTTCAAGCTTGCTCGGTACACATGAAGATTAATTACATCAGTTAAATTAAAAATCATGAGTTAAGCAGCTTTAGATTTTTAAATGTATGTTCAGGCAAGTTTATTTAATTGTCATGAATAAATAATTAGATATTTTACTTGAAAAGTTAAGAGTCCTGTTTTGAACACGTTTTAACCAGACATGGTTAATCATAGCTTTTCAATACATAGGCAGTGATGTAAGATGATATAAATTTATGTATACTTTACATGTTGATTGTGTCATAAATTATTTATTATTAATATTTTTCTTCATATTTGAGTAGCATTTTTTCCATGACAGCATTTTTATTAACTACCTCATTTTTTCTTTTAATATGAAGTTATTAATTAGTACAACTTGCGTCATAATTTATTATTGTTTTTAATCTACCCTATTTAACCATTATGTCTAATTTTGGAGATTTAATATGCATCTCAAAAAGCATAATAGCCTTTATTTTCTTTTATAGTTTTATACTTGTCTTTCAAATCCTAGTTAATGGGGATTCAGTGTGTTCGTGGGATGGAGACTTCTATTTGTGCTATTTATTTGATTACTGTTAAGTTATTGTTGATATTCTCCTGTCTGTCTGTTCCGTAATAACATCTCTCCTACTTTGTAAGCTCATGCTAGTATCTTTGGTCACATTCTTTTCTGTGGTTGTGGGTTTACTGCTTCGTTACTTTTGTGGCGGACTATCATGGCACACCCTACTTCCGTATCATATTACACACAGTCTTATTGCATAACGGTGCCGTAATTTCTATTTTAGGAGTACGCAATTGCATCTCATTGTGTCGGTCACCTTTTTACACCGTCGATGACTAATGTCAACACCATGGTACATTCTTAATTTTCAACAAGGCATTATTAAGAATAAAATTATCAGTGTATGACTTTTAGGGCACTCTTTCTTCTAGTTTTTTATTTCTGACTTCTACCCTTTGATGTTTTTGGATCAGCCTGACATTCATCATTCAAGCCATGGATCTGTTATTTCTCGCAGCTTAAGAAGTAAGAGTTGCTTTATTAAGGAAATTTTCAACACTAACAATTCTGGTCTCCTCACATTTCTACCACCATTTATTTTTATCTCTATGCATTGATTTTTTGATATATATTTAGAGACGAGATTGTCGTCAGGTTATTCTTTCCAAATTTAACTTTGCCAAATAAATATTCCTATCTTCTTACTCAATATTTTACTTCAATATTATTTTAATTGTGGTAATTATTTTATGAAAATGGCTGATTTGCGAGTGTTTTGCCAGCAGTACAAGTCACGCTTACTTAATATATTATTTGAATGGTATCGTTTACACACTTGCGCTTCTTTGATTCAGCTTGACATTCTGCCTAGGCATGTTACAGTTAAATTGGCGATTGTCTTTTATAAGTAGTCGAAGCCGTTCATATTTTAGTTTACCCGATATTAACCGGTTAACTGAAAAGCTCAATTCTTGGGTGACGCTTTGAATTCAGAGAGTAAGTGTCAGGTCATTACTTAACTCCTTGCTTTAAGATTTCATATTCATCTACAAGTATAAAGTTTTTGGAGTTTTACCTTCCCACAACAAATCTTTTCTGCATCTGAGAGTCTGGAATTTATTATTAGTTGTGTTGACATTCATTCACTAGGGTTCAGGTTCATAATTCTTTGTTTTGTTAACTTCACAGTGGGATTATTGTTGTTTATATTTATCTTCCCGGTTGTAATAAACAATTCAGAATGAGAGTTTTTTAGACTCTGATTCTGTTTCTATATTGGATATGATCTTGAGTGAAGATATGATTGTAATTTCACATTTGTTACACTCTCTTCTATCATTCTCATTGGAGTTCGAGCTATTTACACCTTAAATTTCTTGCTATTTCTGAAGGCTAGATCGCACTCACTCCTGATAACTATGCTTTCTTTAAGTTTTGTTAAGTGTCGTTATGCCTCTACATTTTTGGCTAGAGATTGTTTCTTTCAGGGAAAGACTCTGTTGGTAATTTACGTGATTGGTATAACACTCAGTGTTGGAAATTTTCTTTTCTTGGTCATTTTGTCGACACCTTTTAAGGTCGCTTTTGCTTCCCTTATTTCTGATACCATATTTCTTTGAGATGATAGTGATCATGCGGATAATGTACTAAAGTTGACTCAGGAAGAGGCTAGTGGTGTGCTGCTTAGGAATATACTGGAAGATTCTTTCTGGACAGATTAGATAGAAATTGTCTGACTGTGTAGCTCATTGCTTCTCCAGCTGACTTTAAAAGTCTTCTTTTTTATTTCTCCAAAAATTATCTTTGGTAGAATCTTCTCCATTTTTGACGAAAAGTTATTTAGTAATTGCTTCTTCTTGAGTCCTTCTCTAGTTCTCTTCCGTTTATCAGAGCTATTTTAATTCACAGTGTCTTTGATTAGATTGGTTGTGCATTTACATGGCTTCGTTGGTGTATTTGGTGTAGCAGATCTTATATTGTATGTTTAATGTTTAAACAAAGCTTTGTATCTTCTGAATTGTGTACATCCGATCATTGCGGATTTGGTGATCTTTAACATTGGACAAATGTGCCATTTCATTGGATCTGCTTTTCGGAGATTGTTTTTAAGATCAAGGAGATTGAAAAATACTCACTCAACACAGACGTCAGGTTGAGGACCGAACTTTGGATTCAACGGAGCAACCTTTGCTCTCATGTGTAAAGGAAACAAACCACCGAGCATTAACTGACCAGGTAGAAATATTCCACTGGACATGTGAACAATGTTTATATCACATGCACTGCAAAAA
>CM068953.1:194065265-194082178 GCA_035128595.1 Eptatretus atami | reverse complement strand
GAAATCGACCAACAGGCATTAGCTAATGAATTACCACATATATATATCACAATACTCATACTCAATTTATGACCGTCATTCTATTTGGACATTTTGTTTTGTTCATTTGGTACTACAGTTTTCATCAAACTTCCTGAACTTTTGCCATAATATAATAAAAATACCATGGCACGTACCAATCTCGATTTGAAAATTCCTCCAGAAAAAATTATGACGTCAAAATATTCCCAACTAATGAAATCGCCTAAAAAATTTCTCAAACTTTTTTTTTTAATCACTTTTGACGTTCGGAATCACAGAACTTAGCAGAGGAATTACCGACTATATAACATCACTAACACTAATCAATTTTTATGACGTACATGACATTTATTTTCACAACAAAGATTCATCATCTCTAAACTCAGTTAATATGCAAAAAGCCCACCGCACATAACATTCCGATTTTGAATTTTTCTAGAAAAAAAAGAACGTCATAAAAAGCCACAAAAGAAAATTGCCCTACACCATATTCCCGATAAACTGGTTTTTCACAGCTACCCATTTTGTCGTTCAACAACCTAAACGGGATATAAGCCAGAACCAGGGAACTGGCATTTATCCATAATCAATACGTCATAGCAGTTAGATGTCGGATTCAAACCCAATTGTCTCGTATGTTTTAAATTCTCTTATATCCTTATGTAAATTGGGCGTTCCCACAAGCTAGCCCAATGCAATCCATGAGAGATAGTGCTACACTTGTTGGCCCAATATCACCTTCTGGAATAAAAAGGCTTTGCTTTTGTTTCAACAATATGCCAGTATAAAAGCCCTAGATGTTAGGGGGGGGGGCTGCCTAGAGAGTTGCAGAGCACTAGATGACCATTTCAACTTTCCCTGGGAAATGAAAAAGGGCCCAGTGTCACTTGTTTATGACCCACACCTGGTGCTCTTATCAACTAACCAGAGATAAATAGGCGGTTTTGGAGTGTGAATTTTCAGTCGTTGCAGCCTCCACTGTGGTTGACAAGCTGTCTATCACCTCCGCGATGCGTGTGCTTCTCTTGAATATAACCATGTATTCGAAAAAATCCTCTTGACTCTCCATATCTCGACCGAAGAGGAGTCTTCACAACATGACATCATATCAATTTTTATGATTCATTCCTATTTTTTACATTTTTTTTTCACAACCCAGAGTTCTTCATCGCATCTTCGTGAAATTGCCATGTACATGCAGAAAGCCCACGCGCAGCAGTAACCATCTCCGATTTGGAAATCTTCCTTGATAAAAGTTGACATCATAAAATATCACCGCTAAGGAAATCGCTTATACCATTATCTCCAAACTTGGCAAAGCTTTTAATTTTGTTTGTGGAAACAACCGGGCATTAGCACAGATAATTATCGCAACTGATACATCAACAATGACTCATATCGTTTTATGAAGGGCATCATAAGAGGACGAGGATCTTTGCTCTCGAGCTTGTTTTAAATGTGTCCCAAATACTTACCTCTTCATTACAGAACCGAATCTTGTCTTTTGTTGCCTTATTCCTTGTCTCCAATCCATTACAGCACAACATGTTCTGCTACATGCTCTTGTGTAGAGAACAGATTAAAAGGATAGCATTACTGCCCTAAACTGGAGCCCACAAGGGAACGTTAAGATCGCTCCAATATTCATGCAAACGCTCCAAAATAACTTTGTCTCTCCGTGTTCCTTGTTTGGGGGACCTCCACGGTACTTTTACTTTTGTATTGTGATTGCAAATAAAGTATTGCGACTCCCATCTTGTACTGGGTATCGAAAAAAACGCATACACAAATCGATGATCTGCAGAAATTTCTGTCACTCAGATGTAGAAAAGTTACAGAACTGATTTGGAACGAGTCGATACCCCCAGGGGGGGTTTTTTACCCCCCCCAACCACTCGGTTAAAAAAACTTGGGCCTTTCTCAAGTCCGCACAAAAGCCCACCTCTTTTTCCGAGATTTTTTTTCTGCAGGTATTTGGTTACATGGCTTACAGAGGAACTAAGTCCCTTGTTCCAACACCGATTTCATTATCTTGCTATTCAAGTAAGGCATTCCGTCGTTCAGGCTTTTTTAACCATGTAAAGTTGAGACTTATCCACTTGGATTTCCAACTGGTTCATTTTTTTTATTCGTCCACCTCACTTTGTGTGTGTGTGCCACAGACAAGGAGGGTACATGGTCAAGCAACTAGTTTGGCTACAGCTGCCTCAGAAGGTGAGGTTTATCCACTGTAAAAATTGGAGGGATTTATTTTTTCCTTCCTCACTCCCAACAAAACCCTGCCCCCCCCCTACCATAAAGCTGTTCCTTGAAGTTCCTCATAAATGAGCTTTCCATTAAATTCTTTTCCACTATTTTCCTTAAATATTGAATAATTTGCCGAATTCTTTCCGTGCATTTCTTGTGACATTAGAATGGTAACATTGGGTTTGTCATTTCAAGCTGTTTCCACAGTTCTGTTTACCTGTGGGAATCATAACATGCTATTAAAGAGAATATGCCTGTGTTGGCTTTAGGTTAGGTGGCAGCTTGGGATCCTAGGGGTCCTGAGGTCAAACCCGCTCAGCTGTTGAATAATACAAGTCTGGTTAACTCGCCTGTCGTCCTTCCGAGGTTCGGAAAAATGAGTGTAGCATGCTGATATACTGATTCGGAGTGATCGACCTGTCCAGGATTGTCCAATAAGCCAAAGAGACTGCTTGCAGCACAACTCTCTATAACGAGTATGACCAATGGATGATGCATGTTCATGGTGTGAAGATCCAAAACTTCCATCCGAGATATCCAATCTCATGGTAAAGTAACCCACTCTTCACTCGGGCACTGCCATCATTAGCTCATGAATCTCTTCACTCATGGACCCGCAGACATCTGTCTGTTCACAAGTTCTCCAACAATGTACCATTGGTCAATGGTCATTGCAAACAACATTACAGACTCATCGAGTCTTGTGATTTCCAAAATACATTCTGTCTGGAGTGCATTTCACAGTTGCAATTTAATTGCCATAGCAAATCTCTTCCTCGTTCGTAATTAACTGGGATAGTTCGCTAATAGAAACAAGTGTTGTTCTGTCAAACAACCCACTTGCACCTGCAATCTTTCTTCAGGTGGGGTCACCATCTTACTCCCACGACACTCACTTACATAACCTTGCTGCAATTAATGGACCATCTGGAAATCGTCTTGTCGTAACGTGGAGCAGTAGCTTCCTGTGTCAATAAAAGGAAACCCGGTCACTACTCTGGATTTAATTTGGCTCTTCTTCTGTGGACTTCTGTTACTAAAGTAATACGAATGTTCCCTTCTCTCGGCCATATCATAACGGTGTTGGTGAGAGAATTGTTGTCTTCTTTGTGTCCTATGCTGAGATTGCCAATCTTGATTGTGCCTTGTTCGCTCGATACTGTGGGCATATCTCTCAATACCACGTTGCTGCATTCTAGCAATTGGTCATCAACTTCATGTCAAATGGTAATGAGTCCCCAATTCTGTCTCCCACTATTTTTGTACACCTGATTTCCCTTGTTAATAAGAGAATTATTTTCTTGTTGATCCATAATCAATGCGATTAGTATTAACAATTGGCATTAATATTTTGTGCCTCCATGCCTTTTTCCTCCATCTTGCTGTGCCAGTAAATAGCTATGTCACTATTTAAATTCCATATTTCATCTCCCAACTAAAACAGAGCTTTTTTTACTCGTGTCTGGAGGATTTGGAAATATATTCCCTTCATAAAAGCAGCATGCATCAATGGCACATCCAGTTGCATTTCCATCATTCCGGAATGTAATTCAAATCCTCTTCACAATCACTCCAAATAATCCCTTAGATCTCGCCTACTTTTTCATTACAGTTGTGCCAATTTATTTATCCCAATCTTATGGAGTTCAATGCTGGATGGTTGTCCAATGGAATGTTCAGCTCTTACCGTGCAGCTCTCCATCATTACAGATCTCAATTCCACACGCATGATGTCATCCCTGATGTGCTTTCAAGCCCGCCATCGACCTCTGCAGAATTGCCACTATTTAAAGATTAAATCCAAATCCCTTAAAGTGTCTATGACATTCCACAATCATAATAGTTCTTCCCAAAATCGGTGCAGATTTTGGCAATAATTTTCCGCATTTCTTTGCCAATTGCTTTTACTTCAGCAAACGTCCATGGTCATACATGTAACTGGCGTAGGTTTTATCTCCGGAAATGCTTCTTATTGGGCATCATAACGAATATTTTCTTCACTCTAAGCTCCCTTTCAGAATAATGGCATAAACCAAGCTGTGACTCAATTTTATTCTGGATCTCGTGCTCGCTGCAGGCGCTGAGATGTTGACAGCTGGGAACGTTTAAAACACCATTCCCCTTCCCTTAGCTCATCACCCTAGCCCCATCATCGGCGCCCTCAGCTATTGTAAACAGGAAGGTAGGTCGTGTTCCAAATTTCTCCTTACTGTCGCTTGTAGTTTGGAAGGTCTCCAAATTATTACACCTCCTCAACTATCTAGGATACATTTATCTTGCAGTGGGGTGAACGCTTTTGCCATTTTAAGGGAATCTGTTGTTACTTTTTTAATTTATCCTGTACCTCTTCCAGCTTTGTTTGGAGCCGCTAATTTTATTTTTCCTCCCGAATCCCTGCTCCTGATTCCACATCAAAATACTTTCCATTCTGCCCTTTTTTTCTCCCTTTTGTTCCAATTCTCTTTAAAGTTGTCAATCCTGCCTTTTTTCAAAGGTATCTCTAGTGGAACCTTTTCTAATTCCCTCCATCGAATTGGAAACTTATCAACATCACATGATGATTGTGCCCCATAATTTCAAAAAACTATTCCAATTAGTGATACCTTGAGGGTGAATTTTTTGGTTACCTTCCCAAGGATTCCCCATCTTCAACAAACTTTAGAGAGAGGAAATTTTTTAAATCTCCCCCAAAAACCCACTTAGACACTTTGCATTGCAAATACAAACTTATACAGATTGGACAGAAATAAAATCATCATATAAAGATCTTGACAAAACATTACACAGTTTTCTCATTCAACCTCATCCAAGCTAGAAACAAAATTCCAACTCAAAAGAACAACACTATTTCTCAACTTCAACACCGTTGAACAAACACCCTAGTTACTCTGTCGCTACACCTGATCTACCTCCTCACCTTTTAGACACAACACCTCCTATCTCACCCTTCCCATGGTCTGTTGGAAAAACACCACTATTCAGGCATACACTGAAATGCCAATGTAGCCAATGAACAATATTATAATGGGCCTTTCGTCTGATCAGGACTCTCGGGACTCCGACCTTTTTAAACAATACTTATATCTCCACCTAAACAAAAACCATTGAACAGTAAGAACTCAATTCTAAAAATGGCCAAATTCTTTTTCAAACATGTTACCTTTTTTAAACAAAGAACGATGGTGCCACAGCGAGCTTGCAGCACAACTCACCACAGAGATCAAAGTCTCTCACCTGATCTGATCTGTGAGCTCATTTCTGCTGTGGAAGTAAAACAATTAATTCCACCTTATGAAATTGAGCATGGACGTTTTGGTAATGAAAGCTCGATGGATCACATGACTATTGCAAAGCACTGGTTTTCTGTATTACTTACCATAAAACAAATTATTTTTTGATATTGAGATGTGTTCTTTGACACAAATTACGTACTCATTTCACTTTAACTTCTGCTTTTTAAACAATGTTGAAGTATGAAAATCTGTTGAAAAGTCTCGGATAAATCACTCCTTGCAAAGAATGGTTCACATGCGCTGAATTGATATAAACGATTTCAATTGTCTGCAAGATGATTATGTTATCAGATATTATGCTGATCACAATGAAAAGTCAGAAACTCATTACATTTGAAGATTGGACTGCCTGTTAGTTGTGTTGCGATGTCTGCCTGACAGCCCAAATGAGTGAATAGAAACTGTTCAAGATACTGGGATCTTGTTAATTCCACATAACTGTATCATATCTGTTAAGAAATTAACGGCATTGATTAATATATTGTTTGCCTTTCTTATTCTTGAGAAGTGCTCTCCTGCACCACTAGTAAATGCTCAACACCATCACTGTTCCACTACAAAGTGAACATTTCAAACAGATGAATTTGAAAAACATATACAATAATAATAACGATGGTGTAATCCCCATGCTGCACAAGCAACATCTGACCTGTTGAAGATCTTGTTATTAGTCCTGCTGAGCTGAAGGAAATATATACCATCTGTTATGTTTGTTACTCTAAAATATAAAATCATTACATACTGAAGTTTGTTATTAAATAAATAGTTATCGTATGTTAGTTAACTTGTGTAACAACATAATCTTATATTTTCCCTTGGTTGGCAAATGGGGAGAATTATTTCAGAATGCCAGAGAGTCTGCTCGCAGAGCATAATTCTCATCAACTCGGCCTCCCATTCAATTGCAAAATTGTACAAACACCAACTCTGTCTTCCATTGTCCTCCTATCAACAGGAGTCTCATCGAACTTCAAAGGTTAATTGACCTCAAATTGTTATGCAAAAGCTGAGCAAACCGGATGCTGCATTTCATGCTGAGATATGTACATCTCATTGCCGAAGCAAATGAAGATTTTCTGTCCATGCACGCACTATGAAGACACACATTCTTTCAACATACAATCTGCTTAATTATGCTCAGATTGTTTTCTGTTTGCTCAAAGGACCTCATGTGCAAACAAGCTTTCTTGTATTTTGTTCCAAGTGCCCTGTGATGTTCTGAACCCTCCCATTTCCAATGCATAAAAAGGCCATGGATTCTGGCTCAGAGTAGAGATCTGCTTGGTCTCTTGAGACAAGCTTCTTTCCACATATATGATTTGTATAATAAACGATTGTTAAATTATAGGGTTTTCTGATTTGGTGGAAATCTCCACACACTCTCATCAGCGCACTCTGCAGTGATGCTCCTCAGGTCTTAATGCTCCTGCTGGCTCACCCAATTGCAGAAGGCTCACCAATTCGTTGAAGAAATTCTTAATTCCTCCTTACATTTGAAAATTTATTGAACCAAACAAACAAAACATATGTGCATATGGAAAATATAGAGAAAACAACACAGTCTTCCTCAAGATTCTCAAATACATGAAGATGTAATTTCCTTATGAGGATCCAGTGAGACGTAGTTCTTTTGCTGCGCACAGCTTATCAAGTCTTTGTTTTCCAGGAGGAGACCATTTTCAACTTTTGTGCAACAGTCAGCCATAATTTTGTGAAGAGCTAGCATATATTCAAGCCCAGATGTGTAGATTCTCTCCCGGAACAGAATGACGCATCAGAATGACGTCAAGACTCGCAGCTCTTTTCGTACATTGATGGATTTCACATGGTCTATGTTATGTAGGTTAAAATTCAGTCAGTTAAAAGCATCAGTTAAAAGTCAGTCAGTCAGTAGGTTAAAAGTCAGTTAAAAGTCAGGCTCGGAAATTCTGTATTATCTTGAAAATCAGAAACTTTAGTGAATATCATCTGGACATTTCCTTTAACACACATTTTAGTTGAGCTCAAATAATATCTCTTTTCAAGCTTGCTGTACCTGAGATTAATCATTTAATAAAAATCACTGAGTAAGCGTTAGATTTAATGATCAGCAATTCTTTAAGCTGAATAATAATTGAAATTTTACTTGAAAAGTAAGCCTGTTTTGGAACACCTTTACCAGACAGGTTAATCATCTTTAATACATAGCAGGGATGTAAGATGATATAAAATTACTTATAATGTTAAGTGCATAAAAATTATAATCATTCCATATTGAGTACATTTTCCATGACAGATTATAAACATACAATTTTTTCTTAATATGAAGTATTAATTGACAAACATTTTTATTATTGTTTTATCACCCTCAAACCATTATGCTAATTTTGGAGAAATTGCATCAGAAGCATAAGCTTTTTTTCTTTTATATTTTAACTCTTCAAATCCATGAATTGGATCAAGTGTGTATGCGTGGAGGAGACTTTATTTGTGCATTTGAACTGTCAAAGATTGGAATTCTCCGAATAACATCCTGAAGCTCATGCTGATCTTTGGCACATTCATTCTGGGGGTGGGTCTGCTCGATGTGTGCGATTGCACCACCTAGTATTTTACAGTAATACATGGTGCCGAGTACCAATGGACAAGTGTCACTCGTGAGACTTGGACCCATGGTACATTAATCACAGTAAAGGAATGCTGCACTTTCTTCTATCTCTTCTCCCTTCGATGTTTTTGGATATCACCACATCACAACCATGGATCTGTTATTTCTCCAGCTTAAAAGTAAGAGTTTCTTATGAAATTCAACACTGGTCTCCTCATTGATGATATATTTAGAGACTCTCAGTATTCTTTTCCAAATTACTTGCAAATAATCCTCCATTTCCTCATATTTTATTGTGGGATATTATGAAACGCTGATTCGAGTGTTTTGCCCAAGTACAGTCAGTTAACTATAAGATGGTCATTTACAATGGCTCTTTAGATTCCGACATTCTGCAGTGGAAAGTAAATTGCGATGCAAATAGTCAGAAGCCTATAAGCTCCGAAAAAGAAAAGCTCAATTTTGGGACCTGATTCAGGAAGAAAGTGTCAGGATTACTAACTGCTTTAAAGATACACAGTATAAAGTGTGGTTCCCCACAAATCCTTCTTGCATCGAGAGTCTGGAAATAAGCCATCACGGCAGGTTTTCATCTTTGTTTGACCCAAGTGGAATATTGTTGTTAATCCGGTTGGTATAAACAACAGAATGAGAGTTTGACTCTGATGTTTACAAATTGAATGTTTTGAAGATATGATGAAACATGTAACCTCTCTTCTTCCCTCCTCACTGAGGCTCACACCTGGAGCTAGATGCACTGATAACGCTTTTAAGTTGAGTGGTGCCTTGCAGAGATGCTTTCGGGAACAGACTCTGGGAATCGATATTACAGGTGGAATTCCTTCTGCATTTTGGAACCTTTTAGGTCCTGCCTTCTGACACTTCTGAGAATTAGTGATCTGGAAAATGCTACTAAGTTGCGGAGAGCAGTGTGTGTCTTAGGAAAACTGGAGATCTCGGACAGATTAGAAAATTGTCGACTGGTTCAATGCTCTCCACTGACTTTAAGCTTTTTCAAAAATATGCTGTGAACCATTTGAAGAAGTTATTGGTAACTGGTCCTGCCTTATCAGAGCTACTGTGTCCCTGATTAGGGTGCAGAGTGTGTAGGTTAGCAGATCTATGTATGACAACGTATTTCTGATTGGGAACCTGCTGGATGGTGATCCACTCCGTGGGAGTACCCTTTGCAGCTGCCCTTCACAAGACTGCTTAAACGATGATGGATTGGGGCAAATTCTTCGGACTTCATCTTGATGATGGAAGGAAAACATTTTCCTTTCCGGTAGCCTTCCCGGACATGATGCAGAAGTGTGTGTCAGGTTGGTGCTTAGTTGTCATCCCTTCAGACAGGCTCTCTCCTGAAGTTAACGTGAGGTTGTCCTTCGGATGGGTGCCTGGATGTCTCTCCCAAGAGAGGATGAAATCACCTGTCTTTGTTATCATTGAGCTCAAGCGTTGAACATCGTATTGCAGCACCTCTGAGGTTTGGGCCCAGATAGTCGAGATCATGGTGAGTATTACACCTACCATTGGACTGGTCACTCTGATGGTTACCATGCCAAAGGAGTTCCTGTAGCTGTGTCTAATAAGCTGACTCCAATGATGATTGAGGTAAACACAGGTCAATGAGCTATATGAGACAAAAGGATTCATCACTCCTTGTGTGTCATTTCCCAGGTCTCTGCATAATCTCCGACTGAGGCGATTGGTTCAATGTGAAGGATGAATTCTATGCCACGCTCTAGTCTGTCATTGATCAATGCCTCAGGCGAGATACTCCTATATCTTGGGCATTTCATTGCATTGAATGACCTGATGGATGGTCTTATGAGACATGGTGGTCCACATGGGTCTGAAGTGTGAACCAGAATAGCATAAGTTCCATGATTTTGCAAGAAGCTGATATTATGGCGGCTGGTTCAATGGTTTTCAGCACCCACAGTCATTGCTGACTTGGTATTCCAATCTAGTGGCATGGCAAAGGAGAATGACCATGTGCTCGTTGATGATCCTGCGGAGATGACCGAGAACGCAGGTTTACTGGAGTACTCGGTTCCTCAAAACTTACCACAGGCTTGTGTATCAACTCTTAAGTGCAGCTTCTGTCCAGGAGAATTTACCACCCAAGCTAGGCTAGATGTTGCAAGGATAAAAAATGAGAGGGCTAAGGGTTCCAAACAGCTGGGTGGAGATTGGGGGGATCTGGGTGTTTTTAGGGATCCTGAAAACTTTGGAGTGCCTTCAACACTACCATCCTTGATGTTGTCGTGGATTGTCATGGAAACCAACGGGAGTAGGAGAAGTGAAGAAGAGATTAACGCAGAGCTGAGCTTTTCAGGGAGTTGAGGCGTGAAAATGTACGTGCACTCAAGGGAAAGGAGGCCTATGTGTGAGGATCTGCGAGGGGTAGAAGCATCAACTGTGGTCAAGTGATTCTCATTCCTAATTACAGGGGAATTTACGCATTGCGTTCCTCCAATCCATCCCTTTTGTGCTACAAGAGAAGTGGAGGGTGGTGGCTCTTGACAGAGGAGTCCAAAGTGAAGCCTGCTGGCTGTTACTTTGAGTGGCTGTACCCGCAGATCACCAGCTGTTGAGTTCGATGTCGGGTATTACTATACCATTGCTGACCATCCAATCAACTGTGTTCCACCTTCGTTGTGGAAACACAGCTTCAGTGAAACGCTGAAATAGGTAAAGCTCCAGGGATCTGTGGCATCCATGCTGAACTTCTCAAGGCTGGTGGAAACTACTGCACTCTGTCATTGCATGCAGTTCTGTGTTCTGCCTGGAACACAGGCTCATAACAACTGACTGAGAGGGCCTTATGCCCTCTCTGGAAAGGAAGGATGGTCGCCAGAACTGCAACAACTACCGATGGGTGATGCTTGCTCTCAGTCCCGGGCAAGGTCTTTGCTCAAGTAATTCTCAAAAGGGTCGCCACCATTGATTGAGCACCAGCATCCAAGCAGTCATGTTTTACACCAAAGATGGAACGATTGACCATCTCCTTGCCCTTCGGCTCCTCACCCAAAATGCAAGGAGAGTTCAGCAGGGGCTGCTTGCAGCCTCTGTTAATCCCTGCAAATGCGTTTGATTCATTGAATCAAGATTCCTCTTGAAAATTCTTTGTATTTGTGGTGTGCCACCTAAACTGATCAATCTGATATCTGAACTGTACTCCAGTAATGATAGTGCTGATGAGATGGGTGTTTCCATCTCCGACATATTTCCCATTATGACTGGAGTATGACAGTGTTATGTCCTGCGGCCCACACTTCAGCGCATGTGTGAACTGGATTCTGGAAGGATGTCGGAGAGATCAAGCTGAATGTGTCATTTACTAATGTCACGTTCTCTGACCTTGATTTCACAGATGACGCAGTCATGCTTTGCAGAGACTCTGGATAACCTTGTGGGGGCCCACAAGTGCTGATAAGGAGTCAAACCACCAGGATTATGGGTTTCCGGGGACAAAATTAAGATTCAGGCTTCAATGACATATTGGATCTACTTCTTGTTAGTACCTGTTTGTTACAGGATGTTGAGTTCATTGAGATATTTATTGCCTTGGCAGTGATATTTATGTCTCTGCTGGCTGTGAGCCTGAGGTCAATAAGATGTCTGGGTCGGGCGGTGGGGGTCAGGATTCACTGAATCATGTGATGTGGTGCTGTCGTACCTGTGCAGGAGGACAAACGTCTGAGTCTTCAATCCTTAGTGCTTCCAGTCTTGCTCTTCAGATATGAGACTTGGTCTCTGACCAGGGATCTGAATGGAGCGCTTAATTAATTTCGGTACCAGATCTCTTCAGAGAATCCTTGGCTATCGCTGATCGGACTTTGTGTCAACAAGGAGTTGCTGAGAGGCCTCAAATGATTTTGTTACCTGCATAGTCCGTGAGCATCAGCTGGTAGGTCTTTTGGTCACTGTCATTTTCCTGACGCTGATCCTGCTCACAGATTCTCTCAAGAGGAAGCCTCGTGAGTAGGAGAGACCAATATACTGACCACGTGCCTCATGGTTGCGCTGGTTATCCCATCTTAAGGAGATGGGGATGGGCCAGGCATCTGCGGGGGTGCCAGACGGAGGCCCTGGAGTCCGGTGGAAAGGAGATGCAGTGGAATGTGCTCTGGGTGCATGTTCCCATACCTGACCTGACTTTATTGCTCACCAGATAATCACAGCGAGGGAGCCTCCTGAGTGGAGGATGTCAACAGTGCAAATTTATTCCTGTGGTTGCAGCAGGTTGATTGGCATCTCAAGTGATGGCGATTGACCACGCATCTGCCTGGGGAATGCCAGATGGAGGCCCCTGGATCTGTGGACATTTATGTGGCAACATGCTGCTCATGCCCCATATATTGAACTGACCTGGGCAATCTCGCTCACAAAAACTAAAACACATTCAAGTGACCTTCTCTTACCTTGCCTGGGTGCTTCACATGGTTTTACAGAGAGGATACAAAACATTTCACTTTCTATTAATGTCATCTGTGCCATGCTTCTGGCATAACAGGACAACTTCAATCCAACACGTCCTGGTTAGACAAGTGAAAATGATTAAAATTAATGCAGGATGAAGAGACGAATGCCAGTCGTTGTCCAACAACCAAAGCGAAGCAAATATTGGGAATGATCTCATGGAAGCTTGAATTACTTATGAGGAAGCAAATATGTTACAGCACAGGCCGGAATATGGGAAGCTGTTTTCTGGCCTTATGAGTAATAGCAGTGAATGATAAAGAGAATAATTTCTTTTATTCACTTAAATAATAATCAAAAACAATCAGAAGTGACACATTTGAAGAGAAAAAAATGTTTTATTTTCAACAAAAACAGCTTATTTGATGTGAATATCTCGCTTTTATTTAAGAGCTCAATATATGGATGTAAATGCACTATTAAAACAATGGTAGTGTACTTTTCTAAATATATAAATGTACTTTATAAAAAAAAAACAAAATATAAATTTGGAATGAAAATTGTTTTTGCCTTGACTTTCATTTTCATATCAGCATGCTCAATGTTAAAAATAATGTTTATGATCAACATAAAGTGCCTATAGAAAGTCTACAACCCTTTTCAAAATTTGCAGCTTTTGTTACCCAAAACCTGGAATTAAATTGCATTAAATCATTCTTTTTCCACCTTTATTTACACATCGTAACCCACAACTTCCAAGTGAAAAACAAATTCGACAAATTTCAGAAGATTAATTAACCATACAAATCTAGAATATCTTGGTTGGATAAGTTGTCCACCCCCCTGAGTTAATACGAGGTGGTACCTTTGACAGCAATTACAGCTGTGAGTCTGTTTGGGATAGGTCTCTACAACTTTGCAACACTTGATTGGGCAATATTTGCCATTCCTTCTGAACAAAAACTTTTGAAGTTCAGTCAAGTTGCACGGGAACGTGATGGACACATCTCAATCATTCCACAGATTTTCGAGTGATCTAGGTCGGGCTCTGACTTGACACTCAAGGACATTTATCTTTTTGCTCATTTGCCACTCCAATGTTGTTTGCTGTGTTCTTCAGGTCCATTGTCAATGCTGAAAGGTGAAGTTTCGTCCATATTTCAGCTTTCGTGCAAAGGAGCAGGTTCTCCTCTCGGATTTTTCTGTATTTTGCTGCATCCATTTTCTTTTTATCCTGACAAGTGCACCAGTCCTGCTGATTAAAAACATCCCATAACATTCTGCAGCCACCACCATGCTGACAGTTGTGATGGTGTCTTTGGGTGATGTGCTGTGTTGGGTTTGCGCCAAATGTAAATTTGTATTTTGGCCAAAATGTTCCACCTTGGTTTCGTCAGACGACAAAACATTTTGCCACATGGCTTTAGAATGTCTGGAGTGTTTTTTATGCCCTCAACGGACTCAAGTGGGCTTTTGTGAGTAATTGCTTACATCTTGCCACCCTACCATACACCACAGACAACTTGTGGAGTGCTTGGAGTATTGTTGGTACATGCACACAGTGACCAGTCTTGACCAGCACACTTAGTTCTTTCAAAGTTATCATTGCCTCTTGGTGGCCCTCTGATCAATCTCCTCGTTGCTTGGCATCCAGTTTGAAGGAACAGCCTGATCGAGGCAGGACTTGGTGGTACCATGAGCCTCACACTCTTAATGATGTCTTGACGTGCTTCCATGGCAGTTCAGCGCCTTTGAGATATTTTTACACCTTCCTATCTATGCCTTTCCACAACTTTATCTCAGAGCCATTTGAAAGCTCCTTGGTGCTGATGTGGATTTTTTTTAAACCCACCTTTTGTGATCGTTGTCCTCCTGAGGGATTCTACCTGGCCGATTGTGGAATCCTATTTGACTTCAGCAGAGTTTAACGTTTGTCCGATTTGGTATAAAATCCTGCATAAAACCCAGTAACACTGAAAACCGATGTCCACACAAGTCCTTCCTTGTGAAACAATTATTTTCTAATATATCACCATACACTTTTCACCCTCAGACAATGAACTAAGAATCCCATTGATGCAATATTATTTGGTTCTTATTTCATTATTTCTTACTTTAGTTAACAGTTAGACCAACTGATTCATTCACTTCCCCATACATCAGAGAGTTTTAATTTCTAACTATGTTCTTGGTCAGTTCCAAGGAGCACAAGCCACTGACATTCTAATACTTTCTCAGGTACTTGCACTGGAACAATTTTACATTTCAAAGCATTTTATACTTTCATGAGAGAGTGTGGGGCATTCAACCCAGACTGCAGATGTGTCCTTTAAACGAGAAGCCACTTCGTACATTTCTAGGCAAAGCTTCGTTTTATCAGCTCGTCACCCTGCTCCAGAACAACACATTTCTTAACATTTAGGGCAAAAGTCTTTTGGCCAGAAAGGACAGCCAATTCAACTTGCAGCATAAAAGTTACATTTTAAATTCCATTGTTACAATTTAGCATACATTAATATATTTCCCCCCACAGTGCCTCATGTGGAGTCTGCTGTGAAATGGCACGACCAGGAAGAGAAACCTCAGGTACAGCTGATTTTATCAGAAATAATCAGAATCACTACAATTTAAACCCGGGTGGAGGCCAATTAACTCGTGTGATTTTGAAGGTAATTGTTACACCCGAGCTCATTTGCAATTTCTATTATAAGGAGTGACAACTGTCCAACTCAGATGTTCCAGTTTTGTTTTTTAAATTATTTTCTGAAATTTGTAGAATTTGTTTTCACTTGAAGTTTGGGTTACAATAGTAAATAAAGTGGAAAAAGTTATTTTGATGCAATTTATTTCCAGGATGATAAGCAACAAAAGGTGAAAAATTTGAAAGGGTGTGACTATTTATAGGCACTGCACAGCATGCACTTGCATACTGAGTAAAAGTTTTCTACTAGTTGCTTTTTTTCAGCTTGAATGCAGATAGCATTTTGGGACAAAATACAGCTCAGAAATCCAAAGGCGTCCCAAGGAGAGCAATATTTCAGAAGCAGTGGAATATTTTCCTGTGTACTTGCATAGCTGGAACAAAGGCCAACAATGAGAGAGCAGACAGCATACTGAAGGTAATAAATCTTATCTCACTGATGATGAGGGAAAGTTCAGAGATTTTCACCGAAAACATAAACATATTAAAATCAAGAATCCAGGTAGAAAAAGCACTGATTGGCCAAACGTGATGAATCTCGACACTCAATATGACGTTCCAGGATTTGCCGATAAATTTTTCATTGACTTTGTGATTCCACAAGACCCAGGAAATCACAGTAACAGTTGAGACTCACACTCAGCAACACAAAAACTTGTGGATTTACTCTTCTCACATAATCCATAAGCCAATATGTGGAAGTGATCTGGAAAAATATTGTTTATTCAACACATAGATGACAAACAAAATATGTTTCCTGAAAGAGGAAATTATCATTGTACCTATGATCAGTTAAAAACAATGTGACGTCCAAGGGATTGCTCAGCTGACCTAACAGTGTGCCTTGTGTTGCTTTCACTCATGTGTATTCTAATTGTCTTGGAGTTCAATTGGTGTTCTTCAGCAGATGGGGATCCATCTGGTGTGCAAATTATTTCAGAAATGTCAGGTCCAAATTAAATTTAAATGACGCCAAGTTTGCTGGATCAAGAGTACTTTTTTATTGTAAAAAAAAAATATATATTGAAAAGATAAAACCATGTGTTTTCTTTCAAAGTAACAACTTCATCATTCCCTTCCTCTTGATCTCAAAGTGATTAACGGCTCAGTAAATTCTCTTATCACGAGTGGATCAGATGTTAATTCATTGTCATAAATATCGTGTCTTCACTGGAATCATTTGTAAAACTAAGAAGGTGAATATTAATTATATTAATGATTCATAATTGCTTCCATCAAGCCAGTCTGAAAACTTACCTCTTATTTGCAAATATTCCAAAGGTCCTGCTTATAACACAGAAATGACAAGCACAAGAAGTGGAGGCAAGTGTTTGCCGATATGACAGGTTGATCTGTTGGTTCACTACAAAAACTAATAGTACAACAAAGGCAAGCCTGTCAGTGCCAAAAGTAAAGTCCAATTCCAATTCGCATCTCATCAACGATACATCATCACTCACACCGATGAGAATTGTGAACACAAGTCCAACTGCAGTACATGCCAGCAGGATAACACTTAGGGGGTCTGAAAAGTCCAAAAATTCGATAGGCATCCGTACACAACCATTCTTTTCCTTCGTCGACCAGAACATCTCTGGACAGGAATAGCAGTTAGGGGAATCTGCAAACAATTCAA
>CM068953.1:194012946-194029971 GCA_035128595.1 Eptatretus atami | reverse complement strand
GATTTTGCAGGGATATCGAAACCAGGGCATTAGAGAGATTGAATTAACCCGCACAATATAGATACACTAGCAACGTATCGATGTTCATTAGCTCAAATCTTTAATGACGTCATTTCTTCTTTTGACATTTTTATGATCTCTCGTGGAGGATCTCTAAGTACTTACTCAGTTGTTGTTCCTTCATACAAACTTTACTTCATTGATGGAGTTTTTGTGTTCACAGCCTACAATTTTCCAATCCAACTTCCATGAAATCTTGGCGGTATTTATTTATGCTAAAAGTTCAATACCACCAATCTTTGCGAACAGAACAGTAACGATCTTTCACCGATTTTTAGGAAAATAAATTCCCTTCCGAAAAAAAAAACTTTAATACACGCCTAACAAATACTCCTCCCTGCTAATGGCAAATCGCCTAATAAAATTATCTCAAGGAAGCCTAAGGCAGCATTTTTTCAATCTGTTCTTGCGGAGACTCGAACAGGGCATTAGCACAAGGCATGCCACTAGCCGCACATATGATAACATCACTATAACAAGCTCATATTCACCAATTTTTCTAATGACGTCATTCTCTATTAATCCTTTGACATTTTTTTGCTTTCACAAAACCCAGAGTTTTTCATCTGGATCTTCGTACGAAAACTTGCACGTGTATACTGCAGAAATGCCCCCACGCAACAGAGCATGGCAACGCCATCACCTCCGATTTCTGAAATTCTTCCTAGCAAACAAAATTGACTTGTACTATAATATCACCGCTCATCTCGAAATCGCATATAACCAATTTAATCCCCTCCGAAACTCAAGCAGCATATTGCTGTATTGAATTTGTTGTGCGGGAATCAAGATCGGGTAAATTAGCCCCACAGGATCAATTTATCGCAACCTGATAATCCACAATCTGACGTCATATTCGTAATTTTATGACGTCATTATTAGAGGAGAGGATCCTTAGCTCATTCGAGCTTTGTTTCCTTACCCATCTCCCCTGACTCACTGTGCACTTCATGCCCACAACTTTAATCTACGGAGAAAGTCCTCATTTGAAAACGCTCTGCTTTGGATGCTCATGGCTGAGATTTTGCTGTGAAATGCTGAACTTACCCCGAGCAGCATGGAAACCCTGCAGGAACAGCTGATTTTAATATGTCTGAAAATAGAAATTTTTCATCTTAACACAGGTGGATAGGCCTCAATTAACTTAGGTGTTGGTATTTTGAAAGGGATGATTGTATACACAACGTAGAGGTTATATTTACAAATTGCTTATTAAACACAAGGGGGGTGGATCACTTCCCTCCAACCAAGGGAATTCTAGTTTTGTATTTTTAATTAAATTTTCTGAAATAGTGCTAGACATTGTTTTCACTCATGTAAGTTGTGGAGTTTACGCCATGCTGTAACATAAAGCGTGGAAAAAGTCTGATGTAATCAACGCAACTTTACTTCTCTATTTCCATAACTTAAAATAATAATATAAATCTCAACGAAAGACACAATTACGAACCTTAATCCTTTTTGTTCTGATCGGGGAGCTTCGCACCACCGTTGGGCAGAGAGCCTAGCCAGAGGAACTCCCTCGCCCCAAGGAGAGAACCGGGAGAATCACTCCATCTACTGAACGACTTGAGTGTCCCCTATTAAAGGGCGGGGGGGGGGACCACGTCATAGGAAATCCGAGAAGGATCCTACATGGTAAAAGCAGAGAAACATGAAGTCCAAACCATGGAGACGAAACATAGAACAAATATCGTGTGGAAAATGTAGAAAATAATGAGAAAAGCTTGCTAAAGTATTAAAAATGCAGAGAAAACGCGACTCCGTGATGGAAAACCATACTCAAAACTAAGGCATCACCAAACAAAACCTTGTGTTTTTGAGGGTTTTAGGAGGAAGAAGAAAGGAAAGGGAAGACAAGAAGAAGAAATTGCCCGATCATCACGATCACTAAAATAACGCACAGATAGAATATCGAAGAAATGAAACAAAGGCACAACCACAAGTCGGACCAACAATGAATTGAAAGAATAAAAAAACCAAGAAAGAAAAAAGATAATTTGAAGGTAAATAAAGGACAATTAATTGATGTTACAACATCAAACGAGAGCAAATTAAGAAAGGACCATAAGTTTTATGTCGGCAGTAAATAAAATAGAATAGCGTGAGCAAGCGAGATCTTAGTAAAAAAACAAAAAACCCAAGTGAGAGCATAACAAAAGTGTGAGGGTAACAATTCTAATAAAATGCAAAAAGAAGAGAATAAATGAAAAAATATAATGACAAATTTCAGTTTTCATGTGATGAGTGATCAAAAAACAATCACTGTCACATAATCAGATATATATAAATCGTTAAAATCTAAACTATTTTAAATAGGTATTTTTAGTGATGGTGTGGTGTAAAATGTGTCGTGTAGTGTGAGTGGTACAAGGTAATAAACTGTTGATGTGTGTGATAAAAGTTGTATGTGTATAACTTTTTGTCTATTATTTTATACAAATATGATCTATTCAAATTAAATTAACGCCACTATTGGAAATGATACCATATTTGACTTACAACCCTGCTATGAGAATACCACTATCGAATTCTATGAAGACCCTGTTAAAATACCCCTAAGACGCTAGAAGATCACTGAGGGACTCCCAAAGTCCCAAGCGACCCATAAGTTCCCAAAAAGGACCCAAAAAGTACCCTGAAGAATTCACCAAAAGTCCCGAAAGCGAACAAACTTGTCCAAGAACGGTCCCAAAAAGTCCACTCATAGTGTTCGGAGACAACAAAGAACTTTCACAAAAGTCCCGAGGACACCAAAAAGTCCCTGAGAGGACACACAAAATCTACCCGAGGAACAAAAAAGATCCAAAAAGTTTTTCCATGATGGAACTCCAAACTCTCAAAAATATCCAAGTGACACCAAAAGTTCAAAAGCAAATGTTATCCAAGAGAAGCAAAAAAAGGTCCTAAAAACATGCAAGCACGTCACCCAAAAAAAGTACCCGAAAAAAGAATCTAACCAAAAGGTTCTCTGGAAGAATAAAAAAGTTTCTCTCAACAGACAACCTCTATGACTCTTCTAGATCTCCTGCTACGACCCTTTTTACCACTAACTCGAAACTACACTACCCCCACAATTATAAAATCCACGTCCAAAACTTCCCGCCTTCTGTTACACACAAATCACACCATGCGTCAAAAAGGTATGAACAAAAGCAGCTTAAATACGTATCTTTCACTATGCATGGACTTCTAATTACATTAAAATTAATAACACAACAACAAAAACACTTTACACACATGTAAGCAAATATAAAATTAACATAATAATATATTTACAACAAATAAATAAACAATGATACATATAATCCCTTAGCTGGCCACAAGCACAATCCTGGGCTTGGTGAATAGGCAAAACACTTCGATTTACTCTAAAAGCAGTACACAATAAGCCCAGGTTGGTATGCACAAACAAGGCCTGTGAAAGACAATCCGACAAAAAAATACCTTGGTCCATACGGACCAACGGCCGCATCTAGTATATACACCCGAGGTTAGGTAAAAGCTTCTGAAGGAGGATTGGCGAAGGCAAAATACTTAAAGATCAGAGGAATTAAAAAGCAGCAAACAGTGAACAACGATGGCCGGAGAGGCTAAGTTACCACTAGCAAACTGATGTGCTGTCTAGATTTGACACTTAAGCTTGCGTGTTGAAATACTGAACGAACCCAGCCATTAGTAAAGCTGTCCTCCTGCTGTGTATATCAAGCAAGGGATGGATTCAAGCATTCCAACATTGAATGTACGTGTGCTGGTCGTACTGCGGAGGTTAAAGATGACTAACCCCAAGAAGAGATGCTTCAACTGGAGAATTGAACACTCGTGCGGATGTTTCAAAAAGAGAGATAGCTAAATAAATAAAAATTAGATCCCTATTGAAGTAGGTCAAGACGTGTGTGTTTCAGCGCTACTGCTCTTCAACGCGCGCGTGATACTGCGCCCGCTCGCAGTGTCGTTGGGCTTGTGCATTGGGCGACCTTGGGCGAAGTGTGAAAGTGACAGTCGACTGTGGAAGATCGGCAGTGAGCTTCAAAAGACCCAGTGTTCTGGTCAGTGCCGATCCTGACTCTGCTAGTTAATATTTTCGCAGGTCATGCTTCGTATCAGACAGAGTATTAGAAATGTGGATTAGAAATGGAATTTTCTGGGCTTTAGGTTGGCAAGTACCCAAGGATCTTTGGAAAAGATAAGCAAAGGCTGCCACAGGACTGAAAGAGCAGGTGTTCATCTGCTACAGCGCCCCACATGGCATTACTATCACACAGGAGATTAGCAAACCTAGTTGGTTCAGGCTACAGATCGATTTTGTTTGTGTGTTGGGCAAGACAGCACCAATCCTTGGAGGTGTAAGTCTTAGTCCAGCAGGACACCATGTTTGTGGCTAACGTTGATTCAGGTCATGCCGATAGAAATTGACACAGACTGTCCTTTTTTAGTGAATAAGAAAAAACAGAACGAAGTTGCCATAAGGAAAAGAAATCATCAGACGGATATGCTGCAGATTACAGGCATGCTCTAGGCTGTCCACGGGCCGTTAAAGTGACCGTCAGTGTTTTTTTGGCACTGTCAGTCCTGAAAGATAGGTAAAGAGGATTGTATAGAACACTTACGATTATCATGTATATATGCCATTCTTAGTTTTCTTAGTAACTTTAAAGGGTGTGTCACTCTCAGCACTTTTCACCTCCAAAGTGAGATACACGCACCAAGCAAAGCTGTCAGACTGAAGTATATTTTTCCGCCACCCCCGATAATAGCTGAATGATATTCGACTGCAAGCTATGGAAACAAGTAACAAGTGCTCGACAATAGCCAAGTTTGTCATTCTTTCTCCTCCACAGATCTCATATTGATCCCTCCCGTTGTCGATCCGCCTCGATGTGTATTTTGATTCATCTGTAGGCACGGTCTTGGAAGTACCCAACTCTGAACACAACTACCAGCAATCATCGACATGAAGTAAGCTCAGACCACAGGACTGTTTTCCTTCATTTACCGGATTTGCATGCATTCATTTTTAATTTTGCTCCGTCGGTAGTTAGCCCTCGAAGTAAAAACATCTAGCACGGGTTGTGTGACTACGATCTAGTCTTTGGTAGGAAGCTTGAAGCTCGAGAATCTGGAGAGAGGACAGACAACCATATCTAAAATGAAGAACAACGGACTTAATGCTTACTTCGGATTCACATGGTACTAGCTTGCTTAATGTATTTGTTTCATGCCGTCAAGTTAAAATGTTGAAGTGCGTGCTCGCGAGAAAGGTTTGGACATTCTTTTTTTCACGTTTTAGGCAGAGCCCTGGCAGAATGTGGAATCTCGTACGGTTTTTGAGATGAGTGCTTGCGTACGTCATGATAGGAGGTTTGGACAGGTGCAGTGTCTGTGGTCGTTTCGCAGAAGCGTTCTTCAGTGCCCTTGCGACGAATTGACGCATTCGCTTATGCTGTGTCAGAGGCGACTGCTGCTTAAATTTTGGTTTGAGTCATGCAATAGTACCCCTCGATTCGTTTTTAAAAAGGCCATTAATGGATGCACTCTTATGGGGGAAGTGAATTTGAGGGAGAAGTCTTCGTTGAGATGTGTCCAGGTGCGAGGATCGAGAGGAACTTCGGTCAGCAGACTCTCGGCACTGGCAAGTGTCATGACGCAAATCGATTTTCTCTAGTTGGAAAATGTTCCTAACTGCTCACACCGTTGTGAGGTCACCAATTTTTCTTCTAAAAGATTAAAGCAGAAGGTGTGCAGGAAAGAGCCATAACAAAGGAGAAAGCACGAGTCGTTTTGATTACAAAGGAGAGTTATAATTGACAGTAGGGAATTCAAATGGCGTGCAGGTGAAGTATCCAGTCGCTGGTGTGCATTCTACAGAGAGCAGGCCGATGAAAAGGCTGATGGTGGACAACACGGGGACGTCATGAGCTAGCGATTATCACTTGAGTTTCATTTTTATAGAAAGAATGCAATCCCATTGCATTTGAAATCAAGTGAGGAAAGATTTGAGGAATAACCTGATTGAGTGAGTGCCTCAGGGAATAGAAATTGCGTGGTATAGTTACCGTTCATCTAGAGGTTTATTTCTTGTTATAACTGACGAATCCGTCGATATATTTAAATCCATACTTCTTAAGCTGAGAATCTTATCAGCAGAGAGGCGAGGCTTATTCGATACTACCTGTCCTGGAACGTAACTTTAGCGAATATGTCCGTCCAATTGACGCACTGCCAGTCGAAAAACATCAGCCCTGCTAACAGTTGGTCCACCGAAAATACTTCGGCCGAAAGCCGTCCGCGCAGCTGGTCACACCAACCAGAGAGTTGTGTCAAAGCCTATTCGCAAAGCTGCTCGAGCGTGCTTTTAATCGACATAATATCGTGTTTGTTAAAAGCGCGTCAGTCATAAAAGATAATGGTATTTTCTATCAGAAGCACTTGCAATGTGAACGTGCTAAGATTATCCAAATAATTTTTTATAACAATAATAATTTAGTTTGTATATGTTACATCAAAATGTCAAGATAGCTATTACATTAATTTAAATGAAGTAGGCTAAGCTAAATCTCTATATCTCAACATTGGCGAGGCATTTGGGGCTTTGACACAATCTTAGGTTGCATATGTTAAATTTTTTTTGCATAGTAATATTGTAATTGTTGAACTCTTCACTCACCATGTCAAAAGATTTCCCAAGAACCTCCATGCGAAATAGATCGAGCATCGCTACTCCACCATTGATTTGAATGCATAGTCTTCTAAGTAAACTTACACCAAAAATCTAACGTTGAGATGGATACAAAGAATAGTTGACAGGTGCAAGAGACTAGTCAAAATTGAAAGGGAGATTTTATAATATATTTTTTTAATTTAAATACTTCACTACATCCCAATAGTTTATAATCCCCATAAGGAATATCTGCATCCAAATATCAGCATCGCTATGTACACATTATTTTTATAATTGAATTCATTAGTCTATATATATATTCTATATAAACTTTAATGTTGTATCGTGCTCAATTATCAAATATATAAGATTCAAAACATCGCTCAATAATGTTTTAATCATTTGAATTTTATTTTTTTTTAATACTCAATCTCCTAATACATTCGTCCAATAATTATATAATTTCCCAAACGAACTCCATTGACATCATAAGTATTTCCTAAGCATTCCTAGGTACACCACCATTATAAAATGAATTGATTTAAATATCTTTATAATCCTCAAAAATATTAAACGTTGGATTAGTACTAATACTATCAAGTTAGTTCAAAACAGTTCAAAAATATTAAAAATAATTTGAAAATTATTTTTACAATTTCAACTTCACTAACACCAATTATAATTTATTTAGAGCCCCAAGGAACTCCATGCCAAATATACACATCCTAAATTAACATATAAAATCGAATGGCCACAGCTACATAAATAAACTTGCATCCAAAAACTTAAACATTAATTCACGTTCACGCTGACCGCTGAACACGCAAAAAGCTCAACCCAAAAGCTCACGCTCACTGCACCGGGAGGTTCGCTATAGCTCTTGTTCTAACGAGAACAGGCGAGTCTTTTAAACAAAAGAAATGCATATAAAAGTTATGGCAACATAGTTTAAAAAAAGAATGCCCATTGATGGTTGTGAGAGGTTAAGAGTTTCTGGAAGCTCCAAGAGCCAATCTATTCAAAACTCAAATTACATCAGTAAATACATAGGCAAATGAGCCAGGTAGTCAAAATTGGCACAACTTACTATTCGAGAAGTAGAAATAGCTCCAAATTGTGAAGAAAAACGCAGGACTTTACAATTAGGTATCTATAAACATACCCTCCCCAATTAAAATTGTTGATATGTCGAAATGGTAAGCCCAAACCATCTGTGGTCACCTCATTGTTAATGAATAGCGTATCATGTCCATCTAATGTCATTTGTCTTGCTACTGAAAATGATCTACTGGTGCTTGATTCCCATATACTCTTGACAATCCTTCATGCAACTGAACATTTCCAAAAATTTCAATAGAATTGTAAATTTTAGTCCTCAATCATCGATATAATACACTAACTTGAACAATATCACATTATGACTTTAATAATCATACAGACCAAGATAAAGCTAATAAATGGATCGAATACAACAGGACCATTAGACTCTGAGCGGCATAATCTTAATCTGCCGTGTAAAGTAAGGAAAGTTTGACTGATATTCATTGGTGTCTAAATCCCTATTCGTTCGATCCAAAAAACAACTTAAACCTTGCCTTAAACACAGAAAGACTGAACTCGCCTCAATTTGTGAATCTCTGCCTTCCAATTCTTGTGTCAAAACAACACTTCAACATCACGATACAACTCACCAGACCAGAATTCACTAACCAAACGACACTGCACCTGAGACTTCTCCCTGACGTCTTGGGTAGAGAAGTACTTTGGCAACCCCTCTAGATAACTGAATTCTAGCAACTCGCGTCAGATGGTCATCGGCAGATGTTTTTCAGAAAAAACTGCCTTGATCTTGCTAAACTAAAGGCTATGACCAACCTTTAGAGGCTAGTGTTGCACCTAATCATTTGTCAAAAGTGTCCATACTTCCATCGCTTTAAAGTACAGCCAACCATCACATGGACATTAACATAATTTTAATTTGATAGAAAAAACAGAGATCCCTTAACTACAGACCTTCAGCTTAACTTCAATCATCAGTGAGGTCATGGGAACCATTAATATTGCACTTGAAAATGAAATAGTATTCTTTTCTTCAATGGCCTGATATAGAACCATCGTTTGTATCAGATCCAGTCACATACCACCTGAGACAAATGCTGCTCCTGTCTCCAAAAATGGGTTGGAGACCCTAAATCTCAGAAAACAACAATCAAGGGCAACTATCTGAACATATAAAGTCGATGCATTTGCATACAGTCCTGGACATCATAAATGCCTGACTTACAATCTCAATAAAATCTCCTGCTATGGCAATCAAGGCTAACTCCAACATGTGGCTTACTGATTCCTCTACCTCGATAGATAATAACCGTTACTCTCATATGGGAATGCTCTCAATCTCCTCTCCTGTCAAGTCTGGAGTGCCTCCACACCAGGGAATGTTCTTGGGTATCTTTACGTATCCTATTTCTCATTTCATCAACAAAACATCTGAACTCTTCTGTAAAATCTCCTTTCTATCTCTTTCTGATAGCGATCGAACCTTCGCTGCAATCTTCTCATCGCCTTCTCATTATATTATTAGTACTGCCCGTTCCTCTGCAGCTTTGAAGAATCATAGAGCTGGACTATACTTGAAATTTTAATGTCTTTCAATACTGATAAATCTCTCCTTCTCTTCTGAATTAGACAACTCGGGCAACAACCCACCACCATATACTTCCTTAAACAATCCTTTTTTGTACGAATTCAACTCTACTCAAATTGTTGGCTTCACTATATCATCCTCAGACCTTTTGGACAAAACATATGTTAACTAGTTGGCCTGGAAGAAGCAAGTTGCCAACTATTTGGCATGAAAGTCCTTAGTCCTTGCCAAACAATTCTTTACTTTTATCTACCCTTGAAAAGCTCATTCCCGCGAGCTTGCTGGATTGTACAATGGACTAACTCAAGCCCTCTAGTTTGCACTCACTACCACACTTTTACTAAAATCCAGAATAACTGAATGAGCTCATCGCAAACCAGAAGCCTTCATTGACAATTTTGGGTAACTCCGACATGAGCCGAGGCTCTATTGAAAACTTATTACTATCACATGGGAGACAGGTACATTAAATGGACCTCTCTCATTCCTTATACACACACATCTGTCTATCTCTTCGATCTATGCAACGCTCGCTCATTACGTCATCATGTCAAAAAACATCCGGTTTCTGCAGGGTACACGCAGTCTGCCAGTAACACCTTCTGGTGAAACTACCAAACATCCACAGACTCACTGTTCAAAAACCCATCATTCGTCCTCTTTATTATTTTCTGCATTGTGGACACCTATATTCAACATCTGGTCAATCTCATTAATTACCACAAATATACATCAAAAATTCAAACTAAGACTGTTAACCCAAAACACCATCTTACTTCAATGTCAAACTAACCTCTCATCCAACAACCATTATGCAACTATTTAGCGACACTCTAAATAACTCACTCACAAAGCAAACCATCGTTTCTCAGGATTTTTCGAAGGTTAAACCAAAAATGATAATCTATACTACTGACGCAACACAAATTAAGATATCCTTCATTACAACGTTCATTAAACTTATTACACAAAAAAAAAATAAAAAAAAAAAAAAAAAAAAAACCAAACAATAAAATAAATACGATTCATACCCAAGAAAATAAAATTAAAAAAAAAATAAAAAAAAAAAAAAATAAAAAAAAAACAAATAAAGTGGATGAGTTAATTATTTAATGTTATGTTGAACTAAAAAAAGAATTAGAAGAAAAATATTGGGAACAAAAATACAGATAAATAATTAAGCAATGAATAATTAAAAAAATTAAAAAAGTATGAATAGGACAAGATAGAAAAATAAAGAATTCGAACCTATAAATTAGTGAGAAATAGATATTTAGCGGAATAGAATTAAAAAGAAAAAAAGACCAAAATACTAAGATATACGGATAAAGGTACAAGAGTAGATCTCAAATATTGGCCTAATGCCACGGGTAAAAACGAAGAATAAAACTGTCAAGACAGCTAGGTGGAGAGTAAGTATAAAAAAAAAAAAAAAAAAATAAAAAAAACGAGAGTGCCTATAACATCATAAATATAAAATTTTAAAATATACCTATTTTTAGTTCAATTTTTTAAATGATTCTCCCCAAATTTATCACCTCTTACAACTGTGATGGAGAGTTGGGTATGTAATACAAACAAATCCAACAAAAAAAACAACCGTTAAACAAACAAAAACACTCAAAATAAAAGCAAACTCTGTACCCATCCAATAAGTGATACTCACAATTGAAAAAAAAAAAAATTCCCACACTTCCCCATTCCATTAAGCACAAATAAACACCAACGAACTCTCATTATAAAATTTTTGTCACTTTAACATCTACTGCTGTTAAAATCGTTTCCCCTCCTCACCTCCTATCATTATGCTGTTATCCTAATCTGGTCTGTTCTGTGCTCAAGTAGTCCTCTCATAAGCCTCGAGCTCATACACGAATAAACAAAATAAAATACAAAAAGAAATAAGTTCTCATCTTAAAATAAAACCTAAAACTACTTGGTATTCTTCTGCCATCTCAGATTTTTGATTGACCTGGTCGATCAGAGACCCACCAAAGAACGCTGTTAGAGAACTGCAAAGAAGTACATTAGGGCGTTGTGATGCAACTTAGGCACATTGTAATTACGTTTAATCATCACTTTCACATCACTTTCAGGAGCTCTATAACTCATCTTTCACCTTAGATGAACACACTCTATGCGAAAGCTCTATTAACGGAAGAGACTACCAAGCTAATTAGCGGACGGCCGCAACTCCCAGCCTGCCTGGTGCCAATAATCCGAAAACCACCATTGATGAGAATGGCTGCTACCACATCAAGAAGCCGAACAGACAAATGTCCAATAAGTAAGGAAATACAGAAATTTGAGGGTGGTGTTTAAGGACAAAGAGATAACATAAAAAGTGATAGACACATTGGACTACAATAAAAATTCTATTCTGAGAAAGCTATACACACAAATAATGAGAAGCAACAGTAACTGGAAATGCAACTTTCAAGTGCAACACTCTGAATCCCCAAATATCAAGAGATAAAAATGAAATAAGAATCAAGCACCAGTTCCACAAAACGAAAAAAAGACAGAGGGATCCGACTTCCTTGGGAACTGGGCCTTCTCAATAAAGATGCCATGGCGACATGATAAGAAACTGATAAGATGATACTGTAATATATTCAAAAATAATTAAAGTGATCGCAAAGAATATTTTATTAAATGAAGAATTACAATATATTAAAAAGACTCTGAAGCACTAATTATCACAGGAAAATAAGGTTGCAACAAATATAACTATTAAAGTAATTCATGACAAAAGAGATAAAAAAATCTATTAAATTAACTCAGAAATATCCATTATCATAATCCTAAAATTTTCACATAATCCAAATAAGAGAGACTAACCAAATCAAAAAGATTGTACCAAATATTAACAATTACCATAAAAACAGAATGAGAGAAGTCATATAAAGTGGCAAATATTAATCAATAATACTTGTCAAACCATCATCAACTGTTCATAATGAAAAACGACAATTGAACTAATTGCGAAAGCATTCATAATCCAACTTTTCATAGGTTTTGTATTAATGGGTTTTTACCAAGAGTAGGCCACTCAGGAGACACGGAGTGACACCGACTTCGGACACGGACTTTAGGTCCAGCTGGACCAAATAACTTACAAGGACCATGCGACAGGACAGAGAAGCAGAGAAGTACAGGCCTGGACAAACCAATTTCTACTGCAAATACCACAAGACAGACAAGTCCGCGGGCGTGCTTAAGTTGTGTACGGACAGAAAAGATCACGGGTGAAGAATGGGGATGATGAGCAATGGCGTGTAACTTTCAAGCTTACCTAAGCCCGGAAGACATATGAGACATGAACGCGTTCAAGAAAGGCAATTCACTTACAGGAGAAAGGCACAATAAGAATGTGAATATGTCAGATATTAGCCGGATTTTGGATTTCAGTTACAGGAGGGGTTATAAAGAAAGTAGATATATGCACTCTGCAGTAGACTGAAAAGAGGTCGGAGTGGTGAGAGAGAGAAAGACGGAAATCTAACAAGAGGACATGTACTATAACTCATACTGTGATATAGAAGTCAAAACAAGAGACCTTGTAGCTTCAGCCTCATCATGGGGAATTCACAATTACTGTTTGAGAGTTTAATATATCACAAATCCAGGAGAGACATTTTAGATCTTGTGGCTGTCCAATACTTTAGACATGGAGTGTAGGAGATTGGGACCATCTCTCTGTGCAGAGCATGGTAGCACACATTAACAGACTCATCCTTGACGCTATTGGCCAACACAATCCTGAATGGGTCGCCACAACATTAAACCGACAGTATACCAGTCATGACGCAACAATTTCATTGCCGACCTCGCAAGAATGACAGATGAATTAACAACCCAACTGGTAAATAATTCCAACAGCTGGCGGTGATTGAAACTAGGACCCTAGATATAATCCAAAGACCTCACAAAAACTAACAATTAAGACACAACAAACTTGAAGGTATATTTTAACGCGCCGGCTCACTTTAGGTGCCTTCACAGTCATAGCGCCATCAAAAACCAAAAGTTGTATAACCAGAATCTATATAAAAGAAATTTTGTGTTAACTCAGATTAGTAATGACTGAATTACAACATTTATATCTAGGCAAACTAGTACATAGTGATAAGTCTATTACTTTTCCTGTAGACATTTTTCCCATATCTTATCCCATAAATAAAATCAAGATTTCCAATAAAACTGACGTAATCCATCCTATGCCTTCATGACATAAGATGCAATAAAGAATGACCATATTCATCAGATACTTTGATATAAAACTTCTCATCTGTCAACACGATATTGGATAAACACAAGATACACTATTATGACAAACATCAAATACACATTCCAATTGAACACACATGACCATGGAATGTAAGTCATTCCAGGTATGACAATAATGTGAAATGCAATTTGCAGTTGTCTTTCAGTCTCTGCTCTCTTTTCGAACGTTCCTCAGTGCAAGGAAATATCAGTATCAAAAATATATCAGGACTAAAAAGCCACATGAAAAGTGCAAAGGCCCAAAGCGCATACATTATTGTGATTGGACTTCTATCCTTATGCTTAATACATGATAGAAAATATGTAAAAACAAAAGGAACTTTGACACAACAGAGCTCATCGAGACTACATGCCTGACTCCATCGTTACCATTACGTATAGACGAGAAGGGCAGTTGATAGAGCACAACACCTCTGCTCAGCATATGCCTGTATCAGTAGAACTATCAGGCGAAATAAATTCAATTTATATCTTTTTTTAGAATAATCTGCTAATAATAATCGATTTTGAGCCATAATCTTCAAAGGAGAAAAATCAAACTTAGAAAATATAAAAAGTTTGTGATCCTGGATCTTCACCAAATCAGAATCAAATTATGCCCTATAGCACACACACCAAAACAATTCCACCATAAATAAAAATATAGTTATCTATTCCAGAATACCGTCACAATTCTATAATTGAAGATATCAAGCTACACTAATGGATTAATTACACTATCTCTCAATGGAAGAAAATTACTCAAAAATTATCGAAGTCTGAATCCGATACTTAACACACAGTAAACACAAAAATTATATCATCATATTTCTCCTGTCACACACCCAAACCTGTCCAACCAAAATCATCCGAATGTTCCAGAAATTTATGAGATAATCCTTGAAGACAAAACAAGAGAACAAACAATACAAGAAAAAGAAACATTGCGCGCACACCAAACCCACTCACTCCCACACACCGTATGACAAAATCAACACCCCCCCCTACCAACGAGTTGCCAAGAGTACATCAAGTTGTCCACTTTTTCATAACATTAAAACTCACAATTTAATTAAAATTCCAAGTGAATCGAAATTAAAATTGATTATTTTTCAGAATATGAAATTGATCATTTTATGAAGTAATTGACCTTAATGACCATAAAATAATGACAACAAATAGTATGGATTCCCAAATCCAGTGAAATGCCAATGGACAATTGCTGATACACTAACCAGCGTTAAACGGATAGAACATTGATAGATATTTACAGAATTTGAAATTTGCAGAATTTAAGAAAGTTTGAACAATTAAGATTGAACCAGAAGAACTTGACAAATCAAAAAAAAAATAGTTGCCATTCCAAAAACAGTTAAATCACATGAAATAGGAAACTAAATAAGCAAAATCAACTTAAAAAAAAATAATATGAGTTAATTAGGAATGTAAAATTGAATGATTTTCAGAAAATATGAAAAAACGAAATGATTTAGAAATATTGAAATTTAAGAAAAAAAAAAAACAATGAGACCCACAAATATCATGGAGAAAATAATAAAACAAAAAACATTAATGAATAAAATCATAAAAATAATAGTAAGGAATTTACTATTCAATCAAAAGATATAAGTTAAAGAGTATCGGAGATCAAATTCGCAGTTAAAGAAATTTCGAAAGTCAAGAAACTAACGAAATAGAAAACTAATAGATAGAAGAAAGCTATATTATTATTATATTTTTTATTAGATCAGATAAAGAAATAGAATTAGAAAGTATCAGAATAAAAAATTAAAGAAGATTTGAACAAAATCCTTAGCTTGAAAAACATTATAATTTTACACTTTTTGATAATTTTAAAAAAAAAAAAAAAAAAAAAAAAGTATTGCGAATTATCCCAATTACAGAAAAAAAAAGAACAAAAAAAAACAAAGAATAACCTCAACAAATAAAAAGAAAAAAAAAAAAAAAAAAAAAATAAAAACAAGATAAACCATACTAATACCATTAACGTAATAATAATTCAAAGAAAAAAAAAAAAAAAAAAAAAAGAAATATATTCAAAGTCAAAAAAAAAAAAAGAAAATGAAAAATGAAAAACAAAATAAGAAGGAAAGTGTAAAAAAAAAAATAAAAAAAAAACAAAAAAAAAACTACAAAAAACAAAAAACGTAAAAAAAAATAAAAAAAAAAAAATCAAAAAAAAAAAAAAAAAAAAAATCAACTAAAATTAAATTAAGTGAAAGGAACCAAAAATAAAAAATAAATAAAAAAAACCTAAAATACCAAAACTAAAATGTTAATAATTTTTATAATTTATATTGAAAAAAAAAAAAAACATAAAAAAAAAAAAAAATAATAAAAGACACAAAAAACAAAGATCATACACAAAAAGAAAAAAAAACATTCACCTAAAAATCACAAAAAACAAAAACAAAAAAAATAAACGTAAAAGCACACAACACAAAACAAATAAAAAATAACAAAAAAAAGAAATCACTCAAGAACATAATACAAAACAAAACCAAAAAACAAAAAAAAAGAAAAAAATAACAAATCAATGAAAATAAACAAAAAACAACGAAAAAACAAAAAACTACCAATTAATAATAATAATTTTATCAAATTAAATACAAAAATCAGGACGAATTCCGAAGGGAAGAGGAATAGAGTAATAAATTATTAATACATCATCATTTTATTTTCCCATAATAAAAAAATAAAAAACTCGAGATGATTATAAAAAATAAAGTAAATAAATCCGGATTTTGAGTGGACCACAAACAAAAACCCACCAAACCCAAGAAAAAGAAAAAATAAACATCACATAAACTCAAAAGTTTTTTTTATAACTAATACAATATAGTAAGAACAATAAAAAATAAAAAAAATAAACAAACTGTAAGAAAGAAGAAAGAAAAAGAAAAAAAAAGACAAAAATAATTAGAAAAAAAAAATCTAAAAATAAGAAGAAAAAAAAAAAAAAAAAGAAACAAAACAAAAGAAACGAGAAGGATAAAAAAAAAAAATAGAGAAAAAAAAAGTGAAAAATAAAAAAACAAAAAAAAATATAAAAAGGAGAAAATCGAGTTATATTTTTATTTTTTTTGGAAGATCCGCGTGAAATATAAAATGAAAATATTAACAAACGGAAAAAATAATAAATAGAGAAGAAATTAAAAAAAAGCAAATGACGTCATTCCTATTTTTTGTCATTTTTTGTTTTTTGTTTCATTTGTTTCACAGCCTACAGTTTTCATGGAAACTTCCTCAAACTTGGCACATATATGTAGAAATACCCTGCACAGACAGTAACCATCTCGGATTTTGAAAATTCCTCCTAGAAAAAAAAGTTATCACGTCAAAATATCTCCGCTAATAGAAATCGCCT
>CM068953.1:193983432-193993766 GCA_035128595.1 Eptatretus atami | reverse complement strand
TGTCATTCACTGGAATCATTTTGTAAAAACTACAAAGGTGTGAATATTAATTAATAATGTAATGATTCATAATTGCTTCCATCAAAGCCACAGTCTGAAAACTCAGTTGGACTTGTGTGTCACAATTCTCATCGGTGTGATGATGTATCTGCTTGATGAGATGCGAATTGGAATTGGACTTTTACTTTTGGCACTGACAGGTTGCTTTGTTTTACTATTAGTTTGTAGGTGAACCAACAGATGCAACCTGTCCAATACGGCAAAACACTTGCCTCCACTTCCCTTGTGCTTGTCATTTCTTGTGTATAAGCAGGACCTTTGGAATACTTTTGCAAATAAGAGGTAGTTTTCAGACGTGGTGGTTGATGGAAGCAATATGAATCATTACATTATTAATTAATATTCACACCTTTGTAGTTTTTACAAAATGATTCCAGTGAATGACACGATATTATGAACAATGAATTAACATCTGATCCCCACTCGTGATGAAGAAATTTACTGAGCCGCTTAATCACTTTGAGATCACGAGGAAGTGGAATGATGAAAGTTCGTTACTTTGAAAGAAACACATGGTTTATTCTTTTCACTTTTTTTTTTTTTTTTTTTTTACAATAAAACAAGTACTCTTGATCCAACCAACTTGGCGTCATTTAAATTTATATTTTGACTGACATTTCTGAAATAATTTTCACACCAGGATGGATCCCATCTGCTCGAAGAACACCAATTGGAACCTCCAAGACATATTAGATACACCAGGAGTGAAAGCCAACACAAGACACACTGTTCGGTCAGCTGAGCAATCCCTTGGACGTCACATTGTTTTTAACATGATCATAAGTACAATGATAAATTCCTCTTCAGGAAACATATTTTGTTGTCATCTATGTGTTGAAATAAACAATCATTTTTCCAGATCCACTTCCACATATTGGCTTATGGATTATGTTGAGAAGAGTAAATCCACAAGTTTTGTGTTGCTGACTGTGAGTCCTCAACTGTTTACTGTGTATTCCTGGGTCTTTGGGAATCCCCACAAAGTCAATGAAAAATTATCGGCAAATCTGGAACCGTCATATTGGAGTGTCGAGATTCATCACCTGTTTGGCCAATCAGTGCTTTTCTTACTAGGATTCTTGATTTTAATATGTTTATGTTTTTCGGTGAAAATCTCTGAACTTTCCCCATCATTCAGTGAGATAAGATTATTACCTTCAGTATGCTTGTCTGCTCTCTCATATGTTTGGCCTTTGTTCCAGCCTATGCAAGTACACAGGGAAAATATTCCACCGCCTCTGAAACATTTGCTCTCCTTGGGACTGCCTTTGGATTTTGAGCTGTATTTTTGTCCCAAAATGCTATTCTGCATTCAAGCTAAAAAAAGCAACTCGTAGAAAACTTTTACTCAGTATGCAAGTGCAAGCTGTGCCAGTGCTATAAATAGTCCACACCCCCTTTCAAAATTTTCACCTTTTGTTGCCTTATCGCCTGAAATAAATTGCATCAAATCAGGCTTTTTCCACCTTTATTTACATATTGTAACCCACAACTTCCAAGTGAAAAACAAATTCTAAAATTTCAGAAAATTAATTTAAAAAACAAAACTGGAACATCTGAGTTGGACAAGTGTCCACCTCCCTTATAATAAGAAATGCAAATGAGCTCGGGTGTAACAATTCACCTTCAAAATCACACGAGTTAATTGGCCTCACCCGTGTTAAATTGTAGTGATTCTGATAATTTCTGAATAAAATCAGCTCTGTACCTGGAGGTTTCCTCTTCCTGGTCGTGCATTTCTACAGCAGACTCCACATGAGCACCAAGGAGCTTTCAAAGCGGCCTCTGAGATAAAGTTGTGGAAAGACACAGATCGGGAATGGTGTAAATATATCTCTAAAGGCCTTAAATTCATTGGAGCACAGTCAAGACCATCATTAAGAAGTGTGAGGGCTCATGGTACACCAAGTCCCTGCCTCGATCAGGCTGTTCCTTCAAACTGGATGCCCAAGCAACGAGGAGATTGATCAGAGTGGCCACCAAGAGGCCAATGATAACTTTTAAAGAAACAACAGGCCTGTATGGCAAAGACTGGTCACTGTGTGCATGTACAAACAATATCCAAGCACTCACAATTCTGTCTGTGGTGTATGTAGGGTAGCAAGATGTAAGCAATTACTCACAAAAGCCCACCTTGAGTCCCGATTGAGGGATGCAACAAAACACTCAGAGATTCTAAAGCCATGTGGCAAAAGTTTTGTCGTCTGACGAAACAAGGTGGAATTTTTGGCCAAAATACAAAATGTTACATTTGGCACAAACCCAACACAGCACATCACCCAAAGAACACCATCCCAACTGTGTGAAGCATGGTGGTGGCTGCATCATCTTATGGGGATGTTTCTAATCAGCAGGACTGGTGCACTTGTCAGGATAAAAGGAAAATGGATGGAGCAAAATACAGAAAACAAGAGGAGAACCTGCTTCCTTCTGCACGAAAGCTGAAATAGGGACGAAAGTTCACCTTTCAGCATGACAATGACCCGAAGAACACAGCAAAAACAACACTGGAGTGGCGATTGAGCAAAAATATAAAATGTCCTTGAGTGGTCCAGTCAGAGGCCCGACCTAAATCCATCGAAAATCTGTGGCAAACTTGAAGATTGCTGTCCATCAATGCTTCCCGTGCAACTTGACTGAACATAAACAGTTTTGTTCAGAAGATTGGGCAAATATTGCCCAATCAAGTTGTGCAAAGTAGGTAGAGACTATCCCAAACAGACTCACAGCTGTAATTGCTGTCAAAGGTACTTCCGCCTCATATTAACTCAGGGGGTGGACACTTATCCAACCAAGATATTCTCGATTTGTATTTTTAATTAATCTTCTAAATTTGTCGAATTGTTTTTCACTTGGAAGTTGTGGGTTTTTGATGGGTAAATAAAGGTGGAAAAAGAATGATTTAATGCAATTTAATTCCAGGCTTTCGGACAAAAGCTGCAAATTTTGGAAAGGGTTTAGACTTTTCTCGGCACTTTATGTTGATCATAAACATTATTTTTAACAGAGCATGCTGATATGAAAATGAAAGTCAAGGCAAAAACTGATTTTCATTCCAACATTTATATTGTTTTTTTCATAAAAGTACATTTTTATATTTAGAAAAGTACATTCCCATTGTTTAAAAGTGCATGTTACATCCATATATTGAGCTCTAATAAAAGCGAGAATATTCACATCACAATACAGCTGTTCTTTGTTGAAAAATTCAACATATTTTCTCTTCAAATGTGTCACTTCTGCATTGTTTTTGATTATTAAGTGAATAAAGATAATTATTCTCTTTATCATTCACTGCTATCTACTCATAAGCGCCAGAAAACAGCTCTCCACTATTCCCGGCCTGTGCTGTAACATATTTTGCTTCCTCATAAGTAATTCAAGCTTCCATGAGATCATTCTCCAATATTTGCTTCGCTCTGGTTGTTGGACAACCGACTGGCCTTGACTCTTCATCCTGCATTATTTCATCATTTTCACTTGTCCAACCAGGGACGTGTTGGATTGAAGTTGGCGCTGTTATGCAGAAGCATGGCACAGATGACATTGATAGAAAAGTAATGTTTGTATCCTCTCTTGTAAAACTATGTGAAGCACCCAGGCAAGGTAAGAAGAAGGGTCACTTGAATGTGTTTTAGTTTTTGTGAGCGAGAATGCCCAGGGTCAGTTCAAATATGGGGCATGAGCAGCATGTTGCCACATAAATTTCCAACAGTACTCCAGGGGACTCCATCTGGCATTCCCGCAGCAGATGCGTGGTCCATCCCATCACCTTGAGATGCCAATCAACCTGCTGCAAGCACAGGAACGCATTTGCACTGTTGACATCTCCACTCAGGAGCCTCCATCGCTGTGATTATCTGGTGAGCAAGATCAAGTCAGGTCAGGTATGGGAGCATGCACCAGAGCAGCATTCCACTGCATCTCCTTTCCACCGGAAACTCCAGGGCCTCGTCTGGCACCCCCCAGGCAGATGCCTGGCCCATCCCCATCTCTTTAAGATGGCATCAACCAGCTGCAACCATGAGGCACGTGGTCAGTATATTGGTCTCCTTCCACTCACGAGGCTTCCTCACTGAGAGAATCTCGGGAGCAGGACAGCGTCAGGAAAATGAGCCACGTGACCAAAGAGCTACAGTTGATGCTCACGGACTATGCAGGTACATAACTCATTTGAGGCCCTCTCAGCAAGTCCTCGTTGGACACAAAGTCCGATCAGCGATAGCCAAGGATTCTCTGAGAGATCTGTACCAAATGAATTAAGCCTCCATCTCAGATCGCTGATCAGAGACCAAGTCTCACATCTGAAGAGCAAGACTGGAAGCACTAAGGACTTGAAGACTCAGACGTTTGTCCTCCTGCACAGGTACCGACAGCACCACACCCATGATTCAGTGAATCCATGACCCCCCACGCCCGACCCAGACATTTATTGACCTCAGGCTCACAGCTAGCAGAGACATGAATATCACTGCCAAGGCAAGTAAATCTCTCCATGAACTCAACATCCTTGTACAAATAGGTACTAACAAGAAAGTAGCATCCTATATGTCATTGAAGCCTGGATCTTAGTTTTGTCCCAGGAAACCCATAATCCTCGGTGGCTTTGACTCCTTATTCAGCACCTCGAGGGCCCCCACAAGGATATCCAGAGTCTCTGCAAAGATGACTGTGTCATCTGTGAAATCAAGGTCAGAGAACGTGACATTACTAAATGACGCATCTCAGATTGATCTCTTCGACATCCTTCCAGAATCCAGTTCACACATGTGCTGAAAATTGTGGCGCCAGTACACAACACTGTCATACTCACTCACAATGGGAAATATGTCGGAGATGGAAACACCACATCTCACAGCACTATCATTACTGGAGTACAGTTCAGATATCAGATTGATCAGTTTTTGGTGGCACACCACAAATTCAGAGAATACTCAAGAGGGAATCCTGATTCAATGAATCAAATGCATTTGCAGCGATTAACATAGGCTGCAAGCAGCCCCTGCTGAAACTCTCATCTACATTTGGTGAGGAGCCAAAGTTCAAGGATAGTCAATCGTTGCCATATTTGGTGTAAAACCTGACTGCTCTGGATGCTGATGCTCAATCAGATGGTGGCGAACCCTTTTGAGAATTATTTGAGCAAAGATCTTGCCCTGCCACTGAGAGCAGCATCAACCATCGGTATTTTGTTGAAGTTCTGGCTACCACCCTTCCTTTCCAGAGAGGGAGAACAAGGCCCCTCTTCCAGTCAGTTGTTATGACGCCTGTGTTCCAGGCAGAACACAGAACTGCATGCAACGACATTGTGGCAGCATTTCCACCAGCCTTGAGAAGTTCAGCATGGATGCCACAGATACCTGGAGCTTTACCCTATTTCAACCGGTTCACCGCAGCCTGTGTTTCCACAAACGAAGGTGGAACACAGTTTGAATGGATGGTCAGCAATAGGTATAGTAATACCCTGGCATCAAACTCAACAGCTGGTGGATCAGCCGGGTACAGCCACTCAAGTAACCAGCCCAGCAGGCCTTCACTTTGGACTCCTCTGTCAAGAGCCCACCACCATCCACTCTATCTGTAGCACACAAAGGATGGGCTTGGAGGAAAGCAATGCATAAATTCCCCTGTAAGTAGGATGAGAATCACTTGGACCACAGGTGATGGTCTACCCCCTCGCAGATCCTCACACATAGCCTCCTTGTCCACCTGAGTGCACGTACATTTTCACGCCTCAACTCCCTGAAAAGCTCAGCTCTGCCTTAATCCTTTCTTCACTTCTCCTCACCTCTCGGTGGTTTCCATGACACCCACCGACAACATCAAGGATGGTAGTCTTGAAGGCACTCCTCAAGTTTTCAGGATCCCCTAAAACACCCAGACACCCCCCTCCCAAATCTTGCCCAGCCTGTTTGGAAAACCCTTAGATGCCCTCTCATTTTTGAGATTGCCAACATCTAGCGAGCTTGGGGTGGTAACATTTCCTGGATATAAGCTCCAACTTCAGAGTGCTACAACATGCCTGTGGTAAGTTTTGAGGAACTGAGTACTCACGTAACCCTGCAGTTCTAGGTCATCTTACAGCGACCATCAACGAGCACAGTCGTTCTCCTTTGCCATGCCACTAGCATTGGAATACTAAGTCCAGCAATGAGCTGTGGTGTCTGAAACCATGAAACAGCCACCATAATTCCATGCTTCTTGCAAAGTCATGGAACTTAGTGCTATCTGGTTCACACTTCCAGACCATTGTGACCAACACATGTTCATAACCATCCACATCAGTTCCATTCAATGCAATGAAATGCCCAAGACTATAAGAGTATCTCGCCTGGGGCACTGATCAATGACAGACTAGAGCGTGGCATAGAATTCATCCTTCACTTTGAGACCACTCACCTCAGTCGGAGCATTATGCAGAGACCTGGGAAATGACACACAAGGAGTGATGAATCTTTTCTCAAATTTGCTCATTGACCTGTGTTACTCAATCATCATTGGAGTCAGCTTATTAGACACAGCTACAGGAACTCCTTGGGCATGGGAACATCAGAGTGACCCATCCAATGGTAGGTGTAACTACCACCATGATCTCGCCACTATCTGGCTCCAAACCTCAGAGAGTGCTGCAATACCAATGTTCAAACGCCTGAGCTCAGATGATAACAAAGACAGGTGATCATCCTTTCTTAGGGATAGGACATTCCAGGCACCCATCTGAAGGGACCACCTCAGGTTAACTTCAGGAGACAGCCGTAGAAGGATGACAATCAGCACCCACCTGAAAAACACTTCTGCAATCTGTCCTGGGAAGGTTACCGGAAAGGAAAATGTTTTCCTTCCATCATCAAAGAGTGGTGCTCTGAAGAATTTGCCCCAATCCCATCATCGTTAAGCAGTTTTGTGAAGGGCAGCTGCAAAGGAGGTACTGCCGGAGTGGATCACCATCCAGCAGGTCTCCAATCAGAAATACGTTGTCATACATCGATCTGCTGCACCTATGCCACTGCCTGCACCCTAATCAGGGACACAGTAGCTCTGATAAGGCAGGATCAGATTACCAATACTTTTCTTCAAATGGTTCACCAGTACTTTTTGAAAAAAGCTTATAGTCAGTGGAGAGCAATGATCCCAGTCGACATTTCTTATCTGTCCGAGATCTCCAGTTTTCATAAGACACACCACTGCTCTCCTGCAACTTAGTAGCATTCACCAGAATCACTAATTCTCGAGAGATGTTAGAAGAGCAGGACCTAAAAGGTTGCAAAATGCCAGAAAGAATTCCACCTGTATACATCGATTCCCAGAGTCTTTCCCGAAAGCATCTCTGCGAAGGCACCACTTAACTTAAAAAGCGTTATCAGTGCATCTAGCTCCACGTGTTGAGCCTCAGTGAGGGAGGGAAGAAGAGAGGTTACATGTTTCATCATATCTTCACATACATTTCCACTTTGTAAACAAAATCAGAGTCAAAACTCTCATTCTGTTTGTTCTACCAACCGGATTAAAAACAATATCCCACTTGAGTGTAACAAAGAATGAAACCTGCCATGATGGCTTATTTCCAGACTCTCGATGCAAGAAGGATTTGTTGGGGAACCCAAAACTGTTATACTGTGTATCTTTAAACCAGTTAGTAATCCTGACACTTTCTCCTGAATCAGGTCCCAAAATTGAGCTTTTCTTTTTCGGAGCTTATAGGGCTTCTGACTACTTTGCTTCGCCAATTTACTTTGCAGCTGCAGAATGTCGGAATCTAAGAAGCCATTGTAACATGACCATCATTTATAGTAACTGACTTGTACGCTGGCAAAACACTCGAATCAAGCGTTTTTCATAATATCCCACAATAAAATAATAGAGGAAAAGAGAGGTTTATTTGCAAGTAATTTGGAAAAGAATACCTGAGAGGTCTCTAAATATATCATCAGTGAGGAGACGGTGTTGAATTTCCAATAAGAACTCTTACTTTTAAGCTGGGGAAACGACAGATCCATGGTTGTCATGTGGTGATCCAAAAACATCGAAGGGGAGAGAATAGAATAAAGTACAGCATTCCTTTACTGTGAATTAATGTACCTGGTCAAGTCTCACGAGTGACACTTGTCCATTGGTACTCCGGCACCATGTATACTGTAAAATATTAGGGTGGTTTATCGCCACACATCGAGCAGACCCACCCCAGAAAATGAATGTGCCAAATATCAGCATGAGCTTCAGGATGTTTTTGGGGAATTCCTATTGTGACAGGTTCAAATGCACAATTAAAGTCTCCCCCATGCATACAGACTGATCCCAATCCATGGATTTGAAGAGTTAAAATATAAATGAAAAGAAAGCTTTACGCTTTCTGATGCAATTTCTCCAAAATTAGCATAATGCGTTTGAGGGTGATAAAAACAATAATAAAATGTTGTCAATTAATAGTTCATATTAAAATAAAAATGTATGGTTATAATCTGTCATGGAAAATGTACTCAAATATGGGATGATTATAATATTTTATGTACTTGAACATGTATCTATTATAATTTACATTTTATATCATCTTACATCCTGCCTATGTATTGAAAGATGATTAACCTGTCTGGTAAAGGTGTTCAAAACAGGCTGACTTTTCAAGTAAAATTTTAATTATTATTCAGTTTAAAAGAATTTCTGATCATTTAAATCAAAACTGCTTTACTCAGGGATTTTTATTAAATGATTAATCTTAGGTAACCAGCAAGCTTGAAAAGAGATATTATTTCAGCTCAACTAAAATGTTGGTTTAAGGAAATGTCCAGATGTATTCACTAAGTTCTGCTTGCTTCAAGATAATACATATTTCCCCAGCCTGACTTTTAACTGACTTTTAACCTACTGACTGACTGACTTTTAAGTGACTGATTTTAACCTATGATGATGAATAAACGATGATGGACTGACTTTGACGACTGACTTTTTAACCATAGGACCAATGTGAAATCCATCAATGTACCGAAAGAGCTGCAGTCTTGACATCATTCTGTGCGTCATTCTGTTCTGGGAGAGAATCTACACATCTGGGTTTAATTAATAAAAATTCGAAAATATATGCTACATCCTTCACAAAATTATGCGACTGTTGCCAAAAGTGAAAATGGTCTCTACCAGGGAAAACAAGACTTGACAAGTCTTCACTCAGGGGGGCCCACCCCTTTCCCATCTTCAGGATGAGTGTTTGAGATTTGAGATGGCTAAAATTCGCCAGCAAAAAAGAACTACGTCTCACTGGATCCTCGATAAGGAACTTCCATCTTCATGTATTTGAGAATCTGGAGGAAGACTGTGTTGTTTACTCTATATTCCCATATGCAGATATGTATTGTTTGTTTGTTCAAAAAATGTTTTCAAATGTACAGGAGGAATTAAGAATTTCTTCAACAATTGGTGAGCCTTCTACAATTGGTGCCAGGCAGGAGCATTAAGACCTGGAGGAGCATCACTGCAGAGTGCGCTGATGACAGTGTGGTGGAGATTTCCACCAAATCAGAAAACACTTTATAATTTAACAAATCGTTATATACAAAAACACATATATGTGGAAAGAAGAGCTTGTCTCAAGAGACCAAGCAGATCTCTGCCTCTGAGCCAAAATACATGCGCTTTTATGCAATTGGAAATTGGGAGGGGGTCAGAACATCACAGGGCACTTGGCGCAATCTTAATACAAGAAAGTCTTGTTTGCACATGAGGTCCATTTAGTAAAGAGAAAACAATCTTAGCATAATTAAGCAGATTGTATTTGTGAAAGAATGTGTGTCTTCGGTAGTGCGTGCATGCACAGAAATCTTCATTTACTTTCGGCAATGAGATGTATATATCTCAGCATGCAAATGCAGCATCTGCTTTGCTCAGCTTTTGCATAACAATTGAGGTCAATTACCGTTAAGTTCTATGAGACTCCTTTGATAGGAGGACAATGGGAAGACAGATTTGGTGTTTTGTACAATTTTGCAATTGAATGGGAGGCCAGAGTTAATGAGAATAATGCCTCTGCGGAGCAGACCTTCTGGCATCTCTGAAATAATTCTCCCCAATTTGCCAACCAAGTGGAAAATATAAGATTATGTTGTTACACAGTTAACCCAAATACTATAATATTTATTATATAACAAACTTCAGTATGTAATGAATTTATTATATTTTAGAGTAACAAACATATCAGATGGGTATATATCCTTCAGCTCAGCATGGACTAATAACAAGATCTTTCAACAGTCCAGCATGTGCTTGTGCCAGCATATCTCTCT
>CM068953.1:193952152-193969971 GCA_035128595.1 Eptatretus atami | reverse complement strand
TTGAATATGAATCCGGATACGAGAATATTTTAAGTGTCTTCCCCTTGAGAGATAGCGCCCAAAAAACTACGAATAGCATGATATCTCTTAAAGTTATGGAAAAGACTTGATGACAAAACTGCGGTGGATGAGCTGGGGTTGGGAGTGACAAGTACAAGCGATTCGATTTTGGGTTAAGTACGGATTCAGATCCGAACCTATCAGTGGGAGACAAATTTTATACTGTTCAGCCTGCGTGAGGTTGTGCTCTACCAAGTGCCCGTTCTTTTTGCCAAGTGTCAACTCTTTGAGTGATTTTTAATTTTCTTTGCTTTTGTATTGTCCGGGATATTAGCTATAAATATAAACATAATAAACGCAGTCAACATATAAATAAAGAAAGACCCACACTCATTTCTCACTGGTGAATGGACGGAAGCCAAACAGCTCTCACCTGATCAAAACAACCCAAGGGCTAGGATTATCTAAAACAATTGACCCCGTTCCCACTCCTTTAGCCAAAGAAGCTGCACCAAAGAACCCAGAGACCTCCACAAAAGTAAGACTATGCTGTTCAAACACTTCCAGAGACTTCCTTCAACACCTAAAAAACATTCACAAACATAAGAATCCCAATGCTTACACACCCTCGTTTGATGTTTGCACATGGTACCTGTTGGAGCCTCGATTGGTATGCATTTCTGTGCTGATTCATCACTGATGATTTGCCCAATATGCAATGAAACAATCTGGTAGCTGAGGGGGTGATTCGTAGCATTGGTAATCTCATGTGGTACTATGTGTGAATGTCTTTTATAGTGTTTGAGGAACTCTGGGAAGGTTCGAAACAGCATAGTGCTTACCTTGTGTATGTCTTTCTTGGGCTTGCTATTTGCAGCTTCTTCATCTGGAGGTGTGTGGAAGGGGTCAATGTATATTTGTAGTAATATAATATATATATATATATATATAATATATATATATAAACTCTCTCTCTCTGTCTCTCTCTCCTCTCGTCTCTCTCTCTCTCTCTCTCTCTCCTCTCTCTCTCTCTCTCTCTCTCTCTCTCTCTCTCTCTCTCCCTCTGGGTCTTTGTTGTTGGCACAGCCACATCTTTTCAGTCACAAAACTCGCGGTTAACAAATCACAACTTTGTTTGGGGGGGTTAACAATAGCTATGTGGCCATGGCCTCATGTGGTGGTGTGGAGGCCTGGGAGAGAGGGGGTGGCCGGGTGGGGGGGGGGGGTGGAGTTTTAAATTATCTGTGTAAATGTGAACCATATAGTGCTACCTGCGTGTGGTGCCAGAGGGTGTTACATTTATTTTTTACCTCTGCGCACAGCTAAAATTGACCTCTTCAACTTCTCCCCTCAACCCAACCTGCAAAACGGAGGCCTGTCACAGCCTGTCATTCATGTGTATACATTTCTAGCAGAAGGATAATCAGGATGAATTGGGGAAAACAATGGGGTGTGCGGCTTTGAGGGATGGGGATGGGGAGGGGTGGGGTTGAGTGTTAAAGCACTCTCCACCTGGGTAAAATTTGCCTTCCTTTCCTTCTCCTTTCATCCAAAATTTTGGGTCAAACAGATGACTAATTGGTTTCCATCCAGAGAAGCGATGGGTAGGCTCTGCTAATAATTTTACATATTTTTTTTCTGTGCATGATTCTCCTGTATGCTCTTATAGCTTCATTACGAAATATTCCCTCTGATAAATATACAAATAATTTCATTCAGGTTGAGGAAATTTTCTACCGTCTTGCCTAATTATCTCATTAGCACGACAAATCGGTCGTGTTAATGATTCTAACTCGGAGGGGGGAAGGGAATCAAGCTGGAATCATTCTTGACGTCATCCATTCCACTTCATGATATGTGTTGTTTCTGCCATTAATTCCTCCTGTGAGATTTTCCTGTTCAATCGTCTTCTCGCTGTAAACTACTACGTTTTGGTGGTTTCAGCACATTTTCAGATGGATTCTCTCGATTCCTTTGGCAAAGGTAAGTTTTTTCTTTTTATTCTCGTGATTTTTCAAGTTTCAACAAGCTTTGCAATTTCATGCGTCTTACTGTTCATCTACGGGTTTCCTTGACAGACCACCTGGAAGGCATGCATTGAAAACTTAGCTGGTGCGAACAGAACGAGTGTTGCCAACGGCTAAACGGCCCATCAGGGCAATATCTGCTCATTATTATTATTATTTTTTTAAGCTGAAACTCCTATTTCGACCCATAAACACTCCAAATAAATGCCTCATTTGATGTGAACATCTACAAACCCATTGGAGAGGGTACCCATGCATGTATCAGCTCTAGAATTGAAGGGTAGACATGAAGAAATATAGTCCTTTCGTATCTGTACTTCCTCCCTTCTGCTTCCCTTTTTAGGGCTGAGGTCATGCACTAAAGCTTTCGCCCTGCTTGAAAACACGACACTCCTCCACGTCCCTCCGTCCTCTGTCAACCTCCCGTACTCGCATCTATACAGCAAAAAACAAAAACTTTTTGCGGAATAGCAATCTCACCTGCCACGGCTGAAGCTTGAAATATCCCCGCAGTCACATTTAAAAAAATGCCTATCATTTGCCTACAAAGTAATGGAGATTATGCACAGCCTTTGCCAATTGCATAACAACAGCATGTACGTGTTTGTAACTGATTTCGAAGACGAGAGATAGACAGTCAGCAGACGGTGTCGGCTGTCTCCAATTTCCACTCCCTGTGCATTAATTGTGAAGTTTCATTTGCAATCCATGTGCAACCAAATGTCTGCTCCCAAAATTCTAACAAAAATATGTTCATGGATAACCATTTTCTTCCCATACATTGGCTTATTTCTGGATTTTGGTAAGAAACATGAATGAAGCAGTTGATCACATTCATTATTTATGGAAAAACGTGGGAAAGGGATAACCTTTTGTTTATTTGTTTTTTCTGTTTAAATTTGGTGATTTATCTGCTCAGTTGATTTCAATGTAAACAACATGTGATAAAGGAAGGTTTTTTCGAATAAATCAACACTAATTGTTTCGTTTTTCATCAATTCATTGGAAACACCATTCGCTCCTTCAAAAATTTGTTTAATTTCCTTGCAATAAAAATCCTTCACATCCAGATGAATTAACAATTTTTAGTGCTATATCATCATTACTTGAGAAAGTTCAGCAATTTGACTTTTACTGCCATTGTAATTTTATTCACATCTAGAAGACTTGCGTTGCAAATAATGAGAAGCATAGAAACCTTGGAATGTTCCCCAGGCTTAAAGCAAACCCAATTGTGCCTTCAAACATATTGATGAATTTTGGCTGAAATGGCCAGTGGAATCGATCCAAACTTTCAGTTGCAATCATTGTTTTTTTGTTATATTTCTTGTTAACATTTTTTTATGAGTGGCATAAAATCGTATTGCAGAAGTAAAGGCCAAGATGACTTTTGCTCTTAGTGTTTGCCATCTTCTCTCCTGATTGATCAAAATATAACATTTATAGATTAGAATATATAATTACGTCATCCAATTATGCAGTCAATGTTCATATGCATTGCTACATCATTTTTTTATTTAATTCAGCGCAGACCCAAAAAAAAAAAATTCCATTTTTAATTCCACTCACATCTTTGCTATTCATCCGCTATGTTAAATGCCTTGAAATGCATGAAGTTTTTTTTACCCCAAGAGTTTGAGAGATTTCTCTCAAATGATGCCAATTATAAGTAACTCCAATTTGAATTTACTTTCTCTGAACTAAAAAATGAGAGTATTTTCCTGCATGATAACAATATATCAGGTAAATAGCAGAGTACCTAGATGTTTCATTCAATTGCATCCACATTCTTGGACACACTTCTTGAAAGCAAAACACAATCCATAATTCCTCTGATTCAGCAATAAATTGTGCAACACCTTCTCTATCCATATTCCTCATTATTCTCAATTGTTACCGATTGTAAACCCAGCCAAAGTGCCCGAACCATTCTTGCAATGGACGATTGACTGAATGTATCACTTGGCATGCGTTCGCAAAAATGACGGAAAATTGTTTTGTCACTCAGCACCGACATGAGCTAAGTAACTTATCTGAAGCAAAACATTGCATTAGGATGAATCTAAGTCCTAAAACTCCAGTATTCTGTTAAATAAAAGGTTAAATCAAAAATTAATACAGAATTGAAGAATTATCTTTTAACAAATAAAGTCTTACTGTGAATTAAAAAGAGAGCAAAGAAACGAGAAAATTGTCAATGGAATTTTGTGACCAGGACTCTCCAACCACAGCATGTTAATTGGACAATCCTTCTTTCAAAAATTTTTACTGAATTTCGCCGAGGGAAGCTGAAGACCATTTGAAGTGAGCCATTAGAGGTCTTAATCGCATGTTATAAGCAAGCAGTCTATATATGTACTTTCCAAGTGCTATATTTACTGGAAAAAATCAAGAAGAGTTCTGACTTTAATTACCTCACTGCATAAATTCATGTCATAACACTGCCGGAAAAATAATAGGTTTGACCATCTGTGAGGAGAAAATAAGTTTCTCACAATGAATAAGGCACATTCGAAAGGTTCATTTCTCCTGAAAAACAATCAAATCATCTACAACATTATCTATTTTCCAACTTTGCATGTTTTCATACTACAAAACAAGCCGTGCAGCATCCATGTTTCCATCAATTTGGTTGGACAGTTTGCTTGACTGCATCCACAATTCTTTATGCAAGGTCTCGCCCATATTTCTCATACTCATATTGGTCTGAGGTTTTTTCCAGGGCCTCTTTCTAAGGCTCGCACAGCTCGACTCTCGTCAAAGCTTTATCTTCAACTTTGTTTCCATTATACTACTCTCTCACTTCTTTGATTCATAGTCGCTAATATGGTTTAAGACTCAGTTGCAAAAGATGTGAAAAAATCGAAACAGAAACTGTATACTGGATTGCGACGACCCATACAATGTCGCACTTCTATTCTACCTGGCTGAATATCAACATAATACCTCCATGACAAATCTATGGGCGAACTGGCGTCGCCGTGGAATGACAATTCATCAGACTCCCTCACGATTTTTATCTAACTCTAATTCGCATAGTATAAATTTAATTTCAGCAGTATATATATAAATTTGCTGCAAAAATGGGAAGAAATCGAATAATAGCTGTTTCTGGTCGGGCACGATTCTGAAAGAGGGGAGAAGGGGAGAGTAAAAAGAGTGGGAGGGAAGGGGGAGTCAGTGGTTGGGAGTTAGTTAGTGGGAATATAAGGTGGGGAGGGGGAGAAATGGGAGTGGGAAAAAAAGAGTGGGAGGGTGTCAGATACCGCTATGCGCCTTGGGAGAATAGTGTGGAGGGGAATTGGGAGAGGAAGAGGAGGCGGGAAGTTGGTAAGCCTTTGGAAACATATGTGTGAAATTTACTCTCGATTTTTTCAGCCGCTTCTGCAGGAGAATATTTTTTAAAGGATTTCGATAATATACATATATGGCTTGGGCCAAACCACTGTTATAGATTATGTAAAGTTTTTCTATTGACCAATTTATCACATAGACCCTCAATTTTCATACTGATGGATGTAGCGTTTCACGTATGCAATTATGATGTCATTGACGAAGGCACCTTACATCCGAAAACTAGAGCACGATATTTATCTGGTGTATTAGTCTCTGATGGTTTATGCACGAAACCTCTGAGCAGTGGAGTGCTGTGCGTTGCTGCCTGCTGGAACATTGACAATTTACAAATTTAGCCTGTTATGACCTTTTTGCCAATGCTGATATCAAAAATAATTTGTGATGATTCAGTGAGCTGATATGCAAATTCCCATTCAAATTTGATCTCAATCAAATGAAAATTAACAATTTTAGAAAATTGGCAAATGTGATCTGAAAAATAATTGAGTTGAATCAGTGACTAAATGCAAATCCTCTTAAATTTCAAGTTCAATCAGATGAAAACTGACAATTAATAAAATTCCTTCTTTGTTTGATCTTTTGGTCGATGTTGACCTCAAAATTAGTTGTGGTTTAATTCCTGACCTGATATGCAAATCCTGTCAAATTTCAATAAGATACAATATCCTTATTGAGGATATCAATATCAATAGATATCAAAAGAAACAGGGCCGGGATGGCCCCGCTCGTTAAGAGGATCGGACTTGATTTATTGTGTATAGGAATTTGATTGAGTTATTATTGTATTCTTGTTGTTCATTTTTGTGCTGGCAGCAGTTTGTTTGTCCTGAAATTTGTTGGGTGGTCGCTAGACTACCCTTATCTTAGGTTTTCCGTTCTGTCTGTATGTCTGTTGGATGGTCCTAGGACTACCCTTATTCTAGGTTTCCATCTGTCTGTATGTCTGTCTGTTTGTTTGTATGTAATGGACAGGTCTGGAGGCCAGAGAGTCAACCGATTTTGATGAAAACTTGACTGCGTAGGTCATACCCGGATCTAGTTTTATGCTTTTGAGCACCGTTTCTATGGCGCCACATTGCGAGCAACGGGACTTTAAAGTTTTGAAAAAATCCGAAAAATATATACATATTTTTTTCGAAATCAAAAAAATCGGCTTCCGCGTTTTTATGCGCACTATAATCAAAGTCTTTGTCAAAAATTTTCAGCCAGATCGTCAAAAACGGTTATGACTAGTATGCAATATATTACATATGCTTTCACCCCAACGTTTCGCGTTGGATCCCTACGTAGGGTTAGGGAACCGAACACAAAATGATGAATGGTCAGTTGCTCTCAGGTTTCTATTATGGAACAACGAACGGCAAAAATTTCATCTGATGTGTTCTCTTATTTAACATATTTCAAATTTGCCTTAGTCAAGCCGGACCAACCATGTCGGCTGCCTTACTGGCTTGTTGCAGTGTGTACATTGTATTTGTAATCTGCTAGTGCTAGGGGGTCACTACTGAGAATAATGCAGGTATGCAGCGATGAAAGTAGCAAACAGAGGTGAGCCCAACCTCAGCCACGCAGAAGGACATTTGTGAGGTATATGTTCGATAAATTTGACCGACTCAGAGAGTGATGTAGGCGAAATGGTGTGAGTGGACAATGCACAGCAAAACCTGCTGCCCAGAATGTTACTTTTGATAGAGATTGTTTGGAGAAACTTAGAGACAGCTGAGGCGGAAGGTAAGTAGGGAACTGCAAAAAGAAGTGAATTGGGAGCTGTGTCATGGATTGGATGCAGAGTCAAGAGACAGAACTGAAAAAAAAAGATTGCTAATTTAAAAGACCATCTCGTAAAGCGCAACAGACCATAAGTGAGGTAACAACGCAAATGCCCTTAAGACTGAGGGAAACTGGAAATATAGCATCGGAGCGACTCAGTAGACTTCAATGAGGATGTGGAGCAGCCAGAAAGATGGCCCAGCCCTCTCCAGTCTTGGTCCCAGTTGCTTTCCAATTGAGGATCAAAGTTAATACCGGGTGCAGTAGGTGCTATGGTTCTGGATCAAGTGCAAGATGGAGGGACCAACAGGGTGGAGTCTCAAAAACGGCGGTTTTGGATAGTGATGACGAAAGACATGCTGCGGCGAGACAAGGATATAAAGTATCATGGAAATGTGGAGATATCGAATGGCCACTGGTGTGGAATAGTCCCCACTGGTACAGTCGGGTTGGGACCAGGTCATGTAGATCTAGGCGACGTCACAGAGGGTGATAAGGAGAAACGCATAGTAGGTGGGTATCCATTGCGAGATGTACCCTGGCCCGAATGGGAGTGCAAGCCATTAATAGGCCATGCGGATTCAGAATTAAGAGCAATACTGAACGATATGCAGAAAATGCCGAAGATCCACAAGAGGTTTCAACAGGGAATTGCGAGTTATTGAGGAATTGCCATAACCCCACTTATTAGAATGAATGTTTATATGTGAATGTTGCCAGAGGGTTTTGCGACAGCCGAAACAAACGGCCAAGTGGCCATTAAGAGCACCCCCAGATAGAAAGCACCTCAAGATCATATTGACATCTTCATTGAGGCAGTGGGAAGTAGCTACACTAAAACAGATTGTGGAAAGATTCAGGCATGTTAAACAGGAGAGTGGTGAAGACCCATTGGACTATCTAGTGCATCTACCAAAATGTTTTTTGGACAACATTTGGGGTGCCAAAACTGTGATGGAATTAGAACTAAATTCTACAAGTTGGATCGGCAACAATGTAGAATCTCGAATTTTGTATAACAGTGAAGTTCATTTGAATGATGCAGTGAATCATGAATGTTCTTCATCCATTTCTACAAAATTAAAGATTCTCCATTTGCTATTGCTGATCAAACTTTTGGAAATTGAGTTATTTTCCACCACATCTTCACTAATAGGGCCGGATCTGCATCCATACCTGAACCTAATGTATTTGGCTTGTTCGGTCTCACCTCCCAACTCATTCAACCAAGTTTTATGCTTTTGAGCTTACCCACCATTACGTTTTGAGTTATCATGCCAAATGGGTTTCTTCTCCAATCACGTCAATGGTAAAGAAAAACTTTAAAAAATTCAAATCTTTACCAAATAGAAGAATCTGTCCATGTCACGCACACAACCTGTCTACCAAGTTTCGTCCAAATCTGTTGATAACTTTTTGAGACATCCTTGATCACATTACAGGGACAGCCAAAAACAGGCAACAGGGGTGAAAATGTAAAATCTCCTCCAACTGTTGGTGGGTGTCAGTAACAATATCGTGTATCAAAACACATATAACAGACAAGTGGTATATTTTTTGCTGTTACCTTGTTCAGGCTCGAATGAGAGGCTAATGCACAAGCAGAGCAAGGGGCACATGAGACAAGAGGGGCGGAGTGGGAAGGACAAAACAATGGGACAGCGATATTAGGAGATCTGTGGAGGGGAGGAAGGGCCAGAGAACATGGAGTATAAAGATGGATATGACAGAACTTTCCGAAAGAAAACAGGGGAATTTGAAGGAGGTGGTTTGGGTGTGGATTAACGGGGATAGAAAAATCAAAGGATTGGATGGGGGACATTAAGAGGTGATGGTGAGCAATTGTTTTGAAGGCCTGGAGGGAAGAATGGGATGAGCAGAGTGAGGAGTTTATCCAAAGGCGGGAAAAAGAGGAAATGAAAGAGTGAAGGTGAGCAATGATTCATGTTTGGTAGTTTACCAGATGGGGGTTGTTGGGGGGCCTTGAGTGCCCCCCATGGCGTAAATATGGAGGGACAATTGCAGACAGAGCAGGGGGGACGAGACCAGAGAGGAGACGTAGAAGACAGAAAGACCATGACTGCCTGTGGTAGGAGTGAGCGGACCAAAGACTCAGCCTCATCGCGGGAGATGCCAATGATCTGAATGCTGTTTTCACAGTGTGAAGGTTTTCACAGGATTTCACAGTGTGAAGCTGAGAAAGGTGGGAGTCTAGAGCAACCAGCCAATGAGCGAAGTTACGCAATCAGCGGCAGACGAAAGCTTTGTATGTGGTCAGGAGCCTCAGTTGGGGCCGAGGAAGACTTTGCATGATGGTGGATTCCTGTGCGATGGGCATTGGAGGCAGGATGGAATTGGCTGTCCCAGGGACAGACAGGGCCTGATAGTTGAGACCCAGAAGCTTGAGGAAAGGGACTTCTTCCAAAGGATTTTGAGAATGTAGATGGGGCGGGGGGGGGTTGTTCCAACGTTCTTTTGGAATGAAAATATAGTGAGAGTGTGAGATTTGTCATTATCGAAAGACATGTTCCACTTGTTGGAACAGTTTATGATATTACCCAGAATTGCAGTGAGCGAAGAAGCTGCTGCTGCCAGTCTTCGGACGAACGATGGTAAGGTAAGAAGGTTTGCAGTCATCAGCAAAAGATAAGAAGGATTTTCCAGAGAGTCAGAGAGATCATTGATTGAAAACCAGAAAAAGGCACAGGCCAGAACGCTGCCTTTGAGAACTCCTCTGGCAGTATAGGGATGAAAGAAACTCCATTTACGGCCAAACATTGACTGCGACAGGAGAGGAAGGTCTCGAGCCAGGGTGGAAGAACTTGATACATAGAAGAGAGTTTGGTGAGCAAGTCAGGCTGCCAAGGACCATGTCAAAATCACGTGATATGTCCAAATATGCTCTGATTTATGTCCGATTGAGGACCTCCATCCATTGTAGGGAGAGCAGAACAGATATTGCAGGGGGTAGAGTTGACCTGGTCTGAAATAAAGTTGATGATCGGAAATCAAGCCATTGGACCAAAAAAAAAAAAATGAGGAAGGGATTATGTCTGAACCGCATTTTGGATTTATACTGCTGATGATTGGGAGAAGGCTGATTTTGTGTACTGCAGTTGCAGAATCTGTGTTTGCACCTTTTTTATGCAGGTGAATCTTGAGAGTTACAAGTAGATGGCCGATGACCTGAGCAATGAGAAGGTGAATAGAACAGAGAGAGGGTGAGAAAGAGCAGAGGACCAGGTTTTCGGACATGTAGGCTGATGCTGTTCTGGACGGTTGCAGAATCTGAGTTGAGTTGACGCAAAGCTCTCCATCTTTGTCAGAGAAAAGGACACAGAGTCCAGGACAGTTTTGTGTGACAGGGTAAGGTGGGTACAGAAAGCGAGGGTTTTGGACACAAGTTGTGCAAAACACGAGTTTCGGCTATTCAGCCCTTGTACGTGCGGTATCACGTCGGCCATTTGAAGTAAGGGAGGATGGAGGGGTAACATACACCAGAAACAGGGGATTGATTAGACCCCACAGGATTTGCAGGAGGGAGAGAGGTGAGAACAGACTTGATCTTGAAAGATGTTGTTTTCGGCTCTCTGAGGGTAGATAACACACTTGTTCCGAGCTTTATGAAGGAACTGAGATAGCCTCAGTTGGTTTGCTTTCATGAGGCAAAGGCATTGTTTGTTTCAGGACAACGACTTACCACAAGCTTCAGTACCTATGGGCGGAGGACGGTTAGAACAAAACTAAGACGGAGGGATAAATTGTGCAAAGAGCAAGAGCAAGTTTCTTTGAAAGAATTCCCAGGATGAGTTGATGTTGGAGAAAGTAGCGATGAGACCAGGTCTTGAAGTTTGGATGGCTGGAGACCCTGCCAGTCAGCATTAAGTTGAAATGGCCAGACTTCCGGGCACTTGAGGTGTTCTCTGATAACAGCCAGAGAGATGTCACTTTAGCTGTGTCAGAAGAAAAGCCGATTGGAGCGGAGGGAAGAACAGCAGATATATTTCAGGGAAATTGTTTAAAATCAGATCCAGAAGAGTAGATACCATGGTCGAGATCCGGGTTGGGAATTTGACAATTGAGTCACTCCCAATGAGTCACAAGAATCTTTTCTGAAGTGGCAGGACAAGTGAGAGAGGTACCCACACCGAAGCCAACTGGCATTGATGACAATTGAATGTCACCACATATGAGTAAGAGAGGAGTTGGATGAGAAGATAGAAGTTTGTTCCATGTTTTGGATAGTGAGTGTAAATGGAGTATCACTGCTAGAATGTGGGACGGTACAGTACAATAAAAACTTGAGGTGGGAGTGGAGTGGAAGCGTAAGCCTGAGTTATTCCTGGCGGTATGGGGAGGCGGGGCAGTGCGATGGAGGAGAGAGGAATGGATGTCTTTGATGAAGAGAGCAACTTCCTCCACAGATGAGGCTCAAGTCTTGTCCATTCTTGAAGGAGGGGTACTCCGGAAGAGATATTGGGAGGTCGAGATGTTTGAGGAGGAAGTTTCTGTTGGGCATATTATGTCTGGCGTTGTCAGTGGCAACCTGATATGGAAGATCTGTGATGTTTGAGGCGAAGGCCTCAGTTTTGAGGTCCACCTGCTAAATGAAGAGGAGAGAGGAGCTTTGGATGCAGGGATGGATGGGAGGGTAACAGGGAGGATGGGGAGGTCAGGAGGAGTGTTGAAAAGGTGGGGATTGCAGAAGTAGCTTGGGGAGGGGCCAGATGCAGGAGGAGAAAAGGCTCTCAGGGCTGGGAGAGGGGTCAAGAGAGGGCAGAAGCAGTGAGGATTTGGGAGGTGGAGTGAGGGATGGAAGGTGAGAGGCAGCAAGAAGGAGACAGCTTTTTGGCATGTGAGGGGGTGTTGTTGGAATTAATTAAGGCAGACTCAGTGTAAAATACTATTGCTCAATTTTGCAATAGACAATGACCAGTGTCCACAAGGAAATACTGCTATCAAAGAACATTTATTTTGCGGATACAACGAGAGTCCAAACCTTTAAATGTGGAAAACTCACAATGATTTGCACTAAAGTAAGATTACATTTTTGCGAAGTATATGCCTTGGGAGGAGTAGTTGGGGGTTTTGAGAGAACAAAGGAGAGAGGGAGTTTTGGTCATTTTTGACTACAGCTGCCTCGGTGAGACTGGTTTCACAATGGAAAGGCATCGTCGACCGTTTTACGTACTTGTCACAAGGTTGGTGACATTAATCATGAGTGAGGCCTGACACAAGGGTACAACAGCAGACTGGGAGGGAGAGTGGAGGTAACACAGAGAAGATAGTGGAGATAAAGGGTGGTTAAAGCATTAGGTTGCAGGTCCCGGTAAATATACTTGGTTTCAGACAATACGCATTATATACTGTTCAATGCAAAGAAATGAAAACATAATTGAACATAAGGAATTGATTTAAAATTTGTATATATGAGCAAACAGTGCACATTAAAAGAAAGAAAACTTGTTTAAAAGGATTTTCCCCATCATTCCCCCCTTTGTTTGCCCTAAAGGCAACACAATACAAGTGTGAAAGGTTTAGGACAATTGGAAATAATTTCCCCGCACGTGTGTGCCCATTGTTCTCGGCAGGTCACCTCCCAGCACACATAGTCGGCTAGTCCCTTTAGCCTTTTCTGTCCATCAGAGCAGTGCTTCAGGGTGGTTGTGCAGCTTTGGGTTGCTGAGGGCTTCAGTAAAGTAGGGCTTTGGGCTAATTGAGTGGAGGGCTACCACTTTGGCTGCACGGCTGATTCAACGCACCTGGCCGGGTTTGGGAAACAGGCAGATGAGTACAGCGGAAAGGACATTCCATAAGCATGACACACCCTATAGCGTTGACTCATGGATTTCCAACTTTAAGTCCGATCTCACAGAGTCGTAGGACTCGGTTCAGAACGAAATAGGAAGGTGGTGCTGGACCACCATTATTTTAGCAGCTTTCCTTTTTTAAACAAGAGACAATCATGTAGCAATGTTATTGTGGTGCATGTAACAAGCATGACAACATGAAACCATAATAATGACACAAAAATCCACGTAACAGAGTAGTTCCCATTCTCGAAGAATCCCTTCAACCAAGTAAAGCCCATCCTGAATAAATAATCATGAAACTTAGCTCCTTCTTGCTTATCTTGTCGGCTATGCTTCAATATGCTCTGGAGTTTATCAGGAATATATGTACAACATTCAATATCCATCACCGCACAGGGTCCACCGTTCCTGCGTGCACGATGTCCAATGTGACTCGGTTCTGCATTGCAACAGCGCGCAAGGCGAATGCCTCGGAATTAATACCATTCCTGCCAAAGCAGTTTATTTGCAAGGACTCAAGTGGAGGCGCGGTTCTCCAGTCCATTAGAGGTCGTCCTACCGCGTAGTGGGGACGAGATCCTAAAGAACAAACAGTTGACAATAAAACTCCGTTTACCCTGTTTCAAATGCTAAAAGGTGACATATTTAGCAGGCGCATGTTGGCACAATGGATGGCAATGAATGATCACAACATTCAATCAGATTCAAGTTTGCCAACAGAGGCTATCGCGCTACCGCGAGTGGGGTTTTTTAGTGCAGGACCCAGGCAAAAAGTGTATTAAAAAGCCTTAGCATGTTCAGAGAAAGTTCCAGTAGGTATTTATTTCATGTTGTTGTCCCCTGAGGCAGTGTGCTCCAATACCTCTTCTGCAAACTCCCTTCTGTTTGAACCCTTAATCTGCTTCATTTCCCCATAAGCTTCTCCGGTCTCTGTGTGCTATGTGTTTTAGCTCGGTGGCTGTGTGGACAGGCACTTGGCTGGGAACATACAGTGATTTTGATCACAAGTAGTACTTATCGGCCTACCGACCTGTCCACAATGTACAAGTTGCTCCAGTGCACAAATAACCCTGCAATAAAAAGAATCATAAAGGATCAGGAACGATATTTCTCCTTGGGATCCTTTGGACCGCGTGCCAGCTTGCAGTGTTGCGGGCTGAATCCATGTTGCTCTCCTTTACACTTCACAGCTGCGTGAAGAGTTAGTAGTATTCAGGAACGGCCCGCACCACGTGCTGGAGAGAGTTCGTTTCTTTTTAAATCCTCACATAAACCAGTCCCCCCGGCTTGTTGTGGTGAGCAGAGTGCTGGCTGCAGGCAAGGGCTTGCTTCACCTGCGCATGAGAAGGTCCTCACAGCATATTTCAAGGAAGCACGAAGCCTTTTTCAGTAATGCTTGTGAGGCGGGGTCTCATTGGTCTTCCCATGAGATCTCATGCAGAGATAAGGCAGTTTTCGATTTGGGTAGTCTCATCCGTCATGAGGGTGCAATGGGTAGTGATCTGGCCATTTCAATCCGGTCTGGTTCACAAATCTTGGGCATTTATTCTTTGAAATCAATCTGCCTCTCTACTGCCCCCGCAGACAGTGAAGGTAAGGTCAGCAGTTCAGATGCTGCTTGATTGTTGCAAAACCGACACATCTCCTTCACCACTTCGGCTGTAAATGGGTTCCCTGATGTGTTTCTGGATTTACGGGGATATCCCAAACTTACAGACAAATCCTTCATCACAGTTTAATCACAGTAATGGCATCTGCTCTTCTTAGAAGGGTAAGCTTCAACCTATTTTTGATTAAGTCTACGATGACCAACAAAGCTCGAATCCACAGCAGTTGGTGCTGTTGGTGTGAAATGAATCTGGATATTGAACAAATGACCAAAAGTGCTGGGGGGGGTGGGGCCCTCGGCCATTTGTCCCCTTTGCTGGATTTTGCTTGGCAAACATGGCCGGGGCCTACCAATATGTTCGTGCAATTGGACAAACTCAGGGCAACCACTGTTCCTAATAGAGGCACCATCCCCCTTGCTGGTATGCCCGGCCCCAAGCGCTAAATAAGTGAGCAGTAACAGAGCTTTTGGTGCCACCCACTGACCATCAGTGATTCCATAGTTTGGACATTATCGAATTCACATCCAGACATTATCCCACAAATCTCTCTCTGTTGTACTCAAGCAAGCTTGTAAAGTGAGCACTCGTCAAGGGTTTGGTGTTGCCGCTGTGTTATACACATTATACCAGTAGGGGCATCAAGCAGTTGGTGGCAGCGGTCTTTTCAGCTCATCTGCCTTGCCATTTCCCCATGCACATAGTTCCGCCCGTGTGGGCATCACATTTAAAAGCATTTGGTGAGCAGAAGTATCGCCGTCCAGCAGTTCGCAAGCATGTACATTCTTCACCGGACACCAGATGATGTTATAACCCCCTTTCATGCCAGAGGGCTCTGAATTCATCTACAGCGCAAAGCATATGGAATCGGTGTAAATTGTCATATTGGCTTCGGATCAGCAGCATACATGAGTAAGGCGAACAGTCTGCTGCTGTGTGGAGATGTCACAGCCAATCTTCCCTTTTGATTACTTTTGTGATCGAAGCAAACTGCATTAGGACCGTTCACAGAAATCTATCTGTCCGCGATGATGAACCGTCGAAATAAGACAACTCGAATTTGGATTGTGTGTCTCTCAATCAGACGCGGTAACTGTTTATGATACCTCCTCACAATCTGTGATCTCCATCTAGTTCTTACTGCAGCAAACTAGCGATTAAATCACGGGCACTCTTAATCATTCATGTTTGGTGGACTGTGAGTGGAGTTCGTTATGTCAATTCAATGGGCCGACAGTGTGTTGTATTTTTGTTTTACAGCAGGCGGTGACCCGCATGCGACCATAATCAGTTGTGTCGTGTGCCGAGTGTTCTGTGCTGTCACTCGAGCAAAGCAGCTCGCAGCTCCTTGAAACAGGATGGGAATCTTTTCGCTACGATCAAATTTAGTACTGTAATATGCACGAGCCGTAACTGATTTCCATGCTTCTGAGCCAGCATGATTGCAAGAAGCCTTGACTACATTTGCAGCAAATGAAAGGTTTTTCATAGTTTGGTATACCCAAGCGGGAGCAAAGGACAGAGCTTGTTGAGTGTCACAAAAGCCACTTCTGCTCTTGCATCCATTGTCAGCGGGATTGGGCTCACTTGCCGAACCAATTTCCAGCAGGGGGTGGTCTAAGGCTGCATAGTAGATCCACTGCCTGCAATGCCTGTCGTCCTGAGGAAAGACCTCATCTGTTTCGCAGTGTTTGGCGTTGGGCAGTTTTAATATTGCAATATACACTCTGGAGAGACACGTCTGGTATTCCCTTCAGAGTGTCCCAAAATTTATCCTGCTGGCAAAACTTGCAATTTGGCTTTGAGGCTTTATATATGTCCCTTTTCTGCTGAGGCCGTCAACAGCATCAAATTATCTTGGCTCAACGCTTCTTCGACGTTGAACAGACGAGCAGGTCGTCAACATAGTGGATCAATGCGGATCTGCTGGGGAACTATGTCATCTATGTCTTCTTTCAATGCTCGAGAAAACAAAGGGCTTCGTGTATCTGAGGTGAAAGCACATCCAGATATTGTCTACCTTGATACGTGAACCGAAAAGGAATTGTGATCGGGCTATCGATACACTAAAAAAGCCAAACAAAGATTCAATCACAGTAAAATGGGTAGGTCACTTGGATACTTGACAGAATGGTCGCTGGATTGGAAGACGATCGGGTAGGCGGGGATTCACAGCCTCATTTACCGCCTCAGGTCCTGTACAAACCTCCATGTCGACTTTCCGGATTTGCAGGGTAAGATCGCGTATTACATTGACTGACTTGGGAATAATTGTTCCTTGCTTCAATATGCTTCCACTACAGACTATCCCTGTTCCGCTTCTGACGCAAGGGTATTGCGGTTTGTGAGGAGCTCGTTGATGTATCTATTGATTTTACTGGCTGCATGCTTCTAATTTGATCCACGCCATAGCATATGTTGACACAGACAGGCTGGGGCCTCCTTTAGCAGTCCAGTAATTATTGCCCTTGTGTTCTAGAGGTCAACCCTCTCAAACAAGCCTTTACTCTTCGCACAGCCTGTCCAACAATAGCGTCTGCCCCGACCTTCCAATAGTCCATTTACTTGTTGGACCCTAACAAAAGTTGTCCGTGCTATTTTTGATTGGGTTACCATGGGCCCTTTGTTCTTGATGCTTTACCAGTCGCAGTCGCAAGGTAAACTGCGGGTTTGTAACACTGGGACGGTTGATTCCCACAGTTTTAATGCTCCTGCGTAGATGCACCTCAGGCAAATTCCCTTGCTTCTCAATCAAACATGTTCCAATACTATGTCAAAACTCTGTGTTGTATTTCGAAATTGTTTCCCTCACAGACGTTATCTTTTCCTTTTAACGTCACAATCTGCAATGCAATGTAATTCGAGTCTGCCCCATGTTCGTGTCAATTTGATGCTGACTAACCCAGTCGCACACCTCCGTACGCTCCTCTTCAATTGGACAGCACACCTGCAAATGGTTAGAGCTTCACCATCCGTCACAGTCCACCATATACAAGATTCGTTGTATTTTTCCTGCAATAAATTCAGCAACAGTTTATATGCGATTTGTGAGGCATATCCCAAGTGGTGGAGGTATGTGCTCTACCAAGTGCCGTTCTTTTTTGCCAAGTGTCACTCTTTGAGTGATTTTTTTAATTTTCTTGTTTGTTTGTCCGGGTGATATATAGTATAAATATAAACATATAAACGCAGTCAACATATAAATAAAGAAAGACCCACCCACATTTCTCACCTGTGAATGGACG
>CM068953.1:193937067-193949820 GCA_035128595.1 Eptatretus atami | reverse complement strand
GCAAAATGGTCTTGCTCCCAAAATTCTAACAAAAATATGTTCATGGATACCATTTTCTTCCCATACATTGGCTTATTCTGGATTTTGGTAAGAAACATGAATGAAGCAGTTGATTACGATTCATTATTATGGAAAAACGTTGGGAAAGGGATAACCTTTTGTTTATTTGTTTTTCTGTTAAATTTTGGTGATTTATCTGCTCAGTTGATTCAGATTGTAAACAACATGTTGATAAGGAAGTTTTTTTCGATAAATCAACACTAATTGTTTCGTTTTTCATCAATTCATTGGAAACACCATTCGTCCTCAAAAATGTTGTTAATTTCTTGCAATAAAAATCCTTCACATCCAGATGAATTAAACAATTTTTAGTGCATATATCATCATTACTTGAAGAAAGTTCAGGCAATTTGACTTTTACTGCTTGAATTTTATTCACATCTAGAAGACTTGGTTGCAAATTAATGAGGAAGTCATAGAAACCTGGAATGTATCCCCAGCTTAAAGCAAACCCAATTGTGCCTTCAAACATATTGATGAATTCTTGGCTGAAATGGCAGTGGAATCGATCCAACTTTCAGTTGCAATCCATTGTTTTTTTGTTATATTTCTTGTTAACATTTCTTTTATGAGTGGCATAAAATCTATTGCAGAAGTAAAGGCCAAGATGACTTTGCTTTAGTGTTTGCCATCTTCTCTCCTGATTGATCAAAATAGTAACATTTATAGATTAGAATATAATTACAGTCAATCCAATTGATGCAGTCAATGTCATATGCATTGTACATCATTTTTTTATTTAATTCAGCGAGACCCAAAAAAAAAAATTCCATTTTTATCCACTCACATCTTTGCTATTCATCCGCTATGTAAATGCATGAAATGCATGAAGTTTTTTTTTTACCCCAAGAGTTGAGAGATTTCTCCTCAAATGATGCAATTATAAGTAACTCCAATTTGAATTTACTTTTCTCTGATAAATAATGAGAGTATTTTTCCTGATGATAACAATATATCAGGTAAATAGCAGATTTACCTAGATGTTTCATTTCAATTGCATCCACATTCTTGGACACAACTTCTTGAAAAGCAAAACACAATCCATAATCCTCTGATTCAGCAATAAATTGTGCAACACCTTCTCTTCCATATTCCTCATTATTCTCAATTGTACCGATGTAAACCCAGCCAAAGTGCCGAACCATTCTTGCAATGGCGATTGACTGGAATGTATCACTTGGCATGGTTCGCAAAAATGACGGAAATTGTTTTTGTCACTCAAGCACCGACATGAGGCTAAGTAACTTATCTGAAGCAAAACATTGCATTGGATGAATCTAAGTTCCTAAAACTCCAGTATTCTGTTAAATAAAAGGTAAATCAAAATTAATACAGAATTGAAGAATTATCTTTTAACAAATAAGTCTTACTTGTGGAATTAAAAAGAGAGCAAAGAAACGAGAAATTGTCAATGAATTTTGTGAGCCAGACTCTCCAACCACAGCATGAATGGACAATCTTCTTTCAAAATTTTACTGAATTTCTGCCCGAGGAAGCTGAGTGCAGCAGTTAGGGTCTTATGCATGTTAAAGCAAGAGTCGTATATCATGTATCCAAGTGATATATTTTGGAAAAATAGAAGAGTTCTGATTTATTTCCTCAACTGCATAAATCATTGTCATAACACTGCGAAAAATATAGGTGTTGAATCTGTGAGAGAAAATAATGTTCTTCACAATGATAAGGCACATCGAAAGGTTATTTCCTAAAACAATCAATCATTTCAACATTATATTTCACTTTGCATTTTCTATACTACAAAACAAGCCGTGCATGCATCCATGTTCCATCATATTGGTTGGACAGTTTGCTTGACTGCATCCACAATTTCTTTATGAAGGTCGCCATATTTCTATACTCCATATGGTCTGAGGTTTCCCAGGCCTCTTTTCTAAGGCTCGCACAGTCTGACTCTCTCAAAGCTTTATCTTAACTTTGTTTCCATATCTATTTTCATTTTTCATAGTCGCTAATATGGTTTTAAGACTCAGTTGCAAAAGATGTGGAAAAAATCGAAAAAAAATGATGTTTTGAGACCAAAATGCATTTTAAGTGAAAATACGTCAATTTTCAATCTCAACGTGGAAATGCAAAGTCCATTCAGACTCCTCACGATTTTATCTTAATCTAATTCGATATGTATAAATTTAATTTCCAGAGTCGCAAAGATGGTTTAAAATTTGGCTGCAAAAAATGGGAAGAAAATCGAATAATAGCTGTTTCTGGTCGGGCACGATGCTGAGAGGGGGAGAGGGGAGAGGAAAGAGTGGGAGGGAAGGGGAGTCAGTGGTTGGAGTAGTTAGTAGTGGAATAATAAGGTGGGGAGGGGGAGAAATGGGAGAAAAGAGTGGGAGGGGGGGAGAATAGTGTGGAGGGAATGGGAGAGGAGAGAGGGAGGGGGAAGTTGGTCAAGCCTTTGGAAACATATGTTGAAATTTACTCTCGATTTTTTCAGCCGTTCTGCAGGAGAATATTTTTAAAGGATTTCGGGTAAATCCATTATGGCTGCCAAACCACGTTATAGATTATGTCATAAGTTTTTTTCTATTGACCAATTTATCACAATATGACCCTCAATTTTCATACTGATTGGATGTAGCGTTTCACGTATGCAATTATGATGTCATGACGAAGGCACCTTTGACATCCGAAAACTAGAGCACGATATTGATCTGGTGGTATTAGCTCTCTGATGGTTTATGCACGAAACCTCTGTAGCAGTGGAGTGCTGTGCTGTTGCTGCTGCTGGAACATTGACAATTTTACAAATTTTAGCCTGTTATTGACCTTTTTGCCAATGCTGATATCAAAAATAATTTGTGATTGAATTCAGTGAGCTGATATGCAAATCCCATTCAAATTTGATGTCAATCAAATGAAAATTAACAATTTTAGAAAATTTGGCCAATGTTGATCTGAAAAATAATTGGGAGTTGAATTCAGTGACTAAATTGCAAATCCTCTTCAAATTTCAAGTCAATCAGATGAAAACTGACAATTATATAAATTCCTTCTGTGTTGATCTTTTGGTCGATGTTGACCTCAAAATTAGTTGGTGGTTGAATTCCTTGACCTGATATGCAAATCCTGTCAAATTTCAATAAGATATCAATATCTTATTGAGATATCAATATCAATGAGATATCAATAAGAAACAGAGGGCCGAATGGCCCGCTCGTTAAGAGGATCGACTTGATTATTGTGTATTAGGAATGTTGATTGAGTGATTATTGTATCTTGTTGTTTCATTTTTGTGCTGGCCAGCAGTTTGTTTGTCGTGAAATTGTTGGGTGGTCGCTAGACTACCCTTAGTCTTAGGTTTTCCGTCTGTCTGTATGTCTGTTGGATGGTCGCTAGACTACCCTTATTCTCAGGTTTTCATCTGTCTGTATGTCTGTCTGTTTGTTTGTATGTAATGGACAGTTCTGGAGGCCAGAGGAGTCAACCGATTTTGATGAAACTTGACTGGTAGGTTCATACCCGGATCTAGTTTTATGCTTTTGAGCACCGTTTCTATGGACGCCACATTGCGAGCAACGGGACTTTTAAATTTTTGAAAAAATCCGAAAAATATATACATATTTTTTTCGAAATCAAAAAATCGGCTTCCGCGTTTTTATGCGCACTATAATCAAAGTCTTTGTCAAAAATTTTCAGCCAGATCCGTCAAAAACGGTTATGACTAGTATGCAATTATATTACTATATGCTTTCACCCCAACGTTCGCGTTGGATTCCCTAACGTAGGGTTAGGGAACCGAACACAAAATGATGAATGGTCAGTTGCTCGTCATGTTTCTATATGGAACAACGAACGGCAAAATTTCATCTGATGTGTTCTCTTATTTACATATTTCAAATTTGCCTTAGTCAAGCGACCAACCATGTCGGCTACTGGCTTGTTGCAGTGTTTGTTACATTGTATTTGTAATCTGCTAGGTGCTAGGGGGTCACGACATGAGGAATAATGCAGGTATGCAGGATGAAAGTGAGCAAACAGAGGTGAGCCAACCTCAGCCACGCAGAAGGACATTTGTGAGGTATATGTTCGATAAATTTGGACCTGACTCAGAGAGTGATGTAGGCGAATGGTGTGAGTGGACAATGCACAGCAAAACCTGGCTTCCCCGAGAATGTTACTTTTGATAGAGATTGTTTGGAGAACTTAAGGAGACAGCTGAGGCGAAGGGTAAGGATAAGGGAACTGCAAAAGAAGTGAATTGGAGTGTGTTCATGGATTGGATGCAAGAGTGCAGAGACAGAACTGAAAAAAAACAAGATTGCTGAATTTAAAAGACCATCTCGTAAAGGCGCAACAGACCATAAGTGAGGTAACAACGCAAATGCCTTAAGACTTGAGGGAAACTGGAAAATATAGCATCGGGCGACTCCAGTAGACTTCAATGAGGATGTGGAGCAGCCAGAAAGATGGCCCAGCCCTCCTCCAGTCTTGGTCCCAAGTGCTTCTCCAATTGAGGATCAAGTACCGGGTGCAGTAGGTGCGGATGGTCTGGATCAAAGTGCAAGATTGGAGGGGACAACAGGTGGAGTCTCAAAAACGGCGGTTTTGGATAGTGATGACGAAAGACATGCTGCGGAGGACAAGGATATAAAGTATCATGGGAATGTGGAGATATCGAATGGCCACTGGTGGGAAATAGTCCCGACACTGGTACAGTCGGGTTGCGGACCAGGTCATGTAAGATCAGGGACGTCACAGAGGGTGATAAGGAGGAAACTGCACTAGTAGGTGGGTATCCATTGCGAGATTACCCTGGCCCGAATGGAGTGCAAGCCATTAATAGGCCATGGATTCAGAATTAAGAGCAATACTGAACGATATGCAGAAAATGCGCGAAGATCCACAGAGGTTTCAACAGGAATTGCGAGTTATTGAGGAATGCCATAACCCCACTTATGTAGACATGAATGTTTTATTGTGAATGGTTGTGCCAGAGGGTTTCTCGCGACAGCCGAAACAAACTGCCAAGTGGCCAGAAGAGGCACCCCCAGATAGGAAGCACTCAAGGATCATATTGACATCTTCATTGAGGCAGTGGTTGAAGTAGCTACACTTAAAAACAGATTGTGGAAAGATTCAGGCATGTAAACAGAGAGTGGGTGAAGACCCATTGGACTATCTAGTGCATCTACAAAATGTTTTTTGGACAACATTTGGGTGCCAAAACTGTGATGGAATAGAACTAAATTTCTACAAGTTGGATCGGCAAACAAATGTAGAATCTCGAATTTTTGTATATAACCAGTGAAGTTCATTTGAATGATGCAGTGAATCATTGAATGTTCTTCATCCATTTCTACAAAATTAAAGATTCTCCATTTGTATGCTGATCAAACTTTTGGAAATTGAGTTATTTTCCACCACATCTTCCACTAATAGGCCGGATCTGCATCCATACCTGAACCTAAATGTATTTGGCTTGTTCGTCTCACCTCCCCAACTCATCCACCAAGTTTATGCTTTTGAGCTTTACCCATCCATTACGTTTTGAGTTATCATGCCAAATGGTGTTTCTTCTCCAATCACTCAATGGTAAAGAAAAACTTTAAAAATTCAGATCTTTACCAAAATAGAAGGAATCTGTCCATGTCACGCACACAACCTGTCTACCAAGTTTCGTCCAAATCTGTTGATAACTTTTTGAGACATCCTGATCACATACAGACAGCCAAACAGGCAGACAGGGGTGAAAATGTAAAATCTCTCCAACTTTGGTGGGTCAGTAACAATATATCGTGTATCAAAACACATTATAACAGACAAGTGGGTATATTTTTTGCTGTATACCTTGTCGAGGCTCGAATGAGAGCTAATGCACAAAGCAGAGCAAGGGGGACATGAGACAAGAGGGGCGGAGTGGGAAGGACAAAACAATGGGGAACAGCGATATTAGGAGATCTGTGGGAGGGAGAGGGAAGGGCCAGAGAACATGAGGTATAAAGATGGATATTACAGGAACTTTCCGAAAGAAAAGCAGGGAATTTGAAGGAGGTGGGTTTGGGGTGGATTAACGGGGATAGAAAATATCAAAGATTTGGATGGGGGACATTAAGAGGTGATGGTGAGCAATTGTTTTGAAGGCCTGGAGGGAGAATGGGATGAGCAGAGTGAGGGAGTTTATTCCAAAGGCGGGAAAAAAGAGGAATGAAAGAGTGAAGGTGAGCAATGATTCATGATTTTGGTAGTTTTACCAGATGGGGGTTGTTGGGGGGCCTTGAGTGCCCTGCGTAAATATGGAGGGGACAAATTGCAGACAGAGCAGGGGGACGAGACCAGAGAGGAGACGGTAGAAGACAGAAAGACCACTGACCTGCCTGTGGTGAGAGAGTGAGAGGACCAAAGACTCAGCCTCATCGCGGGAGATGCCAATGATCTGAAATGCTGTTTTCACAGTGTGAAGGTTTTCACAGGTTTTACAGTGTGAAGCTGAGAAAGGTGGGAGTCAGGAGCACCAGCCCAAAGTGAAGCGAAGTACGCAATCAGGCGGCAGACGAAAGCTTTGTATGTGGTCAGGAGCTCAGTTGGGCCGAGGAAGGACTTTGCATGATGGTGGATTCCTAGTCGGCGATGGGCATTGGAGGCCAGGATGGAAATGTGGCTGTCCCAGGACAGATCAGGGCTGATAGTGAGACCCAGAAGCTTGAAGGAAAGGACTTCTTCCAAAGGATTTTTGAGAATGTAGATGGGGCGGGGGGGGGGTTCCAAACGGTCCTTTTGGAGAAATATAGTGAGAGTGTGAGATTTGTCATTATCGAAAGACATGTTCCACTTGTTGGAACAGTTTATGATATTACCCAGAATTGCAGTGAGCGAAGAAGCTGCTGCTTGCCAGTCTTCGGGACGACAGATGGTAAGGTAGAAGGTGCAGTCATCAGCAAAAGATAAGAAGGATTTTCCAGAGAGTCAGAGAGATCATGATGAAAACCAGAAAAGGCACAGGGCCAGAACGCTGCCTTGAGGAACTCCAGCCTGGACAGGTATAGGGATGAAAGAACTCCATTTACGGCCAAACATTGACTGCGACAGGAGAGGAAGTCTGCGAGCCAGGAGTGGAGATGAACTTGGATACCATAGGAAGAGAGTTTGGTGAGCAAGTCAGGGTGCCAGACCATGTCAAAAGCACGTGATATGTCCAAGAATATGGCTCTGATTTCATGTCCGGCATTGAGGACCTCCATCCATTGTAGGGAGAGCAGAAACAGCATATGCAGGGTAGAGTGACCTGGTCTGAAATAAAGTTGATGATCGGAAATCAAGCCATTGGACAAGAGGAAGGATTTAATGTCTGAACCGATTTTGGATTTCATAAGCTTGCTGATGATTGGGAGAAGGCTGATTGGTCTGCAGTTGCAGAGATCTGTGTTTGCACCTTTTTATGCAGGGTGGTAATCTTTGCAGAGTTACAAGTAGATGGCCGATGACCTTGAGCAAATGAGAAGGTGAATAGAACAGAGAGAGGGTGAGAAAGAGCAGAGGACCAGGTTTTTCGGACATGTAGGCTGATGCTGTCTGGACGCGGTTGCAGAATCTGAGTTGAGGTTTGACAGCAAGCTCTCCATCTTGTCAGGAGAAAAGGACACAGAGTCCAGGGACAGTTTGTTGTGACAGGGTAAGGTGGGTACAGAAAGCGATGTGTTTTGGACACAAGGTTTGATGCAAACACGAGTTTCGGCATTCAGCCCTTTCACGTGCGGTATCAGCAGTGCGGCCATTTGAAGTAAGGGAGGGATGGAGGGGTAACATACACCAGAAACAGATTTGATTAGACCCCACCAGGATTTGCAGGAGGGAGAGAGGGTTGAGAATTCAGACTTGATCTTAGAAAGATGTTGTTTTCTGGCTCTCTTGAGGGTAGATACACACTTGTTCCGAGCTTTATGGAAGGAACTGAGATTAGCCTCAGTTGGGTTTGCTTTCCATGAGGCAAAGGCATTTTGTTTCAGGACAACTGACTTACCACAAGCTTCAGTGTACCATGGGCGGGAGGAAGGGTAGAACAACTGAAGACGAGAGGGGATAAATCTGTGCAAGAGCAAGAGCAAGTTTCTTTGAAAGAATTCCCAGGATGAGTTGATGTTGGAGAAAGTAGCGATGGAGACCAGTCTTGAAGTTTGATGGCTGGAGACCCTGCGCAGTCAGCATAAGTGAAATGCCAGACTTCCAGGGCACTGAGGTGGTTCTCTGATAACAGCCAGAGAGATGTCACTTTGACAAGCATGTTGTCAGAAGAACCGATTGGAGCGGAGGAAGAACAGCAGATATATATTCAGGGAAATTTGTTAAAATCAGATCCAGAAGAGATAGAATACCATTGGTCGAGATCCGGGTTGGGAAATTGACCAATTGAGTCACTCCCAATGAGTCACAGAAATCTTTTGCTGAAGTGGCAGGACAAGTGAGAGAGGTACCCACACGAGCCAACTGGCATGATGACAATTGAAGTCACCACATATGAGTAAGAGAGATTTGGATGAGAAGATAAGTTTGTCCATGTTTTGGATAGTGAGGTGTAAATGGAGTCATCACTGCTAGGTGGACGGTACAGTACACATAAAAACTTGAGGTGGGAGTGGAGTGGAAGCCGTAGCCTGAGGTATTCCTGGGGGTATGGGGAGGGCGGGCAGTGCATGGAGAGAGAGGAATGGAGTCTTTGATGAAGAGAGCAACTCCTCCACCAGGATGAGGCTCAAGTCTGTCATTCTGAAGGAGGAGTACTCCGGAGAGATATTTGGGAGTCAGAGATGTCTTGAGGGAGGAAAGTTTCTGTTGGGCAGATTATGTCTGGGTTGTCAGTGGCAACCTGTATGGAAAGATCTGTGATGTTGAGCGAAGGCCTCAGATATTTGAGGTCCACACTGCTAATGAAGAGAGAGAGGAGGAGGCTTTGGATGCAGGGGATGGGATGGGAGGGGTAGGACAAGGGAGGATGGGGAGGTCAGGAGAGTTGTTGAAAAAGTGTGGGGATTGCAGAATAGCTTGGGGAGGGGCCAGATGAGGAGGAGAAAAAGGCTCTCAAGGGCTGGGGGAGAGGGGGTCAAGAGAGGGGCAGAAGGCAGTTGAGGATTTGAGGAGGTGGAGTGAAGGATGGAGGTGAGAGGGCAGCAGAAGGAGACAGCTTTTTGGATGTGAGGGGGGTGTTGTGGAATTAATAAGCAGACTCAGTGTAAAATACTATTGCTCAATTTTGCAATAGACAAATGACCCAGTGTCCACAAGGAAAAGTACATTCTATCAAAGAACATTTATTTTGCGGTACAACGAGAGTCCAAACCATTTAAATGTGGAAACATTCACAATGATTTGCACTAAAAGTAAGATTACATTTTTGCGATATGTATATGCCTTGGGAGGAGTAGTGGGGTTTTGAGAGAACAAAGGGAAGAGAGGGGAGTTTTGGTCATTTTGACCTACAGCTGCCTTGGTGAGACTGGTTTCACAATGGAAAGGCATCGTCGACGTTTTATCGTACTTGTCACAAGGTTGTGACATAAATCATTGAGGAGGCCTGACACAAGGTACAACAAGCAGACTGGGAGGGAAGAGTGGAGGTAAACACAGACAGAAAGATAGTGGGAGATAAAGGGTGGTTAAAGCATTAGGTTGCAGGTCCCGGTAAATATACTTGGTTTCAGACAATACGATTATATACTTTTCAATGCAAAGAAATGAACAATAATTGAACATAAGGAATTGATTTAAAATTTGTATATATTGAGCAAACAGTAGGCACATTAAAAGAAAAAGAAAACTTGTTTAAAAAGGAATTTTCCCCATCATTCCCCCCTTTGTTGCCCTAAAGGCAACACAATACAAGGTGAATGGTTTAGACAATTGGAAATACATTTCCCCGCACGTGTGTGCCCATTGTTCTCGGCAGTCACCCTCCAGCACACATAGTCGAGCTCAGTCCCTTTCAGCCTTTTCTGTCCATCAGAGCAGTGGCTTCAGGGGTTGTGCAGCTTTGGGTTGCTTGAGGCTTCAGTAGAAGTAGGGCTTTGGGCTAATAGAGTGGAGGGCTACCACTTTGGGCTGCACGGCTGATTCAACGCACCTATGCCGGGTTTGGGAACAGAGCAGATGAGTACAGGCGAAAGGACATTCCCATAAGCATTGAACACACCTATAGCGTTGACTCATGGATTTCCAACTTTAAGTCCGATCTCATCAGAGTCGTAGGACTGCGGCTTCAGAATCGAAATAGGAAGGTGGTTGCTGGACCACCATTACTTTTGTAGCAGCTTTCCTTTTAACAAGAGACAATCAATGTAGGCAATGTGATTTGTGGTGCATGTAACAAGCATGACAACAATGACAACCCATAATAATACCCAAAAATCCAACGTAACAGAGTAGTTCCCCATTCTCCGAAAATCCCTTCAAACAAGAATAAAGCCCATCCTGAATAAAATAATCATGAAACTTAGCTCCTTCTTGCTTAATCTTGTCGGCTATGCTTGCAATATGCTCTGAGTTTATCAGGAATATATGTACAACATTCATATCCAATCACCGCACAGGTTCCACCGTGTCCTGCGTGCACGATGTCCAATGTGACTCGGTTCTGCATTGCAACAGCGCGCAAGGCGAATGCCTCGGAATTAATACCATCCATGGCCCAAAGCAGTTTTATTTGCAAGTGACTCAAGTGAGGCGGCGAGTTCTGCCAGTCCAATAGAGGTCTGTCCTACCGCGTAGTGGGGAACGAGAATCCTAAAGAACAAATCAGTTGACATAAAACTCCGTTTACCCTGTTTCAAATGCTAAAAAGGTGACATATTTAGCAGGCGCATGTGTGGCACAATGGATGGCAAATGACATGATCCACAACATTCAATCAGATCAAATGGTATTGCCAACAGAGGTATCGCGCTAACCGCTGAGTGGGGTATTTTAGTGCAGACCCAGCAAAAAGTTTTATTAAAAGCCTTAGCATGGTTCAGAGAAAGTTCCAGATAGGTATTTATTTCATGTTGTCCCTCTGGATGCAAGTGTGCTCCAATACTCTTCTGCAACTCCCTTCTGTTTGAACCCTTATCTGCTTTCATTTTACCATAAGCTTTCCGGTCTCTGTGTGCTATGTGGTTAGCTCGGTGGGCTGTGTGACAGGCACTTGCTGGGAAACATACAAGTGATTTTTGATCACAAGTAGTACTTATCGGTCCTACCGACCATGTCCACAATGTACAAGTTGCAGCCAGTAGCACAAATAACCCTCGCAATAAAAGAATCATAAAAGCGATCAGGAAGCGATATTCTCCTTGGGATCCTTTGGACCGCGTGCCAGCTTGCAGTGTGCGGCATGAATCCATGTTGCTCTCCCTTTACACTTCACAGCTGCCGTGAGTAGTTAGTAGTATCAGGAACGGCCCGCACCACCGTGCTTGGAGAGAGTTCTTTCTTTTTGTAAATCCTCACATAAACCAGGTCCCCCCGGCTTGAAGTTGTGGTGAGCAGAGGTGGCTGGCTCAGGCAAGGCTTGCTTCACCTGCGCAGAGAAGGTCCTCACAGCATGATTCAAGGAGACACAGAAAGCTATTTTTCAGATAATGCTTGTGAGTGCGGGAGTCTCATTGGTCTTCCCATGAGAATCTCATGCAGAGATAAGGCAGTTTTTCGATTTGCGGTAGATCTCATCGTCATGAGGGCAATGGGTAGTGCATCTGGCCATTTCAATCCGGTCTGTTCACAAATCTTGGGCAGTTTATTCTTTAGAAATCAATTCTGCTCTCTACTGCCCCCGCAGACAGTGGAAGGTAAGGGCAGTTCAGATGCTGCTTGATTTGCAAAACCCGACACATCTCCTTCACCACTTCGGCTGTAAAATGGGTTCCTGATTGCTGGGATTCTACAGGGTATCCCAAACTTACAGACAAATCCTTCATCACAGTTTAATCACAGTAATGGCATCTGCTCTTCTACAGGGTAAGCTTCAACCTATTTTTGTGAATAAGTCTACGATGACCAAAACAAGCTCGAATCCACAGCAGTTGGGTGCTGTTGGGTAAATGAATCTGGATATGAACAAATTGACCAAAAGGTGCTGGGTGGCCGCCTCGGGCCATTTGTCCCCCTTTGCTGGATTTTGCTCTTGGCAAACATGGCCGGTCCTACAATATTGTTCTGCAATTGGACTAAAACTCAGGGCAAACCACTGTTTCCTAATAGAGGCACACATCCCCCTTTGCTGGTATGCCCGGCCCCAAGCGCTAAATAAGTGAGCAGGGTAACAGAGCTTTTGGTGCCACCACTCGACCATCAGGTGATTTCCATAGTTTGGACCCATTATCGAATTCACATCCAGACATTATCCACAAATCTCTCTCTGTTGTACTCAAAGCAGCTTGTTTGTTTTTCTGTTAAATTTTGGTGATTTATCTGCTCAGTTGATTCAGATTGTAAACAACATGTTGATAAGGAAGTTTTTTTCGATAAATCAACACTAATTGTTTCGTTTTTCATCAATTCATTGGAAACACCATTCGTCCTCAAAAATGTTGTTAATTTCTTGCAATAAAAATCCTTCACATCCAGATGAATTAAACAATTTTTAGTGCATATATCATCATTACTTGAAGAAAGTTCAGGCAATTTGACTTTACTGCTTGTAATTTTATTCACATCTAGAAGACTTGGTTGCAAATTAATGAGGAAGTCATAGAAACCTGGAATGTA
>CM068953.1:193924990-193936579 GCA_035128595.1 Eptatretus atami | reverse complement strand
TAACATAATGAGAGTATTTTTCCTGATGATAACAATATATCAGGTAAATAGCAGATTTACCTAGATGTTTCATTTCAATTGCATCCACATTCTTGGACACAACTTCTTGAAAAGCAAAACACAATCCATAATCCTCTGATTCAGCAATAAATTGTGCAACACCTTCTCTTCCATATTCCTCATTATTCTCAATTGTACCGATGTAAACCCAGCCAAAGTGCCGAACCATTCTTGCAATGGCGATTGACTGGAATGTATCACTTGGCATGGTTCGCAAAAATGACGGAAATTGTTTTTGTCACTCAAGCACCGACATGAGGCTAAGTAACTTATCTGAAGCAAAACATTGCATTGGATGAATCTAAGTTCCTAAAACTCCAGTATTCTGTTAAATAAAAGGTAAATCAAAATTAATACAGAATTGAAGAATTATCTTTTAACAAATAAGTCTTACTTGTGGAATTAAAAAGAGAGCAAAGAAACGAGAAATTGTCAATGAATTTTGTGAGCCAGACTCTCCAACCACAGCATGAATGGACAATCTTCTTTCAAAATTTTACTGAATTTCTGCCCGAGGAAGCTGAGTGCAGCAGTTAGGGTCTTATGCATGTTAAAGCAAGAGTCGTATATCATGTATCCAAGTGATATATTTTGGAAAAATAGAAGAGTTCTGATTTATTTCCTCAACTGCATAAATCATTGTCATAACACTGCGAAAAATATAGGTGTTGAATCTGTGAGAGAAAATAATGTTCTTCACAATGATAAGGCACATCGAAAGGTTATTTCCTAAAACAATCAATCATTTCAACATTATATTTCACTTTGCATTTTCTATACTACAAAACAAGCCGTGCATGCATCCATGTTCCATCATATTGGTTGGACAGTTTGCTTGACTGCATCCACAATTTCTTTATGAAGGTCGCCATATTTCTATACTCCATATGGTCTGAGGTTTCCCAGGCCTCTTTTCTAAGGCTCGCACAGTCTGACTCTCTCAAAGCTTTATCTTAACTTTGTTTCCATATCTATTTTCATTTTTCATAGTCGCTAATATGGTTTTAAGACTCAGTTGCAAAAGATGTGGAAAAAATCGAAAAAAAATGATGTTTTGAGACCAAAATGCATTTTAAGTGAAAATACGTCAATTTTCAATCTCAACGTGGAAATGCAAAGTCCATTCAGACTCCCTCACGATTTTATCTTAATCTAATTCGATATGTATAAATTTAATTTCCAGAGTCGCAAAGATGGTTTAAAATTTGGCTGCAAAAAATGGGAAGAAAATCGAATAATAGCTGTTTCTGGTCGGGCACGATGCTGAGAGGGGGAGAGGGGAGAGGAAAGAGTGGGAGGGAAGGGGAGTCAGTGGTTGGAGTAGTTAGTAGTGGAATAATAAGGTGGGGAGGGGGAGAAATGGGAGAAAAGAGTGGGAGGGGGGGAGAATAGTGTGGAGGGAATGGGAGAGGAGAGAGGGAGGGGGAAGTTGGTCAAGCCTTTGGAAACATATGTTGAAATTTACTCTCGATTTTTTCAGCCGTTCTGCAGGAGAATATTTTTAAAGGATTTCGGGTAAATCCATTATGGCTGCCAAACCACGTTATAGATTATGTCATAAGTTTTTTTCTATTGACCAATTTATCACAATATGACCCTCAATTTTCATACTGATTGGATGTAGCGTTTCACGTATGCAATTATGATGTCATGACGAAGGCACCTTTGACATCCGAAAACTAGAGCACGATATTGATCTGGTGGTATTAGCTCTCTGATGGTTTATGCACGAAACCTCTGTAGCAGTGGAGTGCTGTGCTGTTGCTGCTGCTGGAACATTGACAATTTTACAAATTTTAGCCTGTTATTGACCTTTTTGCCAATGCTGATATCAAAAATAATTTGTGATTGAATTCAGTGAGCTGATATGCAAATCCCATTCAAATTTGATGTCAATCAAATGAAAATTAACAATTTTAGAAAATTTGGCCAATGTTGATCTGAAAAATAATTGGGAGTTGAATTCAGTGACTAAATTGCAAATCCTCTTCAAATTTCAAGTCAATCAGATGAAAACTGACAATTATATAAATTCCTTCTGTGTTGATCTTTTGGTCGATGTTGACCTCAAAATTAGTTGGTGGTTGAATTCCTTGACCTGATATGCAAATCCTGTCAAATTTCAATAAGATATCAATATCTTATTGAGATATCAATATCAATGAGATATCAATAAGAAACAGAGGGCCGAATGGCCCGCTCGTTAAGAGGATCGACTTGATTATTGTGTATTAGGAATGTTGATTGAGTGATTATTGTATCTTGTTGTTTCATTTTTGTGCTGGCCAGCAGTTTGTTTGTCGTGAAATTGTTGGGTGGTCGCTAGACTACCCTTAGTCTTAGGTTTTCCGTCTGTCTGTATGTCTGTTGGATGGTCGCTAGACTACCCTTATTCTCAGGTTTTCATCTGTCTGTATGTCTGTCTGTTTGTTTGTATGTAATGGACAGTTCTGGAGGCCAGAGGAGTCAACCGATTTTGATGAAACTTGACTGGTAGGTTCATACCCGGATCTAGTTTTATGCTTTTGAGCACCGTTTCTATGGACGCCACATTGCGAGCAACGGGACTTTTAAATTTTTGAAAAAATCCGAAAAATATATACATATTTTTTTCGAAATCAAAAAATCGGCTTCCGCGTTTTTATGCGCACTATAATCAAAGTCTTTGTCAAAAATTTTCAGCCAGATCCGTCAAAAACGGTTATGACTAGTATGCAATTATATTACTATATGCTTTCACCCCAACGTTCGCGTTGGATTCCCTAACGTAGGGTTAGGGAACCGAACACAAAATGATGAATGGTCAGTTGCTCGTCATGTTTCTATATGGAACAACGAACGGCAAAATTTCATCTGATGTGTTCTCTTATTTACATATTTCAAATTTGCCTTAGTCAAGCGACCAACCATGTCGGCTACTGGCTTGTTGCAGTGTTTGTTACATTGTATTTGTAATCTGCTAGGTGCTAGGGGGTCACGACATGAGGAATAATGCAGGTATGCAGGATGAAAGTGAGCAAACAGAGGTGAGCCAACCTCAGCCACGCAGAAGGACATTTGTGAGGTATATGTTCGATAAATTTGGACCTGACTCAGAGAGTGATGTAGGCGAATGGTGTGAGTGGACAATGCACAGCAAAACCTGGCTTCCCCGAGAATGTTACTTTTGATAGAGATTGTTTGGAGAACTTAAGGAGACAGCTGAGGCGAAGGGTAAGGATAAGGGAACTGCAAAAGAAGTGAATTGGAGTGTGTTCATGGATTGGATGCAAGAGTGCAGAGACAGAACTGAAAAAAAACAAGATTGCTGAATTTAAAAGACCATCTCGTAAAGGCGCAACAGACCATAAGTGAGGTAACAACGCAAATGCCTTAAGACTTGAGGGAAACTGGAAAATATAGCATCGGGCGACTCCAGTAGACTTCAATGAGGATGTGGAGCAGCCAGAAAGATGGCCCAGCCCTCCTCCAGTCTTGGTCCCAAGTGCTTCTCCAATTGAGGATCAAGTACCGGGTGCAGTAGGTGCGGATGGTCTGGATCAAAGTGCAAGATTGGAGGGGACAACAGGTGGAGTCTCAAAAACGGCGGTTTTGGATAGTGATGACGAAAGACATGCTGCGGAGGACAAGGATATAAAGTATCATGGGAATGTGGAGATATCGAATGGCCACTGGTGGGGAAATAGTCCCGACACTGGTACAGTCGGGTTGCGGACCAGGTCATGTAAGATCAGGGACGTCACAGAGGGTGATAAGGAGGAAACTGCACTAGTAGGTGGGTATCCATTGCGAGATTACCCTGGCCCGAATGGAGTGCAAGCCATTAATAGGCCATGGATTCAGAATTAAGAGCAATACTGAACGATATGCAGAAAATGCGCGAAGATCCACAGAGGTTTCAACAGGAATTGCGAGTTATTGAGGAATGCCATAACCCCACTTATGTAGACATGAATGTTTTATTGTGAATGGTTGTGCCAGAGGGTTTCTCGCGACAGCCGAAACAAACTGCCAAGTGGCCAGAAGAGGCACCCCCAGATAGGAAGCACTCAAGGATCATATTGACATCTTCATTGAGGCAGTGGTTGAAGTAGCTACACTTAAAAACAGATTGTGGAAAGATTCAGGCATGTAAACAGAGAGTGGGTGAAGACCCATTGGACTATCTAGTGCATCTACAAAATGTTTTTTGGACAACATTTGGGTGCCAAAACTGTGATGGAATAGAACTAAATTTCTACAAGTTGGATCGGCAAACAAATGTAGAATCTCGAATTTTTGTATATAACCAGTGAAGTTCATTTGAATGATGCAGTGAATCATTGAATGTTCTTCATCCATTTCTACAAAATTAAAGATTCTCCATTTGTATGCTGATCAAACTTTTGGAAATTGAGTTATTTTCCACCACATCTTCCACTAATAGGCCGGATCTGCATCCATACCTGAACCTAAATGTATTTGGCTTGTTCGTCTCACCTCCCCAACTCATCCACCAAGTTTATGCTTTTGAGCTTTACCCATCCATTACGTTTTGAGTTATCATGCCAAATGGTGTTTCTTCTCCAATCACTCAATGGTAAAGAAAAACTTTAAAAATTCAGATCTTTACCAAAATAGAAGGAATCTGTCCATGTCACGCACACAACCTGTCTACCAAGTTTCGTCCAAATCTGTTGATAACTTTTTGAGACATCCTGATCACATACAGACAGCCAAACAGGCAGACAGGGGTGAAAATGTAAAATCTCTCCAACTTTGGTGGGTCAGTAACAATATATCGTGTATCAAAACACATTATAACAGACAAGTGGGTATATTTTTTGCTGTATACCTTGTCGAGGCTCGAATGAGAGCTAATGCACAAAGCAGAGCAAGGGGGACATGAGACAAGAGGGGCGGAGTGGGAAGGACAAAACAATGGGGAACAGCGATATTAGGAGATCTGTGGGAGGGAGAGGGAAGGGCCAGAGAACATGAGGTATAAAGATGGATATTACAGGAACTTTCCGAAAGAAAAGCAGGGAATTTGAAGGAGGTGGGTTTGGGGTGGATTAACGGGGATAGAAAATATCAAAGATTTGGATGGGGGACATTAAGAGGTGATGGTGAGCAATTGTTTTGAAGGCCTGGAGGGAGAATGGGATGAGCAGAGTGAGGGAGTTTATTCCAAAGGCGGGAAAAAAGAGGAATGAAAGAGTGAAGGTGAGCAATGATTCATGATTTTGGTAGTTTTACCAGATGGGGGTTGTTGGGGGGCCTTGAGTGCCCTGCGTAAATATGGAGGGGACAAATTGCAGACAGAGCAGGGGGACGAGACCAGAGAGGAGACGGTAGAAGACAGAAAGACCACTGACCTGCCTGTGGTGAGAGAGTGAGAGGACCAAAGACTCAGCCTCATCGCGGGAGATGCCAATGATCTGAAATGCTGTTTTCACAGTGTGAAGGTTTTCACAGGTTTTACAGTGTGAAGCTGAGAAAGGTGGGAGTCAGGAGCACCAGCCCAAAGTGAAGCGAAGTACGCAATCAGGCGGCAGACGAAAGCTTTGTATGTGGTCAGGAGCTCAGTTGGGCCGAGGAAGGACTTTGCATGATGGTGGATTCCTAGTCGGCGATGGGCATTGGAGGCCAGGATGGAAATGTGGCTGTCCCAGGACAGATCAGGGCTGATAGTGAGACCCAGAAGCTTGAAGGAAAGGACTTCTTCCAAAGGATTTTTGAGAATGTAGATGGGGCGGGGGGGGGGTTCCAAACGGTCCTTTTGGAGAAATATAGTGAGAGTGTGAGATTTGTCATTATCGAAAGACATGTTCCACTTGTTGGAACAGTTTATGATATTACCCAGAATTGCAGTGAGCGAAGAAGCTGCTGCTTGCCAGTCTTCGGGACGACAGATGGTAAGGTAGAAGGTGCAGTCATCAGCAAAAGATAAGAAGGATTTTCCAGAGAGTCAGAGAGATCATGATGAAAACCAGAAAAGGCACAGGGCCAGAACGCTGCCTTGAGGAACTCCAGCCTGGACAGGTATAGGGATGAAAGAACTCCATTTACGGCCAAACATTGACTGCGACAGGAGAGGAAGTCTGCGAGCCAGGAGTGGAGATGAACTTGGATACCATAGGAAGAGAGTTTGGTGAGCAAGTCAGGGTGCCAGACCATGTCAAAAGCACGTGATATGTCCAAGAATATGGCTCTGATTTCATGTCCGGCATTGAGGACCTCCATCCATTGTAGGGAGAGCAGAAACAGCATATGCAGGGTAGAGTGACCTGGTCTGAAATAAAGTTGATGATCGGAAATCAAGCCATTGGACAAGAGGAAGGATTTAATGTCTGAACCGATTTTGGATTTCATAAGCTTGCTGATGATTGGGAGAAGGCTGATTGGTCTGCAGTTGCAGAGATCTGTGTTTGCACCTTTTTATGCAGGGTGGTAATCTTTGCAGAGTTACAAGTAGATGGCCGATGACCTTGAGCAAATGAGAAGGTGAATAGAACAGAGAGAGGGTGAGAAAGAGCAGAGGACCAGGTTTTTCGGACATGTAGGCTGATGCTGTCTGGACGCGGTTGCAGAATCTGAGTTGAGGTTTGACAGCAAGCTCTCCATCTTGTCAGGAGAAAAGGACACAGAGTCCAGGGACAGTTTGTTGTGACAGGGTAAGGTGGGTACAGAAAGCGATGTGTTTTGGACACAAGGTTTGATGCAAACACGAGTTTCGGCATTCAGCCCTTTCACGTGCGGTATCAGCAGTGCGGCCATTTGAAGTAAGGGAGGGATGGAGGGGTAACATACACCAGAAACAGATTTGATTAGACCCCACCAGGATTTGCAGGAGGGAGAGAGGGTTGAGAATTCAGACTTGATCTTAGAAAGATGTTGTTTTCTGGCTCTCTTGAGGGTAGATACACACTTGTTCCGAGCTTTATGGAAGGAACTGAGATTAGCCTCAGTTGGGTTTGCTTTCCATGAGGCAAAGGCATTTTGTTTCAGGACAACTGACTTACCACAAGCTTCAGTGTACCATGGGCGGGAGGAAGGGTAGAACAACTGAAGACGAGAGGGGATAAATCTGTGCAAGAGCAAGAGCAAGTTTCTTTGAAAGAATTCCCAGGATGAGTTGATGTTGGAGAAAGTAGCGATGGAGACCAGTCTTGAAGTTTGATGGCTGGAGACCCTGCGCAGTCAGCATAAGTGAAATGCCAGACTTCCAGGGCACTGAGGTGGTTCTCTGATAACAGCCAGAGAGATGTCACTTTGACAAGCATGTTGTCAGAAGAACCGATTGGAGCGGAGGAAGAACAGCAGATATATATTCAGGGAAATTTGTTAAAATCAGATCCAGAAGAGATAGAATACCATTGGTCGAGATCCGGGTTGGGAAATTGACCAATTGAGTCACTCCCAATGAGTCACAGAAATCTTTTGCTGAAGTGGCAGGACAAGTGAGAGAGGTACCCACACGAGCCAACTGGCATGATGACAATTGAAGTCACCACATATGAGTAAGAGAGAGTTTGGATGAGAAGATAAGTTTGTCCATGTTTTGGATAGTGAGGTGTAAATGGAGTCATCACTGCTAGGTGGACGGTACAGTACACATAAAAACTTGAGGTGGGAGTGGAGTGGAAGCCGTAGCCTGAGGTATTCCTGGGGGTATGGGGAGGGCGGGCAGTGCATGGAGAGAGAGGAATGGAGTCTTTGATGAAGAGAGCAACTCCTCCACCAGGATGAGGCTCAAGTCTGTCATTCTGAAGGAGGAGTACTCCGGAGAGATATTTGGGAGTCAGAGATGTCTTGAGGGAGGAAAGTTTCTGTTGGGCAGATTATGTCTGGGTTGTCAGTGGCAACCTGTATGGAAAGATCTGTGATGTTGAGCGAAGGCCTCAGATATTTGAGGTCCACACTGCTAATGAAGAGAGAGAGGAGGAGGCTTTGGATGCAGGGGATGGGATGGGAGGGGTAGGACAAGGGAGGATGGGGAGGTCAGGAGAGTTGTTGAAAAAGTGTGGGGATTGCAGAATAGCTTGGGGAGGGGCCAGATGAGGAGGAGAAAAAGGCTCTCAAGGGCTGGGGGAGAGGGGGTCAAGAGAGGGGCAGAAGGCAGTTGAGGATTTGAGGAGGTGGAGTGAAGGATGGAGGTGAGAGGGCAGCAGAAGGAGACAGCTTTTTGGATGTGAGGGGGGTGTTGTGGAATTAATAAGCAGACTCAGTGTAAAATACTATTGCTCAATTTTGCAATAGACAAATGACCCAGTGTCCACAAGGAAAAGTACATTCTATCAAAGAACATTTATTTTGCGGTACAACGAGAGTCCAAACCATTTAAATGTGGAAACATTCACAATGATTTGCACTAAAAGTAAGATTACATTTTTGCGATATGTATATGCCTTGGGAGGAGTAGTGGGGTTTTGAGAGAACAAAGGGAAGAGAGGGGAGTTTTGGTCATTTTGACCTACAGCTGCCTTGGTGAGACTGGTTTCACAATGGAAAGGCATCGTCGACGTTTTATCGTACTTGTCACAAGGTTGTGACATAAATCATTGAGGAGGCCTGACACAAGGTACAACAAGCAGACTGGGAGGGAAGAGTGGAGGTAAACACAGACAGAAAGATAGTGGGAGATAAAGGGTGGTTAAAGCATTAGGTTGCAGGTCCCGGTAAATATACTTGGTTTCAGACAATACGATTATATACTTTTCAATGCAAAGAAATGAACAATAATTGAACATAAGGAATTGATTTAAAATTTGTATATATTGAGCAAACAGTAGGCACATTAAAAGAAAAAGAAAACTTGTTTAAAAAGGAATTTTCCCCATCATTCCCCCCTTTGTTGCCCTAAAGGCAACACAATACAAGGTGAATGGTTTAGACAATTGGAAATACATTTCCCCGCACGTGTGTGCCCATTGTTCTCGGCAGTCACCCTCCAGCACACATAGTCGAGCTCAGTCCCTTTCAGCCTTTTCTGTCCATCAGAGCAGTGGCTTCAGGGGTTGTGCAGCTTTGGGTTGCTTGAGGCTTCAGTAGAAGTAGGGCTTTGGGCTAATAGAGTGGAGGGCTACCACTTTGGGCTGCACGGCTGATTCAACGCACCTATGCCGGGTTTGGGAACAGAGCAGATGAGTACAGGCGAAAGGACATTCCCATAAGCATTGAACACACCTATAGCGTTGACTCATGGATTTCCAACTTTAAGTCCGATCTCATCAGAGTCGTAGGACTCGGCTTCAGAATCGAAATAGGAAGGTGGTTGCTGGACCACCATTACTTTTGTAGCAGCTTTCCTTTTAACAAGAGACAATCAATGTAGGCAATGTGATTGTGGTGCATGTAACAAGCATGACAACAATGACAACCCATAATAATACCACAAAAATCCAACGTAACAGAGTAGTTCCCCATTCTCCGAAAATCCCTTCAAACCAAGAATAAAGCCCATCCTGAATAAAATAATCATGAACTTAGCTCCTTCTTGCTTAATCTTGTCGGCTATGCTTGCAATATGCTCTGAGTTTATCAGGAATATATGTACAACATTCATATCCAATCACCGCACAGGTTCCACGTGTCCTGCGTGCACGATGTCCAATGTGACTCGGTTCTGCATTGCAACAGCGCGCAAGGCGAATGCCTCGGAATTAATACCATCCATGGCCCAAAGCAGTTTATTTGCAAGTGACTCAAGTGAGGCGGCGAGTTCTGCCAGTCCAATAGAGGTCTGTCCTACCGCGTAGTGGGGAACGAGAATCCTAAAGAACAAATCAGTTGACATAAAACTCCGTTTACCCTGTTTCAAATGCTAAAAAGGTGACATATTTAGCAGGCGCATGTGTGGCACAATGGATGGCAAATGACATGATCCACAACATTCAATCAGATCAAATGGTATTGCAACAGAGGTATCGCGCTAACCGCTGAGTGGGGTATTTTAGTGCAGACCCAGCAAAAAGTTTTATTAAAAGCCTTAGCATGGTTCAGAGAAAGTTCCAGATAGGTATTTATTTCATGTTGTCCCTCTGGATGCAAGTGTGCTCCAATACTCTTCTGCAACTCCTCTTCTGTTTGAACCCTTATCTGCTTTCATTTTACCCCATAAGCTTCTCCGGTCTCTGTGTGCTATGTGGTTAGCTCGGTGGGCTGTGTGACAGGCACTTGGCTGGGAAACATACAAGTGATTTTTGATCACAAGTAGTACTTATCGGTCCTACCGACCATGTCCACAATGTACAAGTTGCAGCCAGTAGCACAAATAACCCTCGCAATAAAAAGAATCATAAAAGCGATCAGGAAGCGATATTCTCCTTGGGATCCTTTGGACCGCGTGCCAGCTTGCAGTGTGGCGGCATGAATCCATGTTGCTCTCCCTTTACACTTCACAGCTGCGTGAGTAGTTAGTAGTATCAGGAACGGCCCGCACCACCGTGCTTGGAGAGAGTTCTTTCTTTTTGTAAATCCTCACATAAACCAGGTCCCCCCGGCTTGAAGTTGTGGTGAGCAGAGGTGGCTGGCTCAGGCAAGGCTTGCTTCACCTGCGCAGAGAAGGTCCTCACAGCATGATTCAAGGAGACACAGAAAGCTATTTTTCAGATAATGCTTGTGAGTGCGGGAGTCTCATTGGTCTTCCCATGAGAATCTCATGCAGAGATAAGGCAGTTTTTCGATTTGCGGTAGATCTCATCGTCATGAGGGCAATGGGTAGTGCATCTGGCCATTTCAATCCGGTCTGTTCACAAATCTTGGGCAGTTTATTCTTTAGAAATCAATTCTGCTCTCTACTGCCCCCGCAGACAGTGGAAGGTAAGGGCAGTTCAGATGCTGCTTGATTTGCAAAACCCGACACATCTCCTTCACCACTTCGGCTGTAAAATGGGTTCCCTGATTGCTGGGATCTACAGGGTATCCCAAACTTACAGACAAAATCCTTCATCAACAGTTTAATCACAGTAATGGCATCTGCTCTTCTACAAGGGTAAGCTTCAACCTATTTTTGTGAATAGTCTACGATGACCAAAACAAGCTCGAATCCACAGCAGTTGGGTGCTGTTGGGTAAATGAATCTGGATATGAACAAATTGACCAAAAGGTGCTGGGTGGCCGCCTCGGCCATTGTCCCCCTTTGCTGGATTTTGCTCTTGGCAAACATGGCCGGTCCTACAATATTGTTCTGCAATTGGACTAAAACTCAGGGCAAACCACTGTTTCCTAATAGAGGCACACATCCCCCCTTTGCTGGTATGCCCGGCCCCAAGCGCTAAATAAGTGAGCCAGGGTAACAGAGCTTTTGGTGCCACCACTCGACCATCAGGTGATTTCCATAGTTTGGACCCATTATCGAATTCACATCCAGACATTATCCACAAATCTCTCTCTGTTGTACTCAAAGCAGCTTGTGCAGCAGTTAGGGTCTTATGCATGTTAAAGCAAGAGTCGTATATCATGTATCCAAGTGATATATTTGGAAAAATAGAAGAGTTCTGATTTATTTCCTCAACTGCATAAATCATTGTCATAACACTGCGAAAA
>CM068953.1:193880441-193892728 GCA_035128595.1 Eptatretus atami | reverse complement strand
ATCTCCGATTTTGGAAATTCTTCCTAGAAAAAAAGTTGACATCATAATATCGCCGCTAATGGAAATCGCTTGCACCATTATCTCCGAAACTCGGCAGTTGCTTGAATTTTGTTTGCGGGAATCAAGCCGGGCATTAGCACAGATAATTTATCGCAAACCTGATACATCCTCGTTCCTCTTAATGATGACGTCATAAAAACGAATATGACGTCATTGTGATGTATCAGGTTTGCGATAAATTATCTGTGCTAATGCCCGGCTTGATTCCCGCAAACAAAATTCAAGCAACTGCCGAGTTTCGGAGATAATGGTGCAAGCGATTTCCATTAGCGGCGATATTATGATGTCAACTTTTTTTCTAGGAAGAATTTCCAAAATCGGAGATGGTTAATGGCTGTGCGTGGGCTTTCTGCATGTACATGGCAAGTTTCACGAAGATCCGATGAAAACTCTGGGTTGTGAAACAAAAAATGTCAAAAAATAGGAATGACGTCATAAAAATTGATATGACGTCATAGTTGTGAAGACTCTTTCTTCGGCCGAGTATGAAGAGTCAAAGAGGATTTTTCGAATGCACGGTGTATTCAAGAGAAGCACACGCATGCGGAGGTGATGAGACGGCTCGTCCAACACAGTGGAGAGCTGCCAACCACAGTGAAATTCCACACCCCAAAACCCTCCTATTTAGCTCTTTTAGTTTGATAAGAGCACCAGGTGTGGACTCATAAAAATGTGCCACTTGGCCCTTTTACACTTTCCCAGGGAAAGCTGAAACGGTATCTTCGTGCTGTGCAACTTCTCGAGGCAGCCCCCCCCCCCCCTACAATCTAGGCTTTTCATCACTGGCATATGTTGAAAACAAAAGCAAAGCCCTTTTATATCCAAGAAGTGGAATGTGTGGGTTGGCCACAACAAAGTGTAGCACTATCTCTCAAGGGCATGCATTGGGCTCGCTTGTGGGAACAGCCCAATTTACAAAAGAACTATAAAGACTTTAAAACATACGAGAAAATTGGTTCGAATCCCGACATCTAACTGCTATGTACGTATTGACTTATGGATCAAATGTGGACATTACTAACACTCCTCACAATAGTATGTATCATATGTGCGGTAATTCATCTCTGCTACTGCCCTGTTCGATTCCCGCAAACAGAATTCAAAAAGCTTGCCTAGTTTCGGAGATAATTTTTTAGGCGATTTCCATTAGCGGAGATATTTTGACGTCATAACTTTTTTTCTAGGAGGAATTTTCAAAATCGGAGATGGGTACTGTCTGCGCATGGTATGTTTACATATATATGCCAAGTTTCAGGAAGTTGCGATGAAAACTGTAGGCTGTGAAACAAACTAGTTTCGGAGATAATGGTGTAGGCGATTTCCATTTGTGGCGATATTATGACGTTAACTTTTTTCTAGGAAGAATTTCCAAAATCGGAGATGGTTACTGCCTGCCCGTGGGCTTTCTGCATATACGTGGCAAGTTTCACGAAGATCCGATGAAAACTCTGGGTTGTGAAACAAAAAATGTCAAAAAATAGCAATAACGTCATAAAAATTGATATGTCGTCATAGTGATGTATCATATGTGGGGGAATTCATCTCTGCTAAGGTCCTGTTTGATTTCCACAAAGAGAATTCAAAAAGCTTGCCGAGTTTGAGATCATTTTTTAGGCGATTTCCATTAGTGGAGATATTTTGACGTCATAACTTTTTTCTAGGAGGAATTTTCAAAATCCGAGATGGACACTGTCTGTGCAGGCTATTTTTACATATATATGCCAAGTTTCAGGAAGTTTCGATGAAAACTGTAGGCTGTGAAACAAATGAAACAAAAAAATAAAAATGTCAAAAAATAGGAATGACGTCATAAAAATTGATATGACGTCATCGTGATATATCATATGTGCGATAATTCATCTCTGCTAATGCCCTGTTCGATTCCCGCAACAGAATTCAAAAAGCCTGCCTAGTTTCGGAAATATTTTTTTAGGCGATTTCCATTAGCGGAGAAATGTTGAAGTCATAACTTTTTTTCTAGGAGGAATTTTCAAAATCGGAGATCGTTACTGTCTGCGCAGGGTATATTTACAAATATACGACAAGTTTCCGGAAGTTTCGATGAAAAATGTAGAGTGAAACAAAAAGTCCACAAGAGCAACAACGTGAGTAAGACTTTGAGATCATCCACGAGAATCTAAAAAAACATGCGACTTCTATCAGCTGAACCAATAAAAGCCACATGATCGCTGTCAATGCCTTTGACCATTAAGCAGATTAAGTCGTTTTTCGGAGCCATATGCTATTGTCGACAATGGATTGTTGATTACACGATAGTGTTGATTACCTCATTGGACATGATCTCACATTTTGTAGCATAAACTTGCATTGGCTTCAGTGCCGACACTCGGACTACCAGATTATAACAAAACATTTTATCTCTATTCATTGAAACGGGAGGATTTGAACAATCTGTGTTAACACAACAACATTGAGCGAAAAAGTGACCAATAGCTTACCATAGCATGAGGCTTGATCCAGTCGTTTGGGGTTTCCGCCTTGTGTGTGGTCAGTAGCAGAGGCCTCCACACACAGTGCAAGTCACCTCAAAGATCATATTGGGGAGTCCAGTCGTGTTCAGGGTTCAACATTCGCTTTCAGCGGTACTATTGGAAGCGGAAACACAACAACTCTCCACATCGAGAGCCACAACATAAGAATTAGTACTACTGACCTCATCAAACATCATGTTCCAGCATTGTCCACGATTGAATCTTAAAAAAATAATAGGTGGTTGAATTCAGTGTCAAATGTGCAGCTCCTCTTCAAATTTCAAGTCAATCGAATGAAAATTGATAATTTTAGAAAAATCGGCCTATGTTGACCTTTTAGCATTTGAGGACTTCAAAATAATTGGTGGTTTAATTTATTGACCTGACATATAAATCCTCTTCAAAATTTCTCGTGATTCGGATGAAAATTGCGGATTTTAGAAATTTGTTAAGTTTGTTGACCTTTGGCCGATGTTGAACTTATAACCCGAAAAACAATTGCTTGTGACAATCACTACCATGTGGTGAAGTTTTATGAAGATTTAAAATTTTGACCTGTAGGCCATAAAAATAAATATGAAAAATCACTCATAGAGCGACACTTGGCAAAACAGCGCGCAAAGTAGAATGGCACTTGGTGGAGCGCATACCTCTGCCAGGTGGAACAGTTCAAAAATTTTGTATCCCACTGATGGGCTGGATCCAAAACATTATATTTGGCCTATTTTGACCTTTTCACCAATGTTCACCACAAAATTAATAAGTGATTGAATGCATTAACCTGATAAGTAAATTATTTTCAAGTTTCACATCAATCGGATGAAAAATCAGAATTTGTCGAAAACTTGGCCCAAATTGGCCTTTTGGTCTATTTTACCTTTTGGCCTTTGTTCACCTCAAAATTATTAGGTGGTTGAATTCATTGATAAGATATGCAAATGCTCTTCAAATTTCAAGTGAATTGGATTAGAATTGAGAATTTTAAAATTTGGCCGATGTAGAACTTTTGGTCTATGTTGACCTCAAAAATAATAGTGTTTGAATTCAGTGACATGATATTTTAATTATTTTTAAATTTCATGTTAATTGGATTAAAATTGAAGATTTTGGGCATATTGTCTATGTTGACCTTTTATGTTAACCTCAAAAATAATAAGTGGTTCAATTCAGTGATCTGATCTGATATGCAAATGCTCTTCAAATTTCAAGTTAATTGGATTAAATTGAGGATTTTCAGCATCTGTCCTATAGTGACCTTTTGGTCTATGTTTACCTCAAAAATAAAGGTGGGTTGATTTCAGTGACTTGATGTGTAAATGCTTTTCAAATTTCAAGTCATTCGGATGAAAATTGAGAACTTTATAAAATTTGGCCCTATTCAGCCCAAATTGTCCTTTTGGCCTATGTAAATCTCAAAATTAATAGTGGGTTGAATTGAGAGACCTGATATGCAAATGCTTTTCTAATTTCAACTTAATTGGATTAGAATTGAGGATTTTAGAAATATGGCCTGTGTTGACCTTTTGCTCTATGTTTACCTCAATAATAATAGGTGTTTGAATTCAGTGACATGATATGTAAATCCTTTTCAAAAAACAGTCAATCAGTTTAAAATTGCGGATTTTAGAAAATCGGTCTATTTTGACCTTTTGGTCGATGTTGACCTCAAAAATAATCGGTGGTTGAATTCAATGATCAGATGTTTAAATGATTTTCAAATTTCAAGTCAATCGGAGGAAAATTGAGGATTTTAGAGAATTTGGCCCAATTCGGCCCAAATTAACCTTTTGGCCTATGTTGATCTCAAAATTAATAGGTAGTTGAATTTATCGACCGGAAATGCAAATGCTCTTCATATTTAAAGTTAATTGGATAAATATTGAAGATTTTAGGCATCTGGCCTATATTGAACTTTTGGCCAAAGTTCACCTCAAAATTACTTGGCGATTGAATTCAGTAAGATGATATGCAATGCTCTTAAAATTTAAAGTTAATTGTATAAATATTGAAGATTTTAGGCATCTGGCCTATATTGAACTTTTGGCCAAAGTTCACCCCAAAATTACTGGGTGGTTGAATTCAGTAAGCTGATATGCAAATGCTCTTCAAATATCAAGTTTATTTGATTAAAATTGAGGATTTTAGGCATCTGGCCTATGTTGACCTTTTGACTTATGATAACCTCAAAATTAATAGGTGTTGAATTCAAATGACCTGACACGCAAGTCCTGTTCAAATTTCAGTCAATAGGATAAAATTTGAGGATTTTAGGAAATTTGGCTCAAATTGGTCATTTGGCTTATTTAGACCTGTTGGTCGACTGAATTTTACAAAACTTCAATGCGGGATGGTCGCAGGGTCAGTGACATTAATCTAACAAAATTTCAGAACGGATGGTTGAGCGGTTTTGGCTGGAGGTGAGCGGACAGACAAACAAGCAAGCATACCAAGCCGAGCCGTGCCGTACTGTGCCAAGCCGAGCCAAGCGGAGCCAAAACAGAAAGGTAGGTGATCAACATACTTGTCAAAAAAATAAAACAAAATTTACCAAGTAAAAATAGACAAACAGACAGACTGAATAACAAACACAACCAACTTGAAAAATCATGTATTTTTACAAGTCGCAATCAGACAAAAAGGACTAAATGCAATACCTCTTCCTCTAGTGAGGGTAAAAGTTATAGTCCAAAAACTGATGCTGTTATCCACAGGCCGCTTAACTTCTAGTTATGAGCGAAGTCATGGAATCCATCATCAAAGTTGACCTCGCTTTACCAACAATTGATGGAGATGCACATTTCCAGACATATAGCATGTTTACTTTAACTTTTCCTCATTTAATTATCAGCCCTGGTAGTTCCCTGAGAGACATTTCTTTAATGCTCAACATAAACTCTTCTAATTGGATTGAACATTATTTTTGCAAAACGAGGAAAAGCACATTTCATTTACATATACAGTATTGATAATTATCATCAATTCATAATTTTTCAATTTAATAACACCTTTGATCATTCTCAAACTAATCCCCCATTTGGCTCATGCATTTATGAAAAATTGACTGTGGAGTACATATTTTCTCTTAAAGAGAGAATTTCTTAGCTTAACAACACTCAGAGCATTGTGGTTCTGTTTCTCACATTGGAGTTTCATTTTGATGTTTTTGTGACTTCTCATGGATTGGATTAAGAGATTTGAGGGAAGTGAAAGTGTTCCTCTTCAGGCATTCCAGCTTTTAAACATGCTTTCCTGGATTCCAACTTCATTGTTGTTTCTGTTTTTCATATTTCTGTTTCCTACACATTCCAGGAGGTTTTTTTGCAGTGCATGTGATTATAAACATTGCTCACATGTCGAGTGGAATATTTCTACCTGGTCAGTTAATGCTCGTGGTTTGTTTCCTTTACACAGGAGAGCAAACGTTGCTCCATTGAATCCAAAGTTCGGCCCTCAACCTGACGTCTGTGTTGAGTGAGTATTCTTCAATCTCCTTGATCTTAAAAACAATCTCCGAAAAGCAATCCAATGAAATGGCACATTTGTCCAATGTATTCACAAAGTGAATCAAACAATTCAATTATATTTTGACTTCTTTTTATCAATACTTTGTGAATATTCCGAGTGAAATGAAGAGATTAGTTTTATTAATTTATGATTTTGCTATTTTTTTCCCACCTTAAATTTTTCATTATTATTTCACCTTTTCGAAACCCTTTTTTCCGGAACCTCATGGATAAAAATTACTTTATGTTTTGAGATTAAAAGTTCTGAAATGTGCATTCAGATAAAAGTTAAAAGGTACATTCAAATAAACCTTCCGGTTCTGGTTCTGGGTTTGCAGCAATCGCAGGTTCTCTGCCGACTCATGGGTCTCTGCCGACTTTCTCAAAGTTAAGTTTCCGGTCGTTATTTTGTCCCGTTTTAACTGATTATTTTCTCACCTACATCTTTCTGTGTGCTCCTAATTCGGTTTTGTTTCAAAAATCGTGCTATTTTGTGAGTTTTGTCGAGCTTGGCTGACCGGTTCCTTGAGGCCTTCCCATCCTTCTCCTCCAAGTGTACGATTGTTTTTATTTGTATTCTCTACCTATTACCTTCAATTACTATTTTCCCCACTTTCCCAATGCCCCCCATCCCGCCCAATAAACACTGTTTCTTGCCTTAAATTCAAAAGAAAAAAAAACTAAAAAATAAACTCCCTTCTCCCTGCATACCCAAGAGTCCGCATGATCCTTCTTCTAATTCTCTTCTTCTTTTTTCTTCTGCCGGCACACCTTATATATTCGACTTGAGCTGACCCACTCTCGCCAACCTTCACAATTTCTTCCTACAACTTTCCTTTCTGAAACTTACATATTCTTCAAAAATCCATCAAAAAATAATAACCTTCTTGCTTCCTTTCCATCTCCACAACTCCTGTATGCACGTATCTCTCCACTCTTCCGGATACTTTTCATCGATCCAGCAGCTTCACTCTGTGTTTACCATTCCAAATTCACCATACACCTCCACGATTTTACTTCAACCTTCCCATTTCTGAATGTTATGCAATCCTTATTTGAAATAAATAAATAATTAAATCACTTTTGACTATGCACCTCCCAGATCCACGTGCTTCTCCCATAACCATGTGATCTGTTTCCACCCTCTGCGTTCACCGATCCAAATTCACCATTCACCTCACAATTTTTTCTACAACCTTTCCATTACCTAATCTGGTGAAAATCTCTCTTCTCTCTTCTCTCTTTCTCTCTTCTCTCTTCTCTCTTCTCTCTTCTCTCTTCTCTCTCTGTCATAATAATAATATAATAATAATAATAATAATAATAATAATAATAAAAACGATCTCTCATAATGCTCATCTTCCTCTTTCACATGTGTGGTTCTTATTACTGTATCATAATTCACTCTTATTTTTCTATTTCAACAGACTGCTCTCAATTCGACCTTTCTCTCATACCTTGCCGAAAATATCGACTGTTACAGCGTTTCTTCTCTCCATTCTCTTAATTCACCTTTATTGCATCCCTCAAGAAATGTCTTTAATTGCATTTCTGACCAAAAAATAATAAAAAAGAACAGTTTGCAATGAATGCTCACTTTCCATCAACCATTCTTTTTTTCCAACTTCAGTGCCAACTCGCTCCTCTACCCCTCCCTCTCAAAGCAACCATCACACTCTTCTCGCTCCAGCCTCCCTCTCACCTTTCTCAAAAACTCCCCCTCACCTTTCTCCCTCAACACTCCCCACTCACCCTTCTCCCACCACTCACCCCCCTCACTCACCATTCTCATAGTTGCCTCTATGGGGAAAATTCCTTTTTAAACAAGTTTCTTTTTCTTTTAATGTACCACTGTTTGCTCAATGTATACGAATTATAATCAATTCCTTATGTTCAATTACTATTCATTTCTTTGTATTGAAAAGTATATAATCACATTATCTTAAACCAAGTATATTTACGGGACCTGTAACAGAATGATTTACCACCCTCTATCTCCACTCTATTTCTGTCTGTGTTTACCCCCACTCTACCCTCCTAGTCGCTTGTAGTATCTTGTGTCAGTCCTCCTCAATGATTTACGTAACAACCTTTTGACCAGGACGATAAAACTTCGAAGATGCCTTTCCCATGTGAAACAGTCTCACCAAGGCCAGCTGTAGGTCATCATGACCAAAACTCCCCTCTCTTCCCTTTGTTCTCTCAACCCCACCCCGTACTTCTCCCAAGGCATATATATCGCAAAAACGTAAGCTTAGTTTTCGTGCAAATCATTGTGAATGTTTCCACATTTCTGTGATTTGGACTCTCTGGTACCACAAAATAAATGTTCTTTGATCGAATGTACTTTTGTTGTGGACAGTGAATCATTTCTGTATTGCAAAATTGAGGAATAGTATTTTACACTGAGTCTTCTAATTAATTCCACAACAAAATTGTTGCCATGACGCGGATGTACTAAATCTTTGAGTCATGTGTCCGGAGTGACGGCTAACGCATGAGCATCGCAGACGAGAAGGTAAGCGGAGAGCGATCGCCCCATCCCTGACGGCGGCTGTCCTCGCGGTAGCGTACATCAACGAAGGAAAGTAAATGTCAGATAATTTTTATTGATAGGCCTGAGAGGATCCTGCGGTTACAAAGCCTAAGGGCTGAACAGAGATCAGGGATCTCTTAACGGGGAGTTTGAGTCTCGCCGTACCTTGAGTGAGTTCGGTACTCGGCTCACTATGCTGTACTCAGTACAGCAGCAGGAGGAGGGGAAAGGCCATCCCCTCTGGCCAAAAGGAGGGGGGTTGGAGTCCCACCTCCGCAAAGAGAGGGTTTGAGGTCCAGCTCACTGTGTGGTAAAGTGTGATTGTGTTTGAGAGGTATGTGGTTCGAACTAACAGTACTCTATAGTTGTTTTATTACAGGGCTGGCCAGCATTTGTTATATTATCGCAATATTGAAGTGCATATTTCATTGTATTTGTGACCTGGTAACGACTTGCAGGATGGGAAATACAGGTGGAAAGTGTGATGGGATTGAGCAAACCAAAGTGTCCTGCTCCAGGCCACACAAGGGACATGCTTGAGATACATTTTCGATAAATACGGACCTGATTTCTGTGAGAGACGTTGCAAATTGGTGCGAGTGGACAATGCATAGTAAATTGCCTTTTTCTGAGAATGGTACCTTTGATCGAGATTGTTTGAACCACTTAAGGAAAATGTTGGAGGAAAAAGGAAAGGACAAAGGACCTCAAGGCACGTACATTGGGGAGCGTATATGGACTAGATGGAAGAATGTAGGGAGCGGGTCGGGGAAACATGGCTGTTAAACATAAAGGGTCACCTGGACTAGTGACCATGCAGATGCCCATGAGACTTGAAAATAAATCGAAAAAGAAACAGCGAGCTGCCCCTGTGGGAGTTCGAGGATGAAGAGGAGGAGTCGGATAGGTGGCTGACACTGTTCCAGACATAGTGCAATGGCGCCGCCGCTCGAGGACGAAGAACCGGGTCCATAGGGCGCCAAGAGTGAGGATCGTACTGGGCAGGATGCACATCCAAGGGGGGCCACTGGTGGGAGTACCAAAAGAGGAGATACAGCGAGCATTGAAAGAAAACATGCTGTGACGCAATGACCAGGAGGTGGCATGGTTGGGGTGCAGACCCGATCGAGAAAGGCCACAGCGGAGGCTGCAGGGGAAACGATGAAGGACACCAATAGGTATGTTTCCATGCGAGATTACCCGGGGCCAGAGGTGTGCAGGCAATATATCAGCCATGGGGTTCCGAGTTAAGAGCCATTGAAAACGAGATTCCGAAAGTGTGTGAGGTTCGCGCATAAGTTTCAACGAGAGTTGCGTGTGATTGTGGAATGCCATCAGCCGACTCATGTGGACATGAATATTTGTTGAAATTGATTGTGCCCGAGGGGTTACTCCAACAATTTAACAAGTCGCGGGTGGGCAAGTGAAGTGCCCGAAATCCGAGACGAGCTAAAACAGCATATCAACAAAGCTCATTGACACTGTGACAAAGGTCGCCCCGCTCAAAACAGACTTAGGGAAAGATACAAGCATGCAAACTACGCTCATCCGAAGATCCGTTGGATTATCTAGAGCGGTAACGGAGTGTGTATTAGTGTCATTCTGGATTAAAAGACGATGAAGGCATCCCGTTCACTCATGCATTTATCAGTGGTTTGGCAGCTAAATTGCAAACCGAGGTCAAGCGAGTGTGTATTGCCTGGGAATCCAAAGACGTGAAGGATCTAATGCCTTACATAACCCATTGCAGTTCATTGATCAAACAGCGTTATACTGAGACGGCGGCTAAACTGATGCCAATACAGGTAAAGGACCAGGAACATGGGCAAATGGAGAAATCTGAGTTATAATGCACACACCGTGGCCGAGCCGTAACCATGGCTGACCACAACACCGAGACCTGCGCAAAGAGGTCTGTCGTGCGTGTGCGCAAACAGGTCACTGGACAAGGGAGTGCCAAACGTCAGAAATGGACAGACTTATGCACGAACAGACTGGCAGGGGAGAGGCGGCCGGCACAACCAAACCAGGACCAGGGTGCAAATTCACATCAGCAGGATGGATGGGGAATACAGGCCATTTCAGTTGCTTCATTCACCCACTCCACCAACAACCCTGTTCGCTTTATGACAGAGAACGGAAGGGACCTCATCTAATTACCATTGCTGACTTCAAAACCGCGTGATGAACCGAGGCTGACTTTGGCAATTGAAGGCCAAGGGATTCCTTTCCTCGTGGAACAGGGGCAACTAAATCTGCGATCAGAAAAAGTGACCTTCAAACACACCTTTATCGCGGGAACACGTAAATGTTGTCGGAGTGTCAGGAGTTGCAATGGCGATCCCACAGTCTGAACAACTGAGTAGCGATTGGAACTTTGTCGGCACAACATGCATTTTTATGGCTACTGACATGCCAATTAATCTGTTGGGAAGAGACCTATTATGTAAGCTAAATTGTGCAGTGAAATGTTCCCCTGAGGGAGTGTCCTTGGATATGCCTCACAAATCGCATATAACTTTGCTGAATTTATTGCAGGAAAATACAGAGAATCTTGTATATCGGTGGACTGTGACGGATGGTGAAGCATCTAACCATTTGCAGGTGTGCGTGTCCAATTTGAAGAGGAGCGTACCGGAGGTGTGCGACTGGGTTAGTCAGCATCACATTGACACGAACATGGGGCAGACTCGATTACATTGCATTGCAGATTGTGACGTTAAAGGAAAAGATAACGTCTATGTGAGGGAAACAATTTCGGAATTACACCAGAGTTTTGACATAGTATTGGGAACAATGTTGATTGAGAAGCAAGGATTGCCTGGAGGTGCATCTGACGCAGGAGCAATTAAAACTGTGGAATCAACCGTCCAGTGTTACACCGCATGTTACCTTAGCGACTGCGACTGGTTACAAAGCATAAGACAAAGGGCCCATGGTAACCCATCTAAAAATAGCATCGGGAGCAACTTTGTAGGGTCCAGCCAAGTAAATGGACTATGGAAGTCGGGGCAGACGACTATTGTTGGACAGGCTGTGCGGAAGAGTAAAGGCTTGTTTGAGAGGGTTGATCTCTCAGAAACAACAGGGTCAGATAAATTACCTGGACTGCTAAAGAGCCCAGCCTGTCTGTGTGCAACATATGATATGGCGGTGGATCAAATTAGAAGCATGCAGCCATAAAGATCAATATTGATACATCAACGAAGCTGCCTCACAAACCGCAATACCCATTGCGTCAGAAGCGGAGCAGGGATAGCTCCTGTAGTGAAGCACTATTGAAGCAAGGAACAATTATCCCCAGTCAGTCAATGTAATACGCCGACTTACCCTTGCAAAATCCGGAAAGTCGACATGGAGGTTTGTACAGGACCTGAGGGCGGTAAATGAGGCTGTGATCCCCGCCTACCCGATCGTCTCCAATCCAGCGACATTCTGTCAAGTATCCCAAGTGACTCTACCCATTTACTGTGATTGATCTTTGTTTGGCTTTCTTTAGTGTACCGATAGCCCCCGAGTCACAATTCCTTTTCGCGTTCACGTATCAAGGTAGACAATATCCTTGGATGTGCTTTCACAAGGATACACCGAAAGCCCTATTTGTTTTCTCGAGCATTGAAAGAAGACATAGTGACATAGTTTTCCCAGCAGATCCGCATTGATCCAATATGTTGACGACCTGCTCTTCTGTCTTTC
>CM068953.1:193811944-193828116 GCA_035128595.1 Eptatretus atami | reverse complement strand
CAGAGAGATGTCGACTTTTGATAAGCATGTGGGTCAATGAACCAATTGGAGCAGAGAAAGAACAGCAGATATTTTCAGGGAAATTGGTCAAAATCATATTCCAGAAGAGATGTAGTTACCAGTGTTTGAGATCCGGTCAGAAGTTGACTGATTTGTGCTTCCAATGATTCACAGAAGTCTTTTGCTGAAGGGCCATATGGCAGGTGAGAGGAGTACCACACCCAGCCAACTGGCATGATGGAAAAGAAGTCACCAATATTCAGAAGAGTTGTATGAATCCATTAGGAGATGGTCATGTTTTCGGAGAGCAAGAATGAAATGGAGTCATTCACTGTTTGGTGACTGTACAAAAACATATAAACATGAGTGGGATTGGAGGGAGCCGAAGCCAGAGTATTCCTGGGGGTGTATGGGAGAGATTGGCAGTGCATGATGAGTGAGAATAGAGTCTTGATGAAAGAGCAACTCCGCCACCAGGACGAGGCTCATGTGCTGTAATACCAAGAGGAGGGAGTAAACCAGGCGAGAGATACTCGGGAGCCAGAGACGTCATGAAGGAGGAAAGTGTCTGTTAACAGGATTTGTCTGTTTTTCTGTGGCAACTGCATAGAAAGATCTGTCAGGTTTGATGAAGCCGGATGTTTGAGTCTCCACATTGTTAAATAATATGGAAGGGAGCAGGTTTTGGCTGAGGGAGGGAGCGGGAGTAGGACGAGGGAGCAGGGCGGTGGTTTGGAGAGTTATTGAAGAGTGTGGATTGCTGAAAACTTTGGAAGAGGCTGATAGAGGTTAAAAGGCATCGGTGTGATGGGTTTGTGTACAGGGGAGTGAAAAGAGAGTGGGCAGACACAGTTGACAATTTGAGAGTGAGTGATGTGGGGAAAAAGAGTGAGTGTGGTCAGAGGCACCTTTTGGATGTGAAGGGAAACTTTGAGAAGTGAGTGAGGGGAGATTGAAGGAGAAGCATGAGGTGGAGAGTTGAGGAGAAGGGTGTGAGGGGAGATGGGGGAGAAGGGTTGATGAGGGCAGTTGGGAGAAGTGTGAGGGGGAAGAGTTGGGGAGAACGGTGAGGGGAGAGTTGAGGACAAGGTGAGGGAGAGTTAGGGAGAAGGGTTAGAAGGAGAAGTTGAGGACAAGGTTGAGGGGGGAGAGTTGAGGAGAAGGGAGAAGGAGGAAGGGGAGAAAGGGAGAAGGGGACAGTTTGAGGAGGGAAAGTCTGAGGGAGGAAGGAGAGAAGGAAGAAAGGAAAGGGCGAGAAGGGAGAGTTGAGGGGGAGAGTTGAGGGAGAAGGTTAAGGTGGAGAGAGTTGGGGAAGGCGTGCATGGGGAGTTTTTGAAAACGGTGATTGGGAAGCTTGAAGTTGAAGAGTGTGAAGGTGCTTGCGAGAGGGTTGAGAGGGAAGCTTTGGAGAGGAAGTGAGTCGATGAGAGCAGGCATGGCGAAGGAGCAGGAGGGTGATGGGAGAGGTGGGAGAGGGAAGAATGGGACTTGTAAGGGTATGTTGAAAGAAAGTATGGGCAGGTTGAGGTACAAAATGTTGAGGGAGTTGGGAAAGGGGGGGGCATGCTGAGAGAAGGAAGGGGCATGTTTGTGGTGACGAGTAATCCTGTTGAGAGTGTGAGATATCTATAGGTGGAATGAGTCCCCAGATGTGAGAGCACCACACATTGGACAACGTGGAAGAGCTGATACGAAGCACAAGACCCTGAAAGAGGGCCAAAGAGCAGAGGTAGGATGAGGCAAGATGAAGTAAGGAGAGGGATAGTAGCGTGAGGGGCAGAGGAGTAGATTTAAGTATGTAGGGGTGATTGGCACTGAAGTTTGAAAAAATAGTTACAATTGGATGGAACATGAACATGCATTGCAAACTGATCATTAATGTATTTTAAGTCAGAGATTGCGATAAAGACAGTATGTGAGGGATTGCAATCAAGGGGGAACAAGAGAATGGAGAAAACAAAATTGTAACAAGTGGGACGTTTTTTTTTTTGTTTTTTGTATACCTGTCGAGGCTCGTATTAGAGCTAACACAACACGCACATCAAGGGGGGCATTGAGACAGGATGGGAGCAGTGGAAGGACAAATAGTGGGGAACAGAGACATTGGAGACTGTGGAAGGAGAGGGATGGACGGGAACATGGGGAAAGAAGATGACATTACAGGGAATTTCAGGAAGGAAAGCACGGAATTTGAAGGAGGTGGCTTGGGTCGTTTCGGGTAGAAAAGATCGAGATTTGGATGGGATGACAAGAGTGGTGCGGGAGTTGATTGATTTTTCAAACATCCAATCCAACAGTTGGATTTTTAGGTAAGGTATAAGGAAAGGTCGAATTGAGAGCAGTCTGTGTAATAGCAGAAGAGTATGCATTCTGATACAGTAAAAGAGTACCACACTGAAAAGGAAGATGAAGCAATTAGACAGATCGTTTTTGTTATTATTATTAAGTTTGAGAGAGTTTTCAACAATTAGTGCATGGAAGTGTTGTAGAAAAAATCGAGAAGAGAAGAGAGGAAGGAAAAAGAGGAGATGAGAAGAAAGAAGAAGAAGAATCGGAGAAAGAGAAGGTGGCGGTTTTTTATTTTAATTTTTTTTAATAAGCAAATAGATGATTAGTTGGGATGGGGACGTTAGAAGTGGGAAAGATAGAAATTGAAGATAATGGGGAAGAAAAAACAAATAAACACCATCGTACACTGAGGGGAACAAAGGGTAGGCCCAAGGCCTCAAGGATAGGCCTCAAGCACCCAGTAAACAAGTCGACGAAATCTCACAAAATAGCACGATTTTTGAAACCAAACAAACTAGGAACACACGAACATGTAGGTAGAAAATAAAACAGTTTAAAATGGACAGATAACGACCGGAAAACTTAACTTTGAGATTGTCAGCAGGAGCCCCCAAGGAGACCTGCCAATGCTTCCCAAACCCAGACCGGAAGTCACAGGATGACACAGGATGAGGAAAGGTCCAATTGAAAAGACGTTATTGAAGAGAACAAGAGTCAGGAATAATGATGCCAATACAGAGAACCACAGGTGTGAAAGGGAAGTTGTAACATCTTATGGACCGTTTTTTTTAAAAAATTTAAATTTTTCATAAGATACTTAAGGATTAGGTAAAGGAAAGGTTGAAAAAAAAACATGTAGGGTTGGTGGAATTGTTTGCAGACACAGAAGAAGCTGGAAGTTCACCAAAAAAATGCATGTTCCCAAAATAAAGTGAGGACGTGTTCAACATCCGGTTTTTTTACAATTAAAATGGCGCCCGTCACCGTCAGCCATCTTTGATGACGATTGCAAAATAAAGTTAGGCACAAGTGTCTACCATTGTGTACTGTGAACCCAAGTTTGAACAACATTAATTAATGCATGTGCCGAGAAATGGTTGGGACTGTGTTTGACACCAGGGTTTTTTTTACAACTAAAATGGCTGCCAGTCAGCATCTTGGATCTGAGGGTCGAAAAAAAATGAGGTTGCATACGATATATGCATTGTTGTCTTACTGCTAAAGTACTAATAAAAATCTGTCTGATACATGTCCAATATATCGTTGCGATCACACATGCACACACGACACCAAAAATTGAGACCAAATCCAGAAAGCCCCTAATTTTGGATCAAAGTTCAATGGGGCTAATAAAAGGATTAACTGGAATAAAGCAATGGAACTTAAAATGATTGGCTGAGTAATGATGAGAAGAATAAATTGAAAAAACAAAAACCAAACACATAAATGGCTTTATGTTGGAGCAAGTAGAATAAACCTATAAAAAGGAGAATTGTGGATTTGAAACAGAAAAGTTGGGAATCGATAATCTGAAAGAATTTAAACAATCCAGAGAGAACAAGTCATATTTAAAAAAGCTCAAACCAATATGCTGTTGTTTCAATTGACAAGCTAAAAATAATATTGCATTTGCATGGCAAACATTTCAACATTTTAAACACTTTTGAAGATTGGGCTTGCAGATGGACTCTCAAAGACCTCCAAAGTAAGGAATGATAATAAAATAGAATTGATACAAAACTTATAAATCACTCAAAAATCAAGGAAGATGTTTAGTTCAGATAAAACATGGTAAATACCATTCATTTTACTGGATCCCAAAAATGCCACAAAATCCCTTGTAGGATGAGGTCATCATTGTAATAGAGAATGCCATTGAAACCTATGGCAGGTAGTATTACGGACTGAGAACTATTTAATAAATGCTTGAAAAGTTCGCTGAAAAGGTGAGGTTTTATTCTGTATTAAAAAAATTCTGGACCGTTGATTAATTCCCAAAAACCCCATAATCACCAGTTTCCACAACATTATTAAACAAGGTAAGGCCAAATGTTGATCAAACTTTATGATTTTTCTACATATATACACAAATATTACACATGACAAGCTCATTTTAAACCGGATCGACCAGAGTGGTAGATAAAGCATTAAAGGAGGTAATAAAGTACAACTATTAAAGTCTATCAAAAAAGAGAAACTGATCTGAAAAAGGAAAATCAGTATTCATGTATTTTCCAAAAATAAACTTAAATAAAGTGTTTCAATTTCTCAAAACAAGTCTACTTTAACATTTGGCAACAAGATACTCCAGCACACAGGGGATACCCATGGGTCCAGATTTGGCAATCGTTAGCATCATTGATTATTTACTCACAATTGATATGGGTTGTATTTATATCAGCTTTATGATGATAATAATCCCAAATAACTCGATATTAAAAAGGAAAACCCGAAACTCAAATCAGTTATTTTAGGAATTACAAATCAATATCAATAAAATTAAATTTCACAACCAAATTATGTGATAAACGAGATGCTTTTCATTCCACATTGTACGGAATGCCTTTCTGAGACAGCAAATTCCTAGAAGCTATTCTATGTACATACGCAGTGAAATAATTAGGACTTGAGAGCAACCACACACAGCACTGAACTTGTCAATAGATTAAAACAAACTAGTCAGACGTATACCAACACAGAGCACGATTAGCAGATAAAACAAGTTTTCTTTAAGATCATAAAATGACACCAATAGAATTATGCTGAAATACAAAGGGATCGTAAAAAATATATCACGAGATATTATACATCAAGCATTATTTAAAAAAAAAAAACATGCATGTAAAACCATTTAAAACCCATTTCAGTGGTTGCTCAGAGATTTAGGAACAGTTAAAAAAAACGTTAAAAAATAAACCATTTGATATTGAGTAACATTTTGATCCAGAGGTGAGTGGTGTCATGTTTTGGACATGTTAGATTTAAGGTAAGATATGCATGATTTTAATATGTTATCATATAATGAATTGTGTGATGGGATTGTAAATATGTGATTAATACATTAAATCCTCGAGCAAGTAAAGACTAATAGTGATGTTGCAATTGATGGTTTACCACTGCCTGGACACAACTGAGTTGTGATTCCTGATGTAGGAAACCCTAATGATATTGATCAATGACCAAGGTGTGGACCACCGTTATGGAGAGGTCTGGGCTGAAATGATCGAAATCTCGGGAGGAAGAATGGTGTCCAAGCTGATGATACGTTGCGTCGGAACACCATTCATTTGCATTACAGCGTTAAGGTTCTTACTTTGGGTAAGAGAACTATGTTTTGAGGTTAACCAATTTTACAGCCAATCCTTTAAATTGCCTATGTTTCAGAATAGCCGATACTGCACAATTGTGTGCATGTGTGAGACAGAATTGTTAGGAACAGAAAATGAAAAAACGACGTGTGTGCACGTATTGTTATGTGTGTGTGTGTGTGTGATGTGTGTGTGTGTGTGTGTGTGTGTGTGTTGTGGTGGTTGTGTGTGCTGTGTGTGTGTGTGTGTGTGTGTGTGTGTGGCTGTGTGATTTCACTGGAATGGGAGGGTTTGGTAAATACAATACACCATGGATAATGCTCTTATATACCATAAATTAATGCTGACTTGGTGGCATAATTGTTTAGCTTCCAACTGCAGCTGGTGGGTTTGGCTATTTGAAAAAATATTTTATTGAGATAAAAAAAAAAAACTCAGGAATCTGTACGGAGTTTTCCTTGCCTTATGTTTGAATTTTAGAAAGGATAGATACGTACAACCAAAACATAGATTGCCGAGGTCATTGGTGCAGGCTTTGTTGGGCCTTATGGCCTCCTTCCTGCTGTGAAGTTTCTTGCCGTGTAACTCATTATTATTCATGAGGAAAACTTCTTTTAAACTGCAGGTGAATTTTGGAAATAACCAAAGCATTCAGTGAATTGTTGTTTTCATGCAGAAGGAGATCAGTCCATTGTTGAGAACTTTGGCAAAAGAAAATCACAGTGAAAGATAATGGATTGCCGTGAAGCTTGGGCAACTTTCAAGCCATAACTTCTTCCGTCAACGACTTTCTTCACATTATTTCAAGGAAGCATGGTTTGCTCTTCCACATGGTAACAAACAAATAAATAATAGGATATAACACTATGAAATCAACAAAAATCATACAAGACCATTTCATCAAAAAGCACTTTACAAATGCAACATAAATATCCATCAAAATAGATTATGAAAAAACTTACAAGGCAACCAAAGGGACAATTTTTAATGCTGCAAAGTAACAAGTAAATGTAAACTGGAATCAAGTACCTTACAGTGTTAAAACAATGAATTAAACAAAAATCATACAAGCTTCCTCGTGACCCAAGCTTCAGGACATTTTCACACGATGTTGTATTCAACTGATGTGATGGGGAAGATATATATTAATAATCGGACCCAAAAACGAGAGAATGATTGTGTTTCATCAAGTGAAAAATACCAGGCAAGTCCATTTATGAGAAAAAATAATCAAACTACATTTCAACCAATATTCTTGCAATGGAGGATTTTGAAAAATGTTTCTATTGGAATTACTGGAAAAACGATGTTCAACTGTCCTGATTAATTTCAAAAAAAAATTAAGACCTGCACTAGCTTGAAGAGCTACCGTAATATGAGACGCATCACAGACGTGTCTCACATGAAAGATAGGACCTATCACACAAACATAGCTTACGTATGCTCTGCTCATGCCGTACATTGATTTGCCAACAATGTGTTCCTTGGTCAAGCCCATGGACAATGTACTTGTGCGGAATTACGAACTTTCAATCATGGCAGTACAGGCCAAAACCAACGACTTTTTTGAATGCATTATGCATTTTCATTCTTGTGACTTGATTGAGAGCGCATTTGGCCAAAAAAATCCCCCCAATACATCTTACAGGATTTATTAATTATTTTTGAAGAACATTGACTTTGATATTGTTGAACTTGATTTGTTGCGGACGAAATTTCAATATTGGTGATAATACTGGACTGTGAAAAAACCAGATCCGAATATGATCATTAAAAAAAAACAAAAAAACTTGTTTGGAACAGGTTGAATGTGTGACAGTACAATATTTGCGATTTCATGAAAATGAGGAACTGGAATCTGGATACGAATTTTTTTTTCCAAGTTATTCTTCAATATTGCGAATGGGGCCAAAAACGATATGTCGCATTGATATCTCAAACAGTTGTGGACGGATACAGATGAAACTTGGTGATGAGTAGGGTAGGCCGATTAACAATAAGTTGATTCGATTTTTGGTTGGGCAGGGATGCAGATTGGCCTGTCAGTGACTAGAAATCATAAATTGTTCACCTGACAGGGTATTGCGCTACCCCAAGTGGCCATTCCTGTTATACTTTTCACTGTTTTTCCACTGCGAAATTTGCTTTTTAAATTCGTTCTTTTCAACCCACTGAGCGATACACAAAATTTTCAACAATTGATTGCATCATCAATGCAATATAATATTATATATATATATATAAAATATAATATATATATAATATGATAACTATATAGGTGTTGTGGTATGGCAGCCAATAACTCTTCATGGGAACCAGAACGGCAATCGGGTTAAGTGCATTACCTTAAACCTTAAAAAAAAATATTCTCCAAACGCGAAAAAATAATATGAATTGTTACATGTATCTTATCTTCTCTCAAACCGTGCAACAGACGTCTTACAAAACATTAAGTGTGCATCAGATATCATGCGGAATTAAAGGTTATAACTAAAAACATCATTGGACCTATGTTTTCAGAGAGGAGAGTAAATGGAGTCATCCTGTTTGGTGTGGGGATGCGTGCAACACACAATTAAACATGAGGGTGGGAGTGGAGGAAGTTGAACCCAGATGTATTTCATGGAGTGGGGCGAGAGAAGGCAAGTGCATGGTGTGTGAGGAAGAGACTCTTGATGAAGAGACAACTTCACCACGAGATCGAGACCTCAGTCTGTCCTACTGGAGGAGGGAAGTGACCAGGAAGTGGACCAGTGACAACAGAGGAGAGCTGATACTGATACTGACTAAGAGTCAAGGACGTCTTGAAGAAGGAACGTTTTTGTTTCAGCAGAGTTGTCTGGTTTGTCAGTGGAACCTGTAATGGAAAGATCTTGTCAGGTTTGAGCGAAGCCCAGATGTTGATATTCACACTGTTAAGGAAGAGCGAAGTCAGGAGGTTGGGGGGTTCAGGGAGGGGAGGGGGATAGCGAGGGAGGAGGGAAGAGGCAAGGAGAGTTGTTGAAAAGGAGTGTTCAGGATTGCAAAAAGAGCTCGGGAGAGGGCCAGGTGGAGAGAAAGGCTTGGTGTGATGGTTGAGTAACCGTGGGGGTTAATAAGAGAAGGGGCTGAGGGCAGTTAAGATGTTCGGAGGTGGAGTGATGAGATGGAGAAGAGAGGGCAAGGGAAGAAAGCAGCCTTTGTGATGTGAGGGGTGGCAACTTTTGAAGGGTGTATGAGGGGGAACTTGGAGTGAGAATAGTGAGGGAGAGTTGAGGGAGAAGGGTGAGGGGGAATTTGGAGAAAGATGAAGAGAAGCTTGGATGGGGAAAGAGTGTGAAGGTTGCTTTGAGAGTGATGGCAGATGATGAGAAGTAGGCAGGCCAACCTGCAGGAGGTGATGGAGAGGTGAGGAGAGTTGTGAGGTGCGAAACTTGCCTAGAAGCTGTGGTGAAGAAGGCACAAGCAGGGAAGAGGACTATATTCAGGGATGGAAAGAGGAGGAGGCATGATGAGGGAAGGAAGAAGCAAGTTCGTCGTTGAAGAATATCCTGATTGAGGAGAGAGGAGATATCTGTAGGTGTGTATGCAGGTTGAAGAATCGGAGTGTGTGGTTGTGTGTGTGGTGTTGTGTGTTGGTGTGGAGTGTGTGCGCGGCGCGCGCGCGCAGTGGGGGGGGGGGGTGGAGTGTGTTACCGTAGATCTGACAATCATTCATATGCGCGACTAGCCATAGGTCTTTTGGGTTCTCTCGGTATTTTGGATCTTCAGGTAATTTGGTTCTCTTGGGTCGTTGGTCTCTTGGCCTCTCAATCTTTTGTTTTGGTGAGGGTCCTTGGGTCTTCTTGCATCCGTCGAATCTTTGTGTCCTTGGGGCTATTTATATTTTTTGTCCTCTGGGTCTTTGCGTTGTCGCTCCTCGGTCTTTTGGGTCTTTTTGTCTTCAGGTCTTCAGAGTTTGTGGAATAAACTTCAATTTCCACTCAGGTTCAGCACCACCAAAAGAGAATTCTTAATACTATGTATGACGTCTGGAGAAATACCATGAATGTACCTCTCAAACTAATGCCCCAGCCCAAAGCTTATATATTCAAGCTGGCGAATGGGAGAGATTATTGAACAAGCAGGAAATGGAAAAAATCGCCTTCATCTGGGAAGGAGTAAACTATTCTCAAAGCTTTAAGTCAATAACTGCTTTCTACCCACTGAGAAAGGAGTGGAACAGAGTGTTAAACAATGTTCGTTCTGGCAGCAAGGCCCAAGTACAGCCAATCAGAAAAGAGGCCAAACAGCCTCTTCAAGTCCCACAGAGTTTGGATATGGGACAGTACACAGTATCAAAGGAGAATCATTCTTCGGCATGTCTCAAGTGTTTGTTAAAGAACACAATTTGCATTCCGACATCTTCACTGGCGCTGCTAGCCTGGTGTTGGCTAGTTGCTTTAGGGTGCGGCTTGCGATCCTAGGGTCCTGAGTTCAACCCCGTTGGCCGCTGAAGTAATACACACCAGGAGGTTTACTCAGCCTGTCAGTCCTTCTGAGGTCAGGCAAAATGAGTACCAGTGTACTGGTTAAGGGGGACCACTTGCATTCAGCGGCAAAGCCGGTCCAACCATGATCAACCAGCAGCCACAGGCTGCACTCGATTAGAGAGACTGCCGCTGCTCATAGGACCTTGGCAGCATTTACAATGCCTCTTCACAAAAAGCCATCCATTTATATCATTATGTTTGTGAACTTAAGTAAGAAATATCTAAAGTTGTGTTTCATATGGAACAATTTATTGGACTTGAGTCACCTGGAACATATGTAATATTTTCAGGTTATTATTTGTAGTTCTATCTATATAACTATTTAAACTGACAATCAATATTCAACGGAAGCAGATGCATGTTTTAAGAAAAGCAATTGAAACACAAAAAGGGACATGGATAATTATGTTTTCAAAACGGAAATTCTCTCAACGTGCAGCATTTTACAAAAGTTGGAGATTAATATTTGTGAGTGTGGATCAATGTCTTTATTCCAATCACACCGAAAAAAAAACTGCTTAAAAGAAGAAATCAACTTCTACATCAGTTTTGGGTCTTTTGGGTCTTTTGAGTCTTCTGGTCTTTGGGTATTCAGATCTTTAAGGGTCTTCAGCGTATCTGTCTTCAGATATTTTTTATGCTCAGGGTTCATTTAGGTCCCCCGGTCGTTTGGGCTCTGGGGGCTTTGTGGGGGAGGGGTTCTTTGGGTCCTCTGGGTACTTTTACTGAAGTATTTCAGGTAAACAATTGTGGGTGATATCAGGTCATAAGACCAATTAAGGGTGAGAGCTGATATTTTTGACATTAACATCCCTGCATTACAGACATACATAAATACATACATTTTGCTCCTATACTGTAATCATGATCTTTGAATGGGGGAAGAAAAGAGATTGGTGTGAACAGCTGTTTGAAGACTGACAGAAAGTGAGATTTAAGAGAGTGGGGAGTTTGTTCAAAGGTGGAAAAAAGAGGACTGACAGAGTGAAGTGTGCTGTGATTTTGATTTTGGTTGTTTCACAGAAGTGGTTGCTGGTAGAACCTTTGAGTGCCCCTGAAGAAATATTAGAGGAACAGATCACAGCACAAAGCAAGGTGGAGGCCGAGGCCAAGAGAAGATGTAAAGACAGAGAAAGACCACCGGGCCTGCCTGCAGTGAAATAGTGAGACCCAAAGAGTCAGCTTCATCCGCCTGAGATACCAATGATCCTAAAATGCCTTTGTTTCCACAGTGTAAAGCCGAGGAAAGGTGGTTGGACAGGAGCACAAAAAAGAGGGAGAAGCAATGTTCCATCAGGCTGTCTGAATGAAAGCTTTGTCTTGGTCAGAAGCTCATTTGAGCCAAGGGAAGACTGCACGACGAGGATGCCCAGACAGCAACTAGCTTTGAAGGCAGCTTGGAAATGCGGCTTTCCAGAAAAATATCATAGCAGATCTTGAGATTGAAATGGATTTGAATAATTCAACAATAGGAACTCCTCAAGGGATTGTTGAGAAAGTAGTTTGGGGAGGGAGGGGTCGAGAATGGTCTTTTCGCCTTTTGGAGAGATTGGTAAGAGTGTGGATTTGTCACAATTGAAAAGCATGCTCCACCTGTATCTCCTGATGATATTTATCACATTCTGCAGAGAGTAAGAGGCTGCTGCATGCCCATCTGAGGATGGCAGATGACAGGGCAGGGATGAAGTCATCAGAAAAGAGATAAGAGGATTTTCCAGAGAAAAGTCAGAGAGATCATTGATCAAACCAGAAAATCAGTGGTGCAAGAAAACACTATGTTAGAAAAAAATACAATATATATATATATATATATTATATAATATATATAATAATAATATATAATATATAGATAATATATATATCTGGAAGAAGTTAAATTGGTTTTGGGTCGCTCATTGCCACATTCCTTCTGCATATCTCGTGGATGGTGAGATGAACAAAGGCGACCATGATGGGTTAGTGAGGGTTTTGAGGACATATTTAAATCTTACGCCACCATGTTGCTCACTGTTGATGGGAAAGGCCAACAGCGCCTCAGAGCTGTCACATTCACAATCGCTTTGCACTCACGGATGGTGTTCCCTTCATTGAAAAACGACCAAAGTGACAGTAAAAATGATTGTGAACTGATTCAGTATTCGCCCCTTGTGACATTGGCCTCATTCATCGAGCACTACACGGTCTGTATCAATACATTAGATGTCCACCCAAACTATCATGTGCTTTCCTCAAGCAATATTAAGCCGTGTCTTTTGAAATTTGTCCCGAGTTCATTATTTACTTTTTAACGATGTGCATATGTAATAAATGCATCAGAAGAAGATAATTGGGTTTCCGTCGTTTACGGTCACATATCCTTTCCACCTCATGTTTTCTGGATTGAGAGATGACAGTAATCATGATGGGGGGTAGTGGTTTGAGGCTTGAGTGGGGAGGGGATTGGCATTCTCTCAATCGGGCTAAACCCAGTCAAAAAACGGTCTTTGTACGAAGTCAATCTTCAATTTTAATGGTGTGTACATATGCATCGGCAAGATCATCGATTTCGTGTCGTTATTGGTCAAATATTACTTTCCGCACATCTTGGGGGTTTGTGATTTGCATTGCGCGAAACATGACGGCCGTGACAATGCTCATGGTCAACATATATTGCCTGCATATCATTTTGATTGTTGTTTTCGTGAAGTCTCACAAATGCTTAAAGAGTTAAATATATATCCAAATTTCAATGATGTAATAATTTGATGTGCTTTCCTGTGAAGTCATAAATGGCGAAAGAGTAAATTTATACCCAATAAATAATATGCAATGACGATATAACAATTGCCCTTTTGCTTTCATGAACAGAAATAAAGGGGAAGTGGGTGGGGGGGCAGTATGTATAAAACAGCAATTCTAATGGGGCAGTCTACAATTTCAATCATAACAAGTTTGGCCACATTTACCGAGTGTTTCAAAATGATTCAAAAGCTGTTTTGTGGCCAATAACTTTGTGTGTGCTGTGTGTGTGGTGTGTGTGTGTGTGTGTGTTGTGTGTGTGTGTTTTAGAGAGAGAGAGAGAAAGATGAGAAAGAGAGAAAGAGAGAGAAAGAGGAGAAAGAAGAGGAGAAAGAGAGAAAGAGAAGAGATGAGAGAGAGAGGAAGAGAGAGAGACCTGATATTGATATGGAATATTGTGGATCCTCACTGCTTTATCTTGGTGACCACCAATTTACCTCCATTTTCTTTCCAGTGGAAATACCACAATAGGAGTGCAAAAAGTGACACCAGCCACAACAAGCACAATCAGAGCTACTGGGACAGATTAATGTAGTGTGTGAGGAATAGAAGAATATAGTTAGGCTGTCCACCCAAACAGTGTTAAGAGAACGTGTGAGACAAGAAAACAGACAATGCATCAGCACGCTGAGCGAGAATGACCATGAATAACTTGATGCCATGGAGTGGAAACAGAGAGAGTGGAAGATTCCACTGATGGGAAATGGGCCAAGACAGCTTCAAGCTGATAGAGAGGACAATGTCAGACATGGATGAACTTTGAGTTGGAGATGTATAGCCAACCAGACAACTGTGAAGGGTGGGGAGGTTGTTTGAAAGCTGATTGTGGAGAGATTGATCCTTCTGGTTGAGAGGGAGGTGAGGACTTGTTTGGCAGTTAGATGCTGAGGGACTTCCGTGTTGTGACCGGTTTGAAGGTTGATGTTTTTTTTGTTGTTGTATGCCTGTCGTGGCTCGTATGGCAGCTAACACCACAATGCCACAGCAAGGTCCGCATGTGAGAAAGAGGGGCGGAGGGGTAAGACAACACAGTGGGGAACAGAGACATTAGAGAGGTCGTTGAAGGGAGATTGTTTGGCGGAAAACATGGGGAATACAACAGGCCATACAGTGACTTTCAGGAAAGAAAGCAGGGAATTTGAGGGAGGGGCTTGGTGATTACTATGGGTAGAAAAGATCGAGGATTGGATGGAGATGATAAGTGAGTGGGTGAACAGCTGTTTTGAAGCCTGGAGGAAAGAATGGGACTGATAGAGTGAGGGAGTTATTCCAAAGGCGAGAAAAAAGAGGAATGAAAGAGTGAAGGTGAGCACTGAGCAGTTGATTCGAGAATTTTGGTAAGTCTTACCAAAAGGGGTGATGCGACCTGAAGTGCCCTGTGAATGGTAAGTGGGCCCAAACGCAGAGTGCAGCAGGGGGGGGCAAGAATGTGAGAGGGAGATAGAAGACAGAAAGACCACCGACCTGCCTGCAGTGACGGAGTGAGAGGCCCAAAGTCTCAGCCTCATCTTGTGAGAGATGCCAATGATCCAAATGCCTTGGTTTCCACAGCGTGGAACCGGGAAAGGTGGGGGCAGGAGCACCAGCCAGAGAGGAGATCATACTCCATCAGGGCTGTGACAAAAGCTTTGATGAGTGACTCAGGAGCTCAAGGTGTGGCTGAGGAAGACTTGCACGACGGATTGATTCCCAGTCGGCGGACTTGTGCTTTGGAGCGATGTTTGAAATGTGGCTTTCCCAGGAAAGATCATGGCAGATAGTGAGACCCAGAAAGCTTGAAAGAAAGGATTCTTCCAAAGGATTGTTGAGAAAGTGGATGGGGGGGGGGTTCTAAACATCCCTTCGTGAAGAGACATAATGAGAGTGTGAGATTTTTCCGGATTGAAAGACATGTTCCATGTGTTGGACCAGTTTGTGATTTTACCCAGATCTGCAGTGATTGAAGAAGCTGCTGCGTGCCGGTCTGAGGGATGACAGATGGTACGGCAGAGGGTGCAGTCATCAGCAAAGAGATAAAGACGATTTTCCAGAGAGTCAGAGAGATCATTGATGAAAACCAGAAAAAGAACAGGGCCCAGAATGCTGCCTTGAGGAACTCCAGCCTGGACAGGAAGAGGGGATGAAAGACCTCCAATTATGGCCACATGTTGGCTGCGACAGGAGAGTAAGTTTGCCAGACATGAATGGAGATGGCCATGGATACCACTGTAAGAGAGTTTGGTGAGCAGGGCAGGGTGCCAGACCATGTCAAAAGCTTGCGATATGTCCAAAGATATGGCTCTGATTTCATGTCCAGCATTGAGTACCTCCATCCATTGTTGGGAGAGCAGAAGCATCATATCCACGGTAGAGTTACCTGGTCTGAAACCGAATTGATGATCAGAAATCAGGCCATTTGAAAAGAGGAAGGATTTAATGTCTGAAGTGATGATGGATTTCATAAACTTGCTGATGATTGGGAGAAGGCTGATTGGTCTGTAGTTGCAGGGATCTGTTTTTGCACCTTTTTTATGCAGGGCAGTAATGTTTGCTGACTTCCAAGCAGATGGCAGATGACCTTGAGCAAATGAGAGGGTGAATATAACAGAGAGAGGGTGAGCAAGAGCAGAGGAGCAGGTATTTAGGACACGTGGGCTGATGCCCTCTGGACCAGTTGTAGAATCTGAGTCGAGGTTTGACAGCAAGCTCTCCACCTTGTCAGGAGAAAAGGACACAGAGTCCTGGGAGTTGGATGCGACTGGGTAAGGTGGGTACAGAAAGCAATGGGTTTTGGACACAAGATTTTAATGCAAACACCGAGTTTAGGCATTTAGCCGTTTCACGTGCGGTATCAGCAGTGTGGGCATTTGAGGTAAGGGATGGGTTGGAGGGGGAACATACACCCTAAACAGATTTGATTAGATGCCACCAGGATTTGGAGGAGGGAGAGAGGTTTGAAAGTTCTGACTTGAGCATGGAATGATGTCGTTTTCTGGTTCTACTGAGGGTAGATACACTGTTGTTCCGAGCTTTATGGACGGAACTGTGATTACCCTCAGTTGGGTTTGCTTTCCATGAGGCAAAGGCAAGTTGTTTCAGGACAACTGCCTCGCCACAAGCTTCAGTGAACCAAGGGCGGGATGACGGGTCGGACAACTGAGGACGAGAGGGGATAAGTCTGTGCATGAGGGAGAGCAAGTTTCTTTGAAATAATTCCCAGGATGAGTTGATAGTTTGAGGTGGCAGGAAAGAAACAGATGGAGATAAGCAGATAAGTTTGAATGAATAGATCTCTCTCATATGGTTC
>CM068953.1:193794776-193811658 GCA_035128595.1 Eptatretus atami | reverse complement strand
CAGAGAGATGTCGACTTTTGATAAGCATGTGGGTCAATGAACCAATTGGAGCAGAGAAAGAACAGCAGATATTTTCAGGGAAATTGGTCAAAATCATATTCCAGAAGAGATGTAGTTACCAGTGTTTGAGATCCGGTCAGAAGTTGACTGATTTGTGCTTCCAATGATTCACAGAAGTCTTTTGCTGAAGGGCCATATGGCAGGTGAGAGGAGTACCACACCCAGCCAACTGGCATGATGGAAAAGAAGTCACCAATATTCAGAAGAGTTGTATGAATCCATTAGGAGATGGTCATGTTTTCGGAGAGCAAGAATGAAATGGAGTCATTCACTGTTTGGTGACTGTACAAAAACATATAAACATGAGTGGGATTGGAGGGAGCCGAAGCCAGAGTATTCCTGGGGGTGTATGGGAGAGATTGGCAGTGCATGATGAGTGAGAATAGAGTCTTGATGAAAGAGCAACTCCGCCACCAGGACGAGGCTCATGTGCTGTAATACCAAGAGGAGGGAGTAAACCAGGCGAGAGATACTCGGGAGCCAGAGACGTCATGAAGGAGGAAAGTGTCTGTTAACAGGATTTGTCTGTTTTTCTGTGGCAACTGCATAGAAAGATCTGTCAGGTTTGATGAAGCCGGATGTTTGAGTCTCCACATTGTTAAATAATATGGAAGGGAGCAGGTTTTGGCTGAGGGAGGGAGCGGGAGTAGGACGAGGGAGCAGGGCGGTGGTTTGGAGAGTTATTGAAGAGTGTGGATTGCTGAAAACTTTGGAAGAGGCTGATAGAGGTTAAAAGGCATCGGTGTGATGGGTTTGTGTACAGGGGAGTGAAAAGAGAGTGGGCAGACACAGTTGACAATTTGAGAGTGAGTGATGTGGGGAAAAAGAGTGAGTGTGGTCAGAGGCACCTTTTGGATGTGAAGGGAAACTTTGAGAAGTGAGTGAGGGGAGATTGAAGGAGAAGCATGAGGTGGAGAGTTGAGGAGAAGGGTGTGAGGGGAGATGGGGGAGAAGGGTTGATGAGGGCAGTTGGGAGAAGTGTGAGGGGGAAGAGTTGGGGAGAACGGTGAGGGGAGAGTTGAGGACAAGGTGAGGGAGAGTTAGGGAGAAGGGTTAGAAGGAGAAGTTGAGGACAAGGTTGAGGGGGGAGAGTTGAGGAGAAGGGAGAAGGAGGAAGGGGAGAAAGGGAGAAGGGGACAGTTTGAGGAGGGAAAGTCTGAGGGAGGAAGGAGAGAAGGAAGAAAGGAAAGGGCGAGAAGGGAGAGTTGAGGGGGAGAGTTGAGGGAGAAGGTTAAGGTGGAGAGAGTTGGGGAAGGCGTGCATGGGGAGTTTTTGAAAACGGTGATTGGGAAGCTTGAAGTTGAAGAGTGTGAAGGTGCTTGCGAGAGGGTTGAGAGGGAAGCTTTGGAGAGGAAGTGAGTCGATGAGAGCAGGCATGGCGAAGGAGCAGGAGGGTGATGGGAGAGGTGGGAGAGGGAAGAATGGGACTTGTAAGGGTATGTTGAAAGAAAGTATGGGCAGGTTGAGGTACAAAATGTTGAGGGAGTTGGGAAAGGGGGGGGCATGCTGAGAGAAGGAAGGGGCATGTTTGTGGTGACGAGTAATCCTGTTGAGAGTGTGAGATATCTATAGGTGGAATGAGTCCCCAGATGTGAGAGCACCACACATTGGACAACGTGGAAGAGCTGATACGAAGCACAAGACCCTGAAAGAGGGCCAAAGAGCAGAGGTAGGATGAGGCAAGATGAAGTAAGGAGAGGGATAGTAGCGTGAGGGGCAGAGGAGTAGATTTAAGTATGTAGGGGTGATTGGCACTGAAGTTTGAAAAAATAGTTACAATTGGATGGAACATGAACATGCATTGCAAACTGATCATTAATGTATTTTAAGTCAGAGATTGCGATAAAGACAGTATGTGAGGGATTGCAATCAAGGGGGAACAAGAGAATGGAGAAAACAAAATTGTAACAAGTGGGACGTTTTTTTTTTTGTTTTTTGTATACCTGTCGAGGCTCGTATTAGAGCTAACACAACACGCACATCAAGGGGGGCATTGAGACAGGATGGGAGCAGTGGAAGGACAAATAGTGGGGAACAGAGACATTGGAGACTGTGGAAGGAGAGGGATGGACGGGAACATGGGGAAAGAAGATGACATTACAGGGAATTTCAGGAAGGAAAGCACGGAATTTGAAGGAGGTGGCTTGGGTCGTTTCGGGTAGAAAAGATCGAGATTTGGATGGGATGACAAGAGTGGTGCGGGAGTTGATTGATTTTTCAAACATCCAATCCAACAGTTGGATTTTTAGGTAAGGTATAAGGAAAGGTCGAATTGAGAGCAGTCTGTGTAATAGCAGAAGAGTATGCATTCTGATACAGTAAAAGAGTACCACACTGAAAAGGAAGATGAAGCAATTAGACAGATCGTTTTTGTTATTATTATTAAGTTTGAGAGAGTTTTCAACAATTAGTGCATGGAAGTGTTGTAGAAAAAATCGAGAAGAGAAGAGAGGAAGGAAAAAGAGGAGATGAGAAGAAAGAAGAAGAAGAATCGGAGAAAGAGAAGGTGGCGGTTTTTTATTTTAATTTTTTTTAATAAGCAAATAGATGATTAGTTGGGATGGGGACGTTAGAAGTGGGAAAGATAGAAATTGAAGATAATGGGGAAGAAAAAACAAATAAACACCATCGTACACTGAGGGGAACAAAGGGTAGGCCCAAGGCCTCAAGGATAGGCCTCAAGCACCCAGTAAACAAGTCGACGAAATCTCACAAAATAGCACGATTTTTGAAACCAAACAAACTAGGAACACACGAACATGTAGGTAGAAAATAAAACAGTTTAAAATGGACAGATAACGACCGGAAAACTTAACTTTGAGATTGTCAGCAGGAGCCCCCAAGGAGACCTGCCAATGCTTCCCAAACCCAGACCGGAAGTCACAGGATGACACAGGATGAGGAAAGGTCCAATTGAAAAGACGTTATTGAAGAGAACAAGAGTCAGGAATAATGATGCCAATACAGAGAACCACAGGTGTGAAAGGGAAGTTGTAACATCTTATGGACCGTTTTTTTTAAAAAATTTAAATTTTTCATAAGATACTTAAGGATTAGGTAAAGGAAAGGTTGAAAAAAAAACATGTAGGGTTGGTGGAATTGTTTGCAGACACAGAAGAAGCTGGAAGTTCACCAAAAAAATGCATGTTCCCAAAATAAAGTGAGGACGTGTTCAACATCCGGTTTTTTTACAATTAAAATGGCGCCCGTCACCGTCAGCCATCTTTGATGACGATTGCAAAATAAAGTTAGGCACAAGTGTCTACCATTGTGTACTGTGAACCCAAGTTTGAACAACATTAATTAATGCATGTGCCGAGAAATGGTTGGGACTGTGTTTGACACCAGGGTTTTTTTTACAACTAAAATGGCTGCCAGTCAGCATCTTGGATCTGAGGGTCGAAAAAAAATGAGGTTGCATACGATATATGCATTGTTGTCTTACTGCTAAAGTACTAATAAAAATCTGTCTGATACATGTCCAATATATCGTTGCGATCACACATGCACACACGACACCAAAAATTGAGACCAAATCCAGAAAGCCCCTAATTTTGGATCAAAGTTCAATGGGGCTAATAAAAGGATTAACTGGAATAAAGCAATGGAACTTAAAATGATTGGCTGAGTAATGATGAGAAGAATAAATTGAAAAAACAAAAACCAAACACATAAATGGCTTTATGTTGGAGCAAGTAGAATAAACCTATAAAAAGGAGAATTGTGGATTTGAAACAGAAAAGTTGGGAATCGATAATCTGAAAGAATTTAAACAATCCAGAGAGAACAAGTCATATTTAAAAAAGCTCAAACCAATATGCTGTTGTTTCAATTGACAAGCTAAAAATAATATTGCATTTGCATGGCAAACATTTCAACATTTTAAACACTTTTGAAGATTGGGCTTGCAGATGGACTCTCAAAGACCTCCAAAGTAAGGAATGATAATAAAATAGAATTGATACAAAACTTATAAATCACTCAAAAATCAAGGAAGATGTTTAGTTCAGATAAAACATGGTAAATACCATTCATTTTACTGGATCCCAAAAATGCCACAAAATCCCTTGTAGGATGAGGTCATCATTGTAATAGAGAATGCCATTGAAACCTATGGCAGGTAGTATTACGGACTGAGAACTATTTAATAAATGCTTGAAAAGTTCGCTGAAAAGGTGAGGTTTTATTCTGTATTAAAAAAATTCTGGACCGTTGATTAATTCCCAAAAACCCCATAATCACCAGTTTCCACAACATTATTAAACAAGGTAAGGCCAAATGTTGATCAAACTTTATGATTTTTCTACATATATACACAAATATTACACATGACAAGCTCATTTTAAACCGGATCGACCAGAGTGGTAGATAAAGCATTAAAGGAGGTAATAAAGTACAACTATTAAAGTCTATCAAAAAAGAGAAACTGATCTGAAAAAGGAAAATCAGTATTCATGTATTTTCCAAAAATAAACTTAAATAAAGTGTTTCAATTTCTCAAAACAAGTCTACTTTAACATTTGGCAACAAGATACTCCAGCACACAGGGGATACCCATGGGTCCAGATTTGGCAATCGTTAGCATCATTGATTATTTACTCACAATTGATATGGGTTGTATTTATATCAGCTTTATGATGATAATAATCCCAAATAACTCGATATTAAAAAGGAAAACCCGAAACTCAAATCAGTTATTTTAGGAATTACAAATCAATATCAATAAAATTAAATTTCACAACCAAATTATGTGATAAACGAGATGCTTTTCATTCCACATTGTACGGAATGCCTTTCTGAGACAGCAAATTCCTAGAAGCTATTCTATGTACATACGCAGTGAAATAATTAGGACTTGAGAGCAACCACACACAGCACTGAACTTGTCAATAGATTAAAACAAACTAGTCAGACGTATACCAACACAGAGCACGATTAGCAGATAAAACAAGTTTTCTTTAAGATCATAAAATGACACCAATAGAATTATGCTGAAATACAAAGGGATCGTAAAAAATATATCACGAGATATTATACATCAAGCATTATTTAAAAAAAAAAAACATGCATGTAAAACCATTTAAAACCCATTTCAGTGGTTGCTCAGAGATTTAGGAACAGTTAAAAAAAACGTTAAAAAATAAACCATTTGATATTGAGTAACATTTTGATCCAGAGGTGAGTGGTGTCATGTTTTGGACATGTTAGATTTAAGGTAAGATATGCATGATTTTAATATGTTATCATATAATGAATTGTGTGATGGGATTGTAAATATGTGATTAATACATTAAATCCTCGAGCAAGTAAAGACTAATAGTGATGTTGCAATTGATGGTTTACCACTGCCTGGACACAACTGAGTTGTGATTCCTGATGTAGGAAACCCTAATGATATTGATCAATGACCAAGGTGTGGACCACCGTTATGGAGAGGTCTGGGCTGAAATGATCGAAATCTCGGGAGGAAGAATGGTGTCCAAGCTGATGATACGTTGCGTCGGAACACCATTCATTTGCATTACAGCGTTAAGGTTCTTACTTTGGGTAAGAGAACTATGTTTTGAGGTTAACCAATTTTACAGCCAATCCTTTAAATTGCCTATGTTTCAGAATAGCCGATACTGCACAATTGTGTGCATGTGTGAGACAGAATTGTTAGGAACAGAAAATGAAAAAACGACGTGTGTGCACGTATTGTTATGTGTGTGTGTGTGTGTGATGTGTGTGTGTGTGTGTGTGTGTGTGTGTTGTGGTGGTTGTGTGTGCTGTGTGTGTGTGTGTGTGTGTGTGTGTGTGGCTGTGTGATTTCACTGGAATGGGAGGGTTTGGTAAATACAATACACCATGGATAATGCTCTTATATACCATAAATTAATGCTGACTTGGTGGCATAATTGTTTAGCTTCCAACTGCAGCTGGTGGGTTTGGCTATTTGAAAAAATATTTTATTGAGATAAAAAAAAAAAACTCAGGAATCTGTACGGAGTTTTCCTTGCCTTATGTTTGAATTTTAGAAAGGATAGATACGTACAACCAAAACATAGATTGCCGAGGTCATTGGTGCAGGCTTTGTTGGGCCTTATGGCCTCCTTCCTGCTGTGAAGTTTCTTGCCGTGTAACTCATTATTATTCATGAGGAAAACTTCTTTTAAACTGCAGGTGAATTTTGGAAATAACCAAAGCATTCAGTGAATTGTTGTTTTCATGCAGAAGGAGATCAGTCCATTGTTGAGAACTTTGGCAAAAGAAAATCACAGTGAAAGATAATGGATTGCCGTGAAGCTTGGGCAACTTTCAAGCCATAACTTCTTCCGTCAACGACTTTCTTCACATTATTTCAAGGAAGCATGGTTTGCTCTTCCACATGGTAACAAACAAATAAATAATAGGATATAACACTATGAAATCAACAAAAATCATACAAGACCATTTCATCAAAAAGCACTTTACAAATGCAACATAAATATCCATCAAAATAGATTATGAAAAAACTTACAAGGCAACCAAAGGGACAATTTTTAATGCTGCAAAGTAACAAGTAAATGTAAACTGGAATCAAGTACCTTACAGTGTTAAAACAATGAATTAAACAAAAATCATACAAGCTTCCTCGTGACCCAAGCTTCAGGACATTTTCACACGATGTTGTATTCAACTGATGTGATGGGGAAGATATATATTAATAATCGGACCCAAAAACGAGAGAATGATTGTGTTTCATCAAGTGAAAAATACCAGGCAAGTCCATTTATGAGAAAAAATAATCAAACTACATTTCAACCAATATTCTTGCAATGGAGGATTTTGAAAAATGTTTCTATTGGAATTACTGGAAAAACGATGTTCAACTGTCCTGATTAATTTCAAAAAAAAATTAAGACCTGCACTAGCTTGAAGAGCTACCGTAATATGAGACGCATCACAGACGTGTCTCACATGAAAGATAGGACCTATCACACAAACATAGCTTACGTATGCTCTGCTCATGCCGTACATTGATTTGCCAACAATGTGTTCCTTGGTCAAGCCCATGGACAATGTACTTGTGCGGAATTACGAACTTTCAATCATGGCAGTACAGGCCAAAACCAACGACTTTTTTGAATGCATTATGCATTTTCATTCTTGTGACTTGATTGAGAGCGCATTTGGCCAAAAAAATCCCCCCAATACATCTTACAGGATTTATTAATTATTTTTGAAGAACATTGACTTTGATATTGTTGAACTTGATTTGTTGCGGACGAAATTTCAATATTGGTGATAATACTGGACTGTGAAAAAACCAGATCCGAATATGATCATTAAAAAAAAACAAAAAAACTTGTTTGGAACAGGTTGAATGTGTGACAGTACAATATTTGCGATTTCATGAAAATGAGGAACTGGAATCTGGATACGAATTTTTTTTTCCAAGTTATTCTTCAATATTGCGAATGGGGCCAAAAACGATATGTCGCATTGATATCTCAAACAGTTGTGGACGGATACAGATGAAACTTGGTGATGAGTAGGGTAGGCCGATTAACAATAAGTTGATTCGATTTTTGGTTGGGCAGGGATGCAGATTGGCCTGTCAGTGACTAGAAATCATAAATTGTTCACCTGACAGGGTATTGCGCTACCCCAAGTGGCCATTCCTGTTATACTTTTCACTGTTTTTCCACTGCGAAATTTGCTTTTTAAATTCGTTCTTTTCAACCCACTGAGCGATACACAAAATTTTCAACAATTGATTGCATCATCAATGCAATATAATATTATATATATATATATAAAATATAATATATATATAATATGATAACTATATAGGTGTTGTGGTATGGCAGCCAATAACTCTTCATGGGAACCAGAACGGCAATCGGGTTAAGTGCATTACCTTAAACCTTAAAAAAAAATATTCTCCAAACGCGAAAAAATAATATGAATTGTTACATGTATCTTATCTTCTCTCAAACCGTGCAACAGACGTCTTACAAAACATTAAGTGTGCATCAGATATCATGCGGAATTAAAGGTTATAACTAAAAACATCATTGGACCTATGTTTTCAGAGAGGAGAGTAAATGGAGTCATCCTGTTTGGTGTGGGGATGCGTGCAACACACAATTAAACATGAGGGTGGGAGTGGAGGAAGTTGAACCCAGATGTATTTCATGGAGTGGGGCGAGAGAAGGCAAGTGCATGGTGTGTGAGGAAGAGACTCTTGATGAAGAGACAACTTCACCACGAGATCGAGACCTCAGTCTGTCCTACTGGAGGAGGGAAGTGACCAGGAAGTGGACCAGTGACAACAGAGGAGAGCTGATACTGATACTGACTAAGAGTCAAGGACGTCTTGAAGAAGGAACGTTTTTGTTTCAGCAGAGTTGTCTGGTTTGTCAGTGGAACCTGTAATGGAAAGATCTTGTCAGGTTTGAGCGAAGCCCAGATGTTGATATTCACACTGTTAAGGAAGAGCGAAGTCAGGAGGTTGGGGGGTTCAGGGAGGGGAGGGGGATAGCGAGGGAGGAGGGAAGAGGCAAGGAGAGTTGTTGAAAAGGAGTGTTCAGGATTGCAAAAAGAGCTCGGGAGAGGGCCAGGTGGAGAGAAAGGCTTGGTGTGATGGTTGAGTAACCGTGGGGGTTAATAAGAGAAGGGGCTGAGGGCAGTTAAGATGTTCGGAGGTGGAGTGATGAGATGGAGAAGAGAGGGCAAGGGAAGAAAGCAGCCTTTGTGATGTGAGGGGTGGCAACTTTTGAAGGGTGTATGAGGGGGAACTTGGAGTGAGAATAGTGAGGGAGAGTTGAGGGAGAAGGGTGAGGGGGAATTTGGAGAAAGATGAAGAGAAGCTTGGATGGGGAAAGAGTGTGAAGGTTGCTTTGAGAGTGATGGCAGATGATGAGAAGTAGGCAGGCCAACCTGCAGGAGGTGATGGAGAGGTGAGGAGAGTTGTGAGGTGCGAAACTTGCCTAGAAGCTGTGGTGAAGAAGGCACAAGCAGGGAAGAGGACTATATTCAGGGATGGAAAGAGGAGGAGGCATGATGAGGGAAGGAAGAAGCAAGTTCGTCGTTGAAGAATATCCTGATTGAGGAGAGAGGAGATATCTGTAGGTGTGTATGCAGGTTGAAGAATCGGAGTGTGTGGTTGTGTGTGTGGTGTTGTGTGTTGGTGTGGAGTGTGTGCGCGGCGCGCGCGCGCAGTGGGGGGGGGGGGTGGAGTGTGTTACCGTAGATCTGACAATCATTCATATGCGCGACTAGCCATAGGTCTTTTGGGTTCTCTCGGTATTTTGGATCTTCAGGTAATTTGGTTCTCTTGGGTCGTTGGTCTCTTGGCCTCTCAATCTTTTGTTTTGGTGAGGGTCCTTGGGTCTTCTTGCATCCGTCGAATCTTTGTGTCCTTGGGGCTATTTATATTTTTTGTCCTCTGGGTCTTTGCGTTGTCGCTCCTCGGTCTTTTGGGTCTTTTTGTCTTCAGGTCTTCAGAGTTTGTGGAATAAACTTCAATTTCCACTCAGGTTCAGCACCACCAAAAGAGAATTCTTAATACTATGTATGACGTCTGGAGAAATACCATGAATGTACCTCTCAAACTAATGCCCCAGCCCAAAGCTTATATATTCAAGCTGGCGAATGGGAGAGATTATTGAACAAGCAGGAAATGGAAAAAATCGCCTTCATCTGGGAAGGAGTAAACTATTCTCAAAGCTTTAAGTCAATAACTGCTTTCTACCCACTGAGAAAGGAGTGGAACAGAGTGTTAAACAATGTTCGTTCTGGCAGCAAGGCCCAAGTACAGCCAATCAGAAAAGAGGCCAAACAGCCTCTTCAAGTCCCACAGAGTTTGGATATGGGACAGTACACAGTATCAAAGGAGAATCATTCTTCGGCATGTCTCAAGTGTTTGTTAAAGAACACAATTTGCATTCCGACATCTTCACTGGCGCTGCTAGCCTGGTGTTGGCTAGTTGCTTTAGGGTGCGGCTTGCGATCCTAGGGTCCTGAGTTCAACCCCGTTGGCCGCTGAAGTAATACACACCAGGAGGTTTACTCAGCCTGTCAGTCCTTCTGAGGTCAGGCAAAATGAGTACCAGTGTACTGGTTAAGGGGGACCACTTGCATTCAGCGGCAAAGCCGGTCCAACCATGATCAACCAGCAGCCACAGGCTGCACTCGATTAGAGAGACTGCCGCTGCTCATAGGACCTTGGCAGCATTTACAATGCCTCTTCACAAAAAGCCATCCATTTATATCATTATGTTTGTGAACTTAAGTAAGAAATATCTAAAGTTGTGTTTCATATGGAACAATTTATTGGACTTGAGTCACCTGGAACATATGTAATATTTTCAGGTTATTATTTGTAGTTCTATCTATATAACTATTTAAACTGACAATCAATATTCAACGGAAGCAGATGCATGTTTTAAGAAAAGCAATTGAAACACAAAAAGGGACATGGATAATTATGTTTTCAAAACGGAAATTCTCTCAACGTGCAGCATTTTACAAAAGTTGGAGATTAATATTTGTGAGTGTGGATCAATGTCTTTATTCCAATCACACCGAAAAAAAAACTGCTTAAAAGAAGAAATCAACTTCTACATCAGTTTTGGGTCTTTTGGGTCTTTTGAGTCTTCTGGTCTTTGGGTATTCAGATCTTTAAGGGTCTTCAGCGTATCTGTCTTCAGATATTTTTTATGCTCAGGGTTCATTTAGGTCCCCCGGTCGTTTGGGCTCTGGGGGCTTTGTGGGGGAGGGGTTCTTTGGGTCCTCTGGGTACTTTTACTGAAGTATTTCAGGTAAACAATTGTGGGTGATATCAGGTCATAAGACCAATTAAGGGTGAGAGCTGATATTTTTGACATTAACATCCCTGCATTACAGACATACATAAATACATACATTTTGCTCCTATACTGTAATCATGATCTTTGAATGGGGGAAGAAAAGAGATTGGTGTGAACAGCTGTTTGAAGACTGACAGAAAGTGAGATTTAAGAGAGTGGGGAGTTTGTTCAAAGGTGGAAAAAAGAGGACTGACAGAGTGAAGTGTGCTGTGATTTTGATTTTGGTTGTTTCACAGAAGTGGTTGCTGGTAGAACCTTTGAGTGCCCCTGAAGAAATATTAGAGGAACAGATCACAGCACAAAGCAAGGTGGAGGCCGAGGCCAAGAGAAGATGTAAAGACAGAGAAAGACCACCGGGCCTGCCTGCAGTGAAATAGTGAGACCCAAAGAGTCAGCTTCATCCGCCTGAGATACCAATGATCCTAAAATGCCTTTGTTTCCACAGTGTAAAGCCGAGGAAAGGTGGTTGGACAGGAGCACAAAAAAGAGGGAGAAGCAATGTTCCATCAGGCTGTCTGAATGAAAGCTTTGTCTTGGTCAGAAGCTCATTTGAGCCAAGGGAAGACTGCACGACGAGGATGCCCAGACAGCAACTAGCTTTGAAGGCAGCTTGGAAATGCGGCTTTCCAGAAAAATATCATAGCAGATCTTGAGATTGAAATGGATTTGAATAATTCAACAATAGGAACTCCTCAAGGGATTGTTGAGAAAGTAGTTTGGGGAGGGAGGGGTCGAGAATGGTCTTTTCGCCTTTTGGAGAGATTGGTAAGAGTGTGGATTTGTCACAATTGAAAAGCATGCTCCACCTGTATCTCCTGATGATATTTATCACATTCTGCAGAGAGTAAGAGGCTGCTGCATGCCCATCTGAGGATGGCAGATGACAGGGCAGGGATGAAGTCATCAGAAAAGAGATAAGAGGATTTTCCAGAGAAAAGTCAGAGAGATCATTGATCAAACCAGAAAATCAGTGGTGCAAGAAAACACTATGTTAGAAAAAAATACAATATATATATATATATATATTATATAATATATATAATAATAATATATAATATATAGATAATATATATATCTGGAAGAAGTTAAATTGGTTTTGGGTCGCTCATTGCCACATTCCTTCTGCATATCTCGTGGATGGTGAGATGAACAAAGGCGACCATGATGGGTTAGTGAGGGTTTTGAGGACATATTTAAATCTTACGCCACCATGTTGCTCACTGTTGATGGGAAAGGCCAACAGCGCCTCAGAGCTGTCACATTCACAATCGCTTTGCACTCACGGATGGTGTTCCCTTCATTGAAAAACGACCAAAGTGACAGTAAAAATGATTGTGAACTGATTCAGTATTCGCCCCTTGTGACATTGGCCTCATTCATCGAGCACTACACGGTCTGTATCAATACATTAGATGTCCACCCAAACTATCATGTGCTTTCCTCAAGCAATATTAAGCCGTGTCTTTTGAAATTTGTCCCGAGTTCATTATTTACTTTTTAACGATGTGCATATGTAATAAATGCATCAGAAGAAGATAATTGGGTTTCCGTCGTTTACGGTCACATATCCTTTCCACCTCATGTTTTCTGGATTGAGAGATGACAGTAATCATGATGGGGGGTAGTGGTTTGAGGCTTGAGTGGGGAGGGGATTGGCATTCTCTCAATCGGGCTAAACCCAGTCAAAAAACGGTCTTTGTACGAAGTCAATCTTCAATTTTAATGGTGTGTACATATGCATCGGCAAGATCATCGATTTCGTGTCGTTATTGGTCAAATATTACTTTCCGCACATCTTGGGGGTTTGTGATTTGCATTGCGCGAAACATGACGGCCGTGACAATGCTCATGGTCAACATATATTGCCTGCATATCATTTTGATTGTTGTTTTCGTGAAGTCTCACAAATGCTTAAAGAGTTAAATATATATCCAAATTTCAATGATGTAATAATTTGATGTGCTTTCCTGTGAAGTCATAAATGGCGAAAGAGTAAATTTATACCCAATAAATAATATGCAATGACGATATAACAATTGCCCTTTTGCTTTCATGAACAGAAATAAAGGGGAAGTGGGTGGGGGGGCAGTATGTATAAAACAGCAATTCTAATGGGGCAGTCTACAATTTCAATCATAACAAGTTTGGCCACATTTACCGAGTGTTTCAAAATGATTCAAAAGCTGTTTTGTGGCCAATAACTTTGTGTGTGCTGTGTGTGTGGTGTGTGTGTGTGTGTGTGTTGTGTGTGTGTGTTTTAGAGAGAGAGAGAGAAAGATGAGAAAGAGAGAAAGAGAGAGAAAGAGGAGAAAGAAGAGGAGAAAGAGAGAAAGAGAAGAGATGAGAGAGAGAGGAAGAGAGAGAGACCTGATATTGATATGGAATATTGTGGATCCTCACTGCTTTATCTTGGTGACCACCAATTTACCTCCATTTTCTTTCCAGTGGAAATACCACAATAGGAGTGCAAAAAGTGACACCAGCCACAACAAGCACAATCAGAGCTACTGGGACAGATTAATGTAGTGTGTGAGGAATAGAAGAATATAGTTAGGCTGTCCACCCAAACAGTGTTAAGAGAACGTGTGAGACAAGAAAACAGACAATGCATCAGCACGCTGAGCGAGAATGACCATGAATAACTTGATGCCATGGAGTGGAAACAGAGAGAGTGGAAGATTCCACTGATGGGAAATGGGCCAAGACAGCTTCAAGCTGATAGAGAGGACAATGTCAGACATGGATGAACTTTGAGTTGGAGATGTATAGCCAACCAGACAACTGTGAAGGGTGGGGAGGTTGTTTGAAAGCTGATTGTGGAGAGATTGATCCTTCTGGTTGAGAGGGAGGTGAGGACTTGTTTGGCAGTTAGATGCTGAGGGACTTCCGTGTTGTGACCGGTTTGAAGGTTGATGTTTTTTTTGTTGTTGTATGCCTGTCGTGGCTCGTATGGCAGCTAACACCACAATGCCACAGCAAGGTCCGCATGTGAGAAAGAGGGGCGGAGGGGTAAGACAACACAGTGGGGAACAGAGACATTAGAGAGGTCGTTGAAGGGAGATTGTTTGGCGGAAAACATGGGGAATACAACAGGCCATACAGTGACTTTCAGGAAAGAAAGCAGGGAATTTGAGGGAGGGGCTTGGTGATTACTATGGGTAGAAAAGATCGAGGATTGGATGGAGATGATAAGTGAGTGGGTGAACAGCTGTTTTGAAGCCTGGAGGAAAGAATGGGACTGATAGAGTGAGGGAGTTATTCCAAAGGCGAGAAAAAAGAGGAATGAAAGAGTGAAGGTGAGCACTGAGCAGTTGATTCGAGAATTTTGGTAAGTCTTACCAAAAGGGGTGATGCGACCTGAAGTGCCCTGTGAATGGTAAGTGGGCCCAAACGCAGAGTGCAGCAGGGGGGGGCAAGAATGTGAGAGGGAGATAGAAGACAGAAAGACCACCGACCTGCCTGCAGTGACGGAGTGAGAGGCCCAAAGTCTCAGCCTCATCTTGTGAGAGATGCCAATGATCCAAATGCCTTGGTTTCCACAGCGTGGAACCGGGAAAGGTGGGGGCAGGAGCACCAGCCAGAGAGGAGATCATACTCCATCAGGGCTGTGACAAAAGCTTTGATGAGTGACTCAGGAGCTCAAGGTGTGGCTGAGGAAGACTTGCACGACGGATTGATTCCCAGTCGGCGGACTTGTGCTTTGGAGCGATGTTTGAAATGTGGCTTTCCCAGGAAAGATCATGGCAGATAGTGAGACCCAGAAAGCTTGAAAGAAAGGATTCTTCCAAAGGATTGTTGAGAAAGTGGATGGGGGGGGGGTTCTAAACATCCCTTCGTGAAGAGACATAATGAGAGTGTGAGATTTTTCCGGGATTGAAAGACATATTCCATGGTGTGTGGACAACAGTTTGTGAAATCTTTTTACCCAAGACTCATGCTCAGTGATTGAAGAAGCTGCGGCGATGCTGCGCGCGCCCGGTCTGGGTGGATGGACCAGCATTGCGCTACTGGCAGAGGCGTCAGTCATCAGCTCAAAGAGATAAAGTACGAGTTTTCCAGAGAGTCAGAGAGATCAATTGATGAACTAAACGCAGAAAATTAACAGGGCCGAAATGCTGCCTTTAGGACACTCCAGCCTTGGACAGAAGAAGGGGTAAAAGACCTTCCACCATTACCTGGCCACATGTTGGCTGCCGCGCAGCAGGGTAATTTGGTAAGTTGCCAGAATGAATGGAGATGGCCATGGATACCACTGTAAAGAGAGTTTGGTGAGCAGAGGCAGGTGCCACAGACCATGTCAAAAGCTTGCGATATGTCCAAAGATATTGGCTCTGATTTTCATTCCAAGCACTGCAGTACCTCCATCCATATGTTGGAGAGCAGAAGCATCATATCCACGGTAAAGAGTTACCTGTCTGAAACCGTAATTGAGTGATCAGAAAATCAGGCCATTTGAAAAGAGGAAGGATTTTAATGTCTGAAGTGATGATGGATTTCATAAACTTGCTGATGATTGGGGAAGGCTGATTGGTCTGTAGTGCAGGATCTGTTTTTGCACCTTTTTTATGCAGGCAGTAATGTTTGCTGACTTCCAACGATGGCAGATGACCTTGAGCAAATGAGAGGTGAATATAACAGAGAGAGGGTGAGCAAGAGCAGAGGAGCAGGTATTTAGGACACGTTGTGATGCCCTCTGGACCAGTGAGTAATCAGAACGTTTAGCAAAGACTATCGCACCTTGTCAGAGAAAAGACACAGAGTCCTGGGAGTTGGATGCGACTGGGTGGTGTGGAAGTGGTACAGAAAGCAAATGGGTTTTGGACACAAGATTTAATGCAAACACCGAGTTTAGCATTTAGCGTGTTCACCGTGCGAGTACAGCCAGAGGTATTACTGGAGCATGAATCGACGCGCAAGTGGCCGGCTAGGCGATTGGTGAGCAGAGACATACACCCCTAAACCAGATTGATTGAGAGCTGCCACCCAGAGTATGGGGCAGGGAAGAGAGGTTTGAAAGTTCTGACTGAAGCATGGAATGTATGTCTTTTCTGGCGTTCTACTGTCAGATTACACTGGTTTGCTTCGCAGCTTTATGGAGGCGGAACTGTGCTATTACCCTCAGTTGGGTTTGCTTTTCCATGCAGGCAAAGGCAAGTGCTTTCGAGGACGTAACTGGCCTCGCCCACAAGCTTCAGATGAACCAAGGCGGCCGATGACGGGTCGGACAACTTGAGGCACGAGAGGGATAAGTCTGTGCGCTGAGAGAGACAAGTTTCTTTGGAATAATTCCAGGATGAGTTGATGTTGGAGAAAGTAGCGATTAGGAGATAGCTTATAAGTTTGTGGGCTGCTTGGAGACCCTGCCAGTCTCACTGGAGTTGAAAGGCCAGACGCCACGGGTGAGGAGTTCTCGATAATAGCGAGAGAGATGTCCACTTTGACAGGACGTGGTCAGAATAACCGGTTGAGAGGGAGGAGAACCAGCAGATATTTTCAGGGAAATTTGTCAAATCAGATCCAGAAGAGATGGAGTACCACTTGGTTGAGTCGGGTCAGGAAGTGACAAATTGAGTCAGTGCCAATGAGTCGCGAGAAAGTTTTGTGCTGAAGTGCCTGACAGGGACGAGACGGGTACCCACACCTAGCCAACTGGCTGACTGAGCAAATTGACAGTCCACCAAATATGAGGAAGAGAGAGTTTGGATGAGAAGATAGAAGTTGGTACATGTTTTCAGATAGTGAGGTGTAGATGGAGTCATCACTGTTTGGTGGATGGTACAGTAAACATATAAACATGAGGTGGGAGTGGAGGGGAAGGCGTAGCCAGAGGTATTCCTGGGGGATGGGAAAGTGAGGACAGTGCATGGAGAGTGAGGAAGAGAGTCTTTGATGAAGAGAGCAACTCCTCCACCAGGACGAGGATCAAGTTTGTCATACCAGAGGAGGGAGTAACCAGGGAGAGATATTTGGGAGTCGGAGACGTCTTG
>CM068953.1:193777680-193794751 GCA_035128595.1 Eptatretus atami | reverse complement strand
ATGAAGGAGGAAAGTGTCTGTTAACAGGATTTGTCTGTTTTTCTGTGGCAACTGCATAGAAAGATCTGTCAGGTTTGATGAAGCCGGATGTTTGAGTCTCCACATTGTTAAATAATATGGAAGGGAGCAGGTTTTGGCTGAGGGAGGGAGCGGGAGTAGGACGAGGGAGCAGGGCGGTGGTTTGGAGAGTTATTGAAGAGTGTGGATTGCTGAAAACTTTGGAAGAGGCTGATAGAGGTTAAAAGGCATCGGTGTGATGGGTTTGTGTACAGGGGAGTGAAAAGAGAGTGGGCAGACACAGTTGACAATTTGAGAGTGAGTGATGTGGGGAAAAAGAGTGAGTGTGGTCAGAGGCACCTTTTGGATGTGAAGGGAAACTTTGAGAAGTGAGTGAGGGGAGATTGAAGGAGAAGCATGAGGTGGAGAGTTGAGGAGAAGGGTGTGAGGGGAGATGGGGGAGAAGGGTTGATGAGGGCAGTTGGGAGAAGTGTGAGGGGGAAGAGTTGGGGAGAACGGTGAGGGGAGAGTTGAGGACAAGGTGAGGGAGAGTTAGGGAGAAGGGTTAGAAGGAGAAGTTGAGGACAAGGTTGAGGGGGGAGAGTTGAGGAGAAGGGAGAAGGAGGAAGGGGAGAAAGGGAGAAGGGGACAGTTTGAGGAGGGAAAGTCTGAGGGAGGAAGGAGAGAAGGAAGAAAGGAAAGGGCGAGAAGGGAGAGTTGAGGGGGAGAGTTGAGGGAGAAGGTTAAGGTGGAGAGAGTTGGGGAAGGCGTGCATGGGGAGTTTTTGAAAACGGTGATTGGGAAGCTTGAAGTTGAAGAGTGTGAAGGTGCTTGCGAGAGGGTTGAGAGGGAAGCTTTGGAGAGGAAGTGAGTCGATGAGAGCAGGCATGGCGAAGGAGCAGGAGGGTGATGGGAGAGGTGGGAGAGGGAAGAATGGGACTTGTAAGGGTATGTTGAAAGAAAGTATGGGCAGGTTGAGGTACAAAATGTTGAGGGAGTTGGGAAAGGGGGGGGCATGCTGAGAGAAGGAAGGGGCATGTTTGTGGTGACGAGTAATCCTGTTGAGAGTGTGAGATATCTATAGGTGGAATGAGTCCCCAGATGTGAGAGCACCACACATTGGACAACGTGGAAGAGCTGATACGAAGCACAAGACCCTGAAAGAGGGCCAAAGAGCAGAGGTAGGATGAGGCAAGATGAAGTAAGGAGAGGGATAGTAGCGTGAGGGGCAGAGGAGTAGATTTAAGTATGTAGGGGTGATTGGCACTGAAGTTTGAAAAAATAGTTACAATTGGATGGAACATGAACATGCATTGCAAACTGATCATTAATGTATTTTAAGTCAGAGATTGCGATAAAGACAGTATGTGAGGGATTGCAATCAAGGGGGAACAAGAGAATGGAGAAAACAAAATTGTAACAAGTGGGACGTTTTTTTTTTTGTTTTTTGTATACCTGTCGAGGCTCGTATTAGAGCTAACACAACACGCACATCAAGGGGGGCATTGAGACAGGATGGGAGCAGTGGAAGGACAAATAGTGGGGAACAGAGACATTGGAGACTGTGGAAGGAGAGGGATGGACGGGAACATGGGGAAAGAAGATGACATTACAGGGAATTTCAGGAAGGAAAGCACGGAATTTGAAGGAGGTGGCTTGGGTCGTTTCGGGTAGAAAAGATCGAGATTTGGATGGGATGACAAGAGTGGTGCGGGAGTTGATTGATTTTTCAAACATCCAATCCAACAGTTGGATTTTTAGGTAAGGTATAAGGAAAGGTCGAATTGAGAGCAGTCTGTGTAATAGCAGAAGAGTATGCATTCTGATACAGTAAAAGAGTACCACACTGAAAAGGAAGATGAAGCAATTAGACAGATCGTTTTTGTTATTATTATTAAGTTTGAGAGAGTTTTCAACAATTAGTGCATGGAAGTGTTGTAGAAAAAATCGAGAGAAGAGAGGAGGAAAAAGAGGGAGGAAGAAAAGAGAAGAAGACATCGGAGTAAGGAGAAAGGTTGGCGGTTTGTTTTTGTTTTTTTTTTATGTTGGGATAAGCACTAAAGAATGGTTAGTTGAGGATGGGGACGTTGGGAAAGTGGGAGAAGACAATTGAAGATAATGGGGAGAAAAAGCAAATAAACACGATGTACCCAAGGGACAAGGAGGGTAGCCAAGGCCTCAGGATAGGCTCAAGCACCCGTAAAAATGTCCGACAAACTCACAAATAGCACGATTTTTGAAACCAAACAGAACTGAACACACGTAACATGTAGGTAGAAAATAAAACAGTTAAAAGGACATGTAACGACCGGAAAACTTAACTTTGAGACCTAATCGTCAGCAAGAGAGCCCCCAAGGAGACTGCCAAGCTCCAAACCCAGACCGGAAGTCACAGGATGACACAGGATGAGGAAAGGTCCAATTGAAAAGACGTTATTGAAGAGAACAAGAGTCAGGAATAATGATGCCAATACAGAGAACCACAGGTGTGAAAGGGAAGTTGTAACATCTTATGGACCGTTTTTTTTAAAAAATTTAAATTTTTCATAAGATACTTAAGGATTAGGTAAAGGAAAGGTTGAAAAAAAAACATGTAGGGTTGGTGGAATTGTTTGCAGACACAGAAGAAGCTGGAAGTTCACCAAAAAAATGCATGTTCCCAAAATAAAGTGAGGACGTGTTCAACATCCGGTTTTTTTACAATTAAAATGGCGCCCGTCACCGTCAGCCATCTTTGATGACGATTGCAAAATAAAGTTAGGCACAAGTGTCTACCATTGTGTACTGTGAACCCAAGTTTGAACAACATTAATTAATGCATGTGCCGAGAAATGGTTGGGACTGTGTTTGACACCAGGGTTTTTTTTACAACTAAAATGGCTGCCAGTCAGCATCTTGGATCTGAGGGTCGAAAAAAAATGAGGTTGCATACGATATATGCATTGTTGTCTTACTGCTAAAGTACTAATAAAAATCTGTCTGATACATGTCCAATATATCGTTGCGATCACACATGCACACACGACACCAAAAATTGAGACCAAATCCAGAAAGCCCCTAATTTTGGATCAAAGTTCAATGGGGCTAATAAAAGGATTAACTGGAATAAAGCAATGGAACTTAAAATGATTGGCTGAGTAATGATGAGAAGAATAAATTGAAAAAACAAAAACCAAACACATAAATGGCTTTATGTTGGAGCAAGTAGAATAAACCTATAAAAAGGAGAATTGTGGATTTGAAACAGAAAAGTTGGGAATCGATAATCTGAAAGAATTTAAACAATCCAGAGAGAACAAGTCATATTTAAAAAAGCTCAAACCAATATGCTGTTGTTTCAATTGACAAGCTAAAAATAATATTGCATTTGCATGGCAAACATTTCAACATTTTAAACACTTTTGAAGATTGGGCTTGCAGATGGACTCTCAAAGACCTCCAAAGTAAGGAATGATAATAAAATAGAATTGATACAAAACTTATAAATCACTCAAAAATCAAGGAAGATGTTTAGTTCAGATAAAACATGGTAAATACCATTCATTTTACTGGATCCCAAAAATGCCACAAAATCCCTTGTAGGATGAGGTCATCATTGTAATAGAGAATGCCATTGAAACCTATGGCAGGTAGTATTACGGACTGAGAACTATTTAATAAATGCTTGAAAAGTTCGCTGAAAAGGTGAGGTTTTATTCTGTATTAAAAAAATTCTGGACCGTTGATTAATTCCCAAAAACCCCATAATCACCAGTTTCCACAACATTATTAAACAAGGTAAGGCCAAATGTTGATCAAACTTTATGATTTTTCTACATATATACACAAATATTACACATGACAAGCTCATTTTAAACCGGATCGACCAGAGTGGTAGATAAAGCATTAAAGGAGGTAATAAAGTACAACTATTAAAGTCTATCAAAAAAGAGAAACTGATCTGAAAAAGGAAAATCAGTATTCATGTATTTTCCAAAAATAAACTTAAATAAAGTGTTTCAATTTCTCAAAACAAGTCTACTTTAACATTTGGCAACAAGATACTCCAGCACACAGGGGATACCCATGGGTCCAGATTTGGCAATCGTTAGCATCATTGATTATTTACTCACAATTGATATGGGTTGTATTTATATCAGCTTTATGATGATAATAATCCCAAATAACTCGATATTAAAAAGGAAAACCCGAAACTCAAATCAGTTATTTTAGGAATTACAAATCAATATCAATAAAATTAAATTTCACAACCAAATTATGTGATAAACGAGATGCTTTTCATTCCACATTGTACGGAATGCCTTTCTGAGACAGCAAATTCCTAGAAGCTATTCTATGTACATACGCAGTGAAATAATTAGGACTTGAGAGCAACCACACACAGCACTGAACTTGTCAATAGATTAAAACAAACTAGTCAGACGTATACCAACACAGAGCACGATTAGCAGATAAAACAAGTTTTCTTTAAGATCATAAAATGACACCAATAGAATTATGCTGAAATACAAAGGGATCGTAAAAAATATATCACGAGATATTATACATCAAGCATTATTTAAAAAAAAAAAACATGCATGTAAAACCATTTAAAACCCATTTCAGTGGTTGCTCAGAGATTTAGGAACAGTTAAAAAAAACGTTAAAAAATAAACCATTTGATATTGAGTAACATTTTGATCCAGAGGTGAGTGGTGTCATGTTTTGGACATGTTAGATTTAAGGTAAGATATGCATGATTTTAATATGTTATCATATAATGAATTGTGTGATGGGATTGTAAATATGTGATTAATACATTAAATCCTCGAGCAAGTAAAGACTAATAGTGATGTTGCAATTGATGGTTTACCACTGCCTGGACACAACTGAGTTGTGATTCCTGATGTAGGAAACCCTAATGATATTGATCAATGACCAAGGTGTGGACCACCGTTATGGAGAGGTCTGGGCTGAAATGATCGAAATCTCGGGAGGAAGAATGGTGTCCAAGCTGATGATACGTTGCGTCGGAACACCATTCATTTGCATTACAGCGTTAAGGTTCTTACTTTGGGTAAGAGAACTATGTTTTGAGGTTAACCAATTTTACAGCCAATCCTTTAAATTGCCTATGTTTCAGAATAGCCGATACTGCACAATTGTGTGCATGTGTGAGACAGAATTGTTAGGAACAGAAAATGAAAAAACGACGTGTGTGCACGTATTGTTATGTGTGTGTGTGTGTGTGATGTGTGTGTGTGTGTGTGTGTGTGTGTGTTGTGGTGGTTGTGTGTGCTGTGTGTGTGTGTGTGTGTGTGTGTGTGTGGCTGTGTGATTTCACTGGAATGGGAGGGTTTGGTAAATACAATACACCATGGATAATGCTCTTATATACCATAAATTAATGCTGACTTGGTGGCATAATTGTTTAGCTTCCAACTGCAGCTGGTGGGTTTGGCTATTTGAAAAAATATTTTATTGAGATAAAAAAAAAAAACTCAGGAATCTGTACGGAGTTTTCCTTGCCTTATGTTTGAATTTTAGAAAGGATAGATACGTACAACCAAAACATAGATTGCCGAGGTCATTGGTGCAGGCTTTGTTGGGCCTTATGGCCTCCTTCCTGCTGTGAAGTTTCTTGCCGTGTAACTCATTATTATTCATGAGGAAAACTTCTTTTAAACTGCAGGTGAATTTTGGAAATAACCAAAGCATTCAGTGAATTGTTGTTTTCATGCAGAAGGAGATCAGTCCATTGTTGAGAACTTTGGCAAAAGAAAATCACAGTGAAAGATAATGGATTGCCGTGAAGCTTGGGCAACTTTCAAGCCATAACTTCTTCCGTCAACGACTTTCTTCACATTATTTCAAGGAAGCATGGTTTGCTCTTCCACATGGTAACAAACAAATAAATAATAGGATATAACACTATGAAATCAACAAAAATCATACAAGACCATTTCATCAAAAAGCACTTTACAAATGCAACATAAATATCCATCAAAATAGATTATGAAAAAACTTACAAGGCAACCAAAGGGACAATTTTTAATGCTGCAAAGTAACAAGTAAATGTAAACTGGAATCAAGTACCTTACAGTGTTAAAACAATGAATTAAACAAAAATCATACAAGCTTCCTCGTGACCCAAGCTTCAGGACATTTTCACACGATGTTGTATTCAACTGATGTGATGGGGAAGATATATATTAATAATCGGACCCAAAAACGAGAGAATGATTGTGTTTCATCAAGTGAAAAATACCAGGCAAGTCCATTTATGAGAAAAAATAATCAAACTACATTTCAACCAATATTCTTGCAATGGAGGATTTTGAAAAATGTTTCTATTGGAATTACTGGAAAAACGATGTTCAACTGTCCTGATTAATTTCAAAAAAAAATTAAGACCTGCACTAGCTTGAAGAGCTACCGTAATATGAGACGCATCACAGACGTGTCTCACATGAAAGATAGGACCTATCACACAAACATAGCTTACGTATGCTCTGCTCATGCCGTACATTGATTTGCCAACAATGTGTTCCTTGGTCAAGCCCATGGACAATGTACTTGTGCGGAATTACGAACTTTCAATCATGGCAGTACAGGCCAAAACCAACGACTTTTTTGAATGCATTATGCATTTTCATTCTTGTGACTTGATTGAGAGCGCATTTGGCCAAAAAAATCCCCCCAATACATCTTACAGGATTTATTAATTATTTTTGAAGAACATTGACTTTGATATTGTTGAACTTGATTTGTTGCGGACGAAATTTCAATATTGGTGATAATACTGGACTGTGAAAAAACCAGATCCGAATATGATCATTAAAAAAAAACAAAAAAACTTGTTTGGAACAGGTTGAATGTGTGACAGTACAATATTTGCGATTTCATGAAAATGAGGAACTGGAATCTGGATACGAATTTTTTTTTCCAAGTTATTCTTCAATATTGCGAATGGGGCCAAAAACGATATGTCGCATTGATATCTCAAACAGTTGTGGACGGATACAGATGAAACTTGGTGATGAGTAGGGTAGGCCGATTAACAATAAGTTGATTCGATTTTTGGTTGGGCAGGGATGCAGATTGGCCTGTCAGTGACTAGAAATCATAAATTGTTCACCTGACAGGGTATTGCGCTACCCCAAGTGGCCATTCCTGTTATACTTTTCACTGTTTTTCCACTGCGAAATTTGCTTTTTAAATTCGTTCTTTTCAACCCACTGAGCGATACACAAAATTTTCAACAATTGATTGCATCATCAATGCAATATAATATTATATATATATATATAAAATATAATATATATATAATATGATAACTATATAGGTGTTGTGGTATGGCAGCCAATAACTCTTCATGGGAACCAGAACGGCAATCGGGTTAAGTGCATTACCTTAAACCTTAAAAAAAAATATTCTCCAAACGCGAAAAAATAATATGAATTGTTACATGTATCTTATCTTCTCTCAAACCGTGCAACAGACGTCTTACAAAACATTAAGTGTGCATCAGATATCATGCGGAATTAAAGGTTATAACTAAAAACATCATTGGACCTATGTTTTCAGAGAGGAGAGTAAATGGAGTCATCCTGTTTGGTGTGGGGATGCGTGCAACACACAATTAAACATGAGGGTGGGAGTGGAGGAAGTTGAACCCAGATGTATTTCATGGAGTGGGGCGAGAGAAGGCAAGTGCATGGTGTGTGAGGAAGAGACTCTTGATGAAGAGACAACTTCACCACGAGATCGAGACCTCAGTCTGTCCTACTGGAGGAGGGAAGTGACCAGGAAGTGGACCAGTGACAACAGAGGAGAGCTGATACTGATACTGACTAAGAGTCAAGGACGTCTTGAAGAAGGAACGTTTTTGTTTCAGCAGAGTTGTCTGGTTTGTCAGTGGAACCTGTAATGGAAAGATCTTGTCAGGTTTGAGCGAAGCCCAGATGTTGATATTCACACTGTTAAGGAAGAGCGAAGTCAGGAGGTTGGGGGGTTCAGGGAGGGGAGGGGGATAGCGAGGGAGGAGGGAAGAGGCAAGGAGAGTTGTTGAAAAGGAGTGTTCAGGATTGCAAAAAGAGCTCGGGAGAGGGCCAGGTGGAGAGAAAGGCTTGGTGTGATGGTTGAGTAACCGTGGGGGTTAATAAGAGAAGGGGCTGAGGGCAGTTAAGATGTTCGGAGGTGGAGTGATGAGATGGAGAAGAGAGGGCAAGGGAAGAAAGCAGCCTTTGTGATGTGAGGGGTGGCAACTTTTGAAGGGTGTATGAGGGGGAACTTGGAGTGAGAATAGTGAGGGAGAGTTGAGGGAGAAGGGTGAGGGGGAATTTGGAGAAAGATGAAGAGAAGCTTGGATGGGGAAAGAGTGTGAAGGTTGCTTTGAGAGTGATGGCAGATGATGAGAAGTAGGCAGGCCAACCTGCAGGAGGTGATGGAGAGGTGAGGAGAGTTGTGAGGTGCGAAACTTGCCTAGAAGCTGTGGTGAAGAAGGCACAAGCAGGGAAGAGGACTATATTCAGGGATGGAAAGAGGAGGAGGCATGATGAGGGAAGGAAGAAGCAAGTTCGTCGTTGAAGAATATCCTGATTGAGGAGAGAGGAGATATCTGTAGGTGTGTATGCAGGTTGAAGAATCGGAGTGTGTGGTTGTGTGTGTGGTGTTGTGTGTTGGTGTGGAGTGTGTGCGCGGCGCGCGCGCGCAGTGGGGGGGGGGGGTGGAGTGTGTTACCGTAGATCTGACAATCATTCATATGCGCGACTAGCCATAGGTCTTTTGGGTTCTCTCGGTATTTTGGATCTTCAGGTAATTTGGTTCTCTTGGGTCGTTGGTCTCTTGGCCTCTCAATCTTTTGTTTTGGTGAGGGTCCTTGGGTCTTCTTGCATCCGTCGAATCTTTGTGTCCTTGGGGCTATTTATATTTTTTGTCCTCTGGGTCTTTGCGTTGTCGCTCCTCGGTCTTTTGGGTCTTTTTGTCTTCAGGTCTTCAGAGTTTGTGGAATAAACTTCAATTTCCACTCAGGTTCAGCACCACCAAAAGAGAATTCTTAATACTATGTATGACGTCTGGAGAAATACCATGAATGTACCTCTCAAACTAATGCCCCAGCCCAAAGCTTATATATTCAAGCTGGCGAATGGGAGAGATTATTGAACAAGCAGGAAATGGAAAAAATCGCCTTCATCTGGGAAGGAGTAAACTATTCTCAAAGCTTTAAGTCAATAACTGCTTTCTACCCACTGAGAAAGGAGTGGAACAGAGTGTTAAACAATGTTCGTTCTGGCAGCAAGGCCCAAGTACAGCCAATCAGAAAAGAGGCCAAACAGCCTCTTCAAGTCCCACAGAGTTTGGATATGGGACAGTACACAGTATCAAAGGAGAATCATTCTTCGGCATGTCTCAAGTGTTTGTTAAAGAACACAATTTGCATTCCGACATCTTCACTGGCGCTGCTAGCCTGGTGTTGGCTAGTTGCTTTAGGGTGCGGCTTGCGATCCTAGGGTCCTGAGTTCAACCCCGTTGGCCGCTGAAGTAATACACACCAGGAGGTTTACTCAGCCTGTCAGTCCTTCTGAGGTCAGGCAAAATGAGTACCAGTGTACTGGTTAAGGGGGACCACTTGCATTCAGCGGCAAAGCCGGTCCAACCATGATCAACCAGCAGCCACAGGCTGCACTCGATTAGAGAGACTGCCGCTGCTCATAGGACCTTGGCAGCATTTACAATGCCTCTTCACAAAAAGCCATCCATTTATATCATTATGTTTGTGAACTTAAGTAAGAAATATCTAAAGTTGTGTTTCATATGGAACAATTTATTGGACTTGAGTCACCTGGAACATATGTAATATTTTCAGGTTATTATTTGTAGTTCTATCTATATAACTATTTAAACTGACAATCAATATTCAACGGAAGCAGATGCATGTTTTAAGAAAAGCAATTGAAACACAAAAAGGGACATGGATAATTATGTTTTCAAAACGGAAATTCTCTCAACGTGCAGCATTTTACAAAAGTTGGAGATTAATATTTGTGAGTGTGGATCAATGTCTTTATTCCAATCACACCGAAAAAAAAACTGCTTAAAAGAAGAAATCAACTTCTACATCAGTTTTGGGTCTTTTGGGTCTTTTGAGTCTTCTGGTCTTTGGGTATTCAGATCTTTAAGGGTCTTCAGCGTATCTGTCTTCAGATATTTTTTATGCTCAGGGTTCATTTAGGTCCCCCGGTCGTTTGGGCTCTGGGGGCTTTGTGGGGGAGGGGTTCTTTGGGTCCTCTGGGTACTTTTACTGAAGTATTTCAGGTAAACAATTGTGGGTGATATCAGGTCATAAGACCAATTAAGGGTGAGAGCTGATATTTTTGACATTAACATCCCTGCATTACAGACATACATAAATACATACATTTTGCTCCTATACTGTAATCATGATCTTTGAATGGGGGAAGAAAAGAGATTGGTGTGAACAGCTGTTTGAAGACTGACAGAAAGTGAGATTTAAGAGAGTGGGGAGTTTGTTCAAAGGTGGAAAAAAGAGGACTGACAGAGTGAAGTGTGCTGTGATTTTGATTTTGGTTGTTTCACAGAAGTGGTTGCTGGTAGAACCTTTGAGTGCCCCTGAAGAAATATTAGAGGAACAGATCACAGCACAAAGCAAGGTGGAGGCCGAGGCCAAGAGAAGATGTAAAGACAGAGAAAGACCACCGGGCCTGCCTGCAGTGAAATAGTGAGACCCAAAGAGTCAGCTTCATCCGCCTGAGATACCAATGATCCTAAAATGCCTTTGTTTCCACAGTGTAAAGCCGAGGAAAGGTGGTTGGACAGGAGCACAAAAAAGAGGGAGAAGCAATGTTCCATCAGGCTGTCTGAATGAAAGCTTTGTCTTGGTCAGAAGCTCATTTGAGCCAAGGGAAGACTGCACGACGAGGATGCCCAGACAGCAACTAGCTTTGAAGGCAGCTTGGAAATGCGGCTTTCCAGAAAAATATCATAGCAGATCTTGAGATTGAAATGGATTTGAATAATTCAACAATAGGAACTCCTCAAGGGATTGTTGAGAAAGTAGTTTGGGGAGGGAGGGGTCGAGAATGGTCTTTTCGCCTTTTGGAGAGATTGGTAAGAGTGTGGATTTGTCACAATTGAAAAGCATGCTCCACCTGTATCTCCTGATGATATTTATCACATTCTGCAGAGAGTAAGAGGCTGCTGCATGCCCATCTGAGGATGGCAGATGACAGGGCAGGGATGAAGTCATCAGAAAAGAGATAAGAGGATTTTCCAGAGAAAAGTCAGAGAGATCATTGATCAAACCAGAAAATCAGTGGTGCAAGAAAACACTATGTTAGAAAAAAATACAATATATATATATATATATATTATATAATATATATAATAATAATATATAATATATAGATAATATATATATCTGGAAGAAGTTAAATTGGTTTTGGGTCGCTCATTGCCACATTCCTTCTGCATATCTCGTGGATGGTGAGATGAACAAAGGCGACCATGATGGGTTAGTGAGGGTTTTGAGGACATATTTAAATCTTACGCCACCATGTTGCTCACTGTTGATGGGAAAGGCCAACAGCGCCTCAGAGCTGTCACATTCACAATCGCTTTGCACTCACGGATGGTGTTCCCTTCATTGAAAAACGACCAAAGTGACAGTAAAAATGATTGTGAACTGATTCAGTATTCGCCCCTTGTGACATTGGCCTCATTCATCGAGCACTACACGGTCTGTATCAATACATTAGATGTCCACCCAAACTATCATGTGCTTTCCTCAAGCAATATTAAGCCGTGTCTTTTGAAATTTGTCCCGAGTTCATTATTTACTTTTTAACGATGTGCATATGTAATAAATGCATCAGAAGAAGATAATTGGGTTTCCGTCGTTTACGGTCACATATCCTTTCCACCTCATGTTTTCTGGATTGAGAGATGACAGTAATCATGATGGGGGGTAGTGGTTTGAGGCTTGAGTGGGGAGGGGATTGGCATTCTCTCAATCGGGCTAAACCCAGTCAAAAAACGGTCTTTGTACGAAGTCAATCTTCAATTTTAATGGTGTGTACATATGCATCGGCAAGATCATCGATTTCGTGTCGTTATTGGTCAAATATTACTTTCCGCACATCTTGGGGGTTTGTGATTTGCATTGCGCGAAACATGACGGCCGTGACAATGCTCATGGTCAACATATATTGCCTGCATATCATTTTGATTGTTGTTTTCGTGAAGTCTCACAAATGCTTAAAGAGTTAAATATATATCCAAATTTCAATGATGTAATAATTTGATGTGCTTTCCTGTGAAGTCATAAATGGCGAAAGAGTAAATTTATACCCAATAAATAATATGCAATGACGATATAACAATTGCCCTTTTGCTTTCATGAACAGAAATAAAGGGGAAGTGGGTGGGGGGGCAGTATGTATAAAACAGCAATTCTAATGGGGCAGTCTACAATTTCAATCATAACAAGTTTGGCCACATTTACCGAGTGTTTCAAAATGATTCAAAAGCTGTTTTGTGGCCAATAACTTTGTGTGTGCTGTGTGTGTGGTGTGTGTGTGTGTGTGTGTTGTGTGTGTGTGTTTTAGAGAGAGAGAGAGAAAGATGAGAAAGAGAGAAAGAGAGAGAAAGAGGAGAAAGAAGAGGAGAAAGAGAGAAAGAGAAGAGATGAGAGAGAGAGGAAGAGAGAGAGACCTGATATTGATATGGAATATTGTGGATCCTCACTGCTTTATCTTGGTGACCACCAATTTACCTCCATTTTCTTTCCAGTGGAAATACCACAATAGGAGTGCAAAAAGTGACACCAGCCACAACAAGCACAATCAGAGCTACTGGGACAGATTAATGTAGTGTGTGAGGAATAGAAGAATATAGTTAGGCTGTCCACCCAAACAGTGTTAAGAGAACGTGTGAGACAAGAAAACAGACAATGCATCAGCACGCTGAGCGAGAATGACCATGAATAACTTGATGCCATGGAGTGGAAACAGAGAGAGTGGAAGATTCCACTGATGGGAAATGGGCCAAGACAGCTTCAAGCTGATAGAGAGGACAATGTCAGACATGGATGAACTTTGAGTTGGAGATGTATAGCCAACCAGACAACTGTGAAGGGTGGGGAGGTTGTTTGAAAGCTGATTGTGGAGAGATTGATCCTTCTGGTTGAGAGGGAGGTGAGGACTTGTTTGGCAGTTAGATGCTGAGGGACTTCCGTGTTGTGACCGGTTTGAAGGTTGATGTTTTTTTTGTTGTTGTATGCCTGTCGTGGCTCGTATGGCAGCTAACACCACAATGCCACAGCAAGGTCCGCATGTGAGAAAGAGGGGCGGAGGGGTAAGACAACACAGTGGGGAACAGAGACATTAGAGAGGTCGTTGAAGGGAGATTGTTTGGCGGAAAACATGGGGAATACAACAGGCCATACAGTGACTTTCAGGAAAGAAAGCAGGGAATTTGAGGGAGGGGCTTGGTGATTACTATGGGTAGAAAAGATCGAGGATTGGATGGAGATGATAAGTGAGTGGGTGAACAGCTGTTTTGAAGCCTGGAGGAAAGAATGGGACTGATAGAGTGAGGGAGTTATTCCAAAGGCGAGAAAAAAGAGGAATGAAAGAGTGAAGGTGAGCACTGAGCAGTTGATTCGAGAATTTTGGTAAGTCTTACCAAAAGGGGTGATGCGACCTGAAGTGCCCTGTGAATGGTAAGTGGGCCCAAACGCAGAGTGCAGCAGGGGGGGGCAAGAATGTGAGAGGGAGATAGAAGACAGAAAGACCACCGACCTGCCTGCAGTGACGGAGTGAGAGGCCCAAAGTCTCAGCCTCATCTTGTGAGAGATGCCAATGATCCAAATGCCTTGGTTTCCACAGCGTGGAACCGGGAAAGGTGGGGGCAGGAGCACCAGCCAGAGAGGAGATCATACTCCATCAGGGCTGTGACAAAAGCTTTGATGAGTGACTCAGGAGCTCAAGGTGTGGCTGAGGAAGACTTGCACGACGGATTGATTCCCAGTCGGCGGACTTGTGCTTTGGAGCGATGTTTGAAATGTGGCTTTCCCAGGAAAGATCATGGCAGATAGTGAGACCCAGAAAGCTTGAAAGAAAGGATTCTTCCAAAGGATTGTTGAGAAAGTGGATGGGGGGGGGGTTCTAAACATCCCTTCGTGAAGAGACATAATGAGAGTGTGAGATTTTTCCGGGATTGAAAGACATATTCCATGTGTGTGGACCAGTTTGTGATTTTACCCAAGATCTGCCAGTGATTGAAGAAGCTGCTGCGTGGGGGCCCCCGGTCTGGGGATGGACAGATTGCGTACGGCAGAGGGTGCAGTCATCAGCAAAGAGATAAAAGACGAGTTTTCAGAGAGTCAGAGAAGATCATTGATGATGAAACCAGAAAAAGACAGGGCCAAATGCTCCTTTAGGAACTCCAGCCTGACAGAAGAGGGTAAAAGACCTTCCAATTATGGCCACATGTTTTGGCTGCGACAGGAGAGTAAGTTTGCCAGACATGAATGGAGATGGCCATGGATTACCACGGTAAAGAGAGTTTGGTGAGCAGGGCAGGTGCCACAGACCATGTTCAAAAAGCTTGCGATATGTCCAAAGATATTGGCTCTGATTCATTCCAGCACTGAGTACCTCCATCCATTGTTGCGAGAGCAGAAGGCATCATATCCACGGTAAGAGAGTTACCTGTCTGAACCGAATTGAGTGATCAGAAAATCAGGCCATTTGAAAAGGAAGGAGTTTTAATGTCTGAAGTGATATGGATTTCATAAACTTGCTGATGATTGGGGAAGGCTGATTGGTCTGTAGTGCAGGATCTGTTTTGCACCTTTTTTATTGCAGGCAGTAATGTTGCTGACTTCCAATCGATGGCAGAGGAGCCTTGAGCAAATGAGAGGTGAATTACAGAGAGAGGGTGAGCAAGAGCAGAGGAGCAGGTATTAGGACACGTTGTGATGCCCTCTGCGACCAGTGAGTAACAACGTTTAGCAAATGACTTATCGCACCTTGTCAGAGAAAAGACACAGAGTCCGGGAGTTGAGGCGGACTTGGGGTTTTTGGTTAGTGGTAAGTGGGTACAGAAAGCAATAGGGTTTGGACACAGATTTAATGCAAACCACCGAGTTTAGCATTTAGCCGTTTCACGTGCGGTACAGCAGTCAGTTCACTAGAGCGAATCACGCGCAAGTGGCCCCGCGCTGGACGATGGTGCAAGCCAGATGGACATACACCCCATAAACAGATTTGATTAGATCCACAGGAGTATGGGGATGGGGAGACGTGAGGTTTGAAAGTTCTGACTCGACATGGAATGATGTCATTTTCTGTTCTACTGTAGATACACTGGTTGTTCCAGCTTATGGACGGAACTGTTATTACCCTCAGTTGGGTTGCTTTCCATGAGCAAAGGCAAGTTGTTTCAGACAACATGCGCCTCGCCACAAGCTTCAGGAACCAAGGGCGGTGATGACGGGTCGGACAAACTTGAGGACGAGAGGGATAAGTCTGTGCCATGAGAGAGCAAGTTTCTTTGAAATAATTCCCAGGATGAGTTGATGTTGGAGAAAGTAGCGATTAGGAGATAGCTTATAAGTTTGTGGGCTGCTTGGAGACCCTGCCAGTCTCACTGGAGTTGAAAGGCCAGACGCCACGGGTGAGGAGTTCTCGATAATAGCGAGAGAGATGTCCACTTTGACAGGACGTGGTCAGAATAACCGGTTGAGAGGGAGGAGAACCAGCAGATATTTTCAGGGAAATTTGTCAAATCAGATCCAGAAGAGATGGAGTACCACTTGGTTGAGTCGGGTCAGGAAGTGACAAATTGAGTCAGTGCCAATGAGTCGCGAGAAAGTTTTGTGCTGAAGTGCCTGACAGGGACGAGACGGGTACCCACACCTAGCCAACTGGCTGACTGAGCAAATTGACAGTCCACCAAATATGAGAAGAGAGAGTTTGGATGAGAAGATAGAGTTGGTACATGTTTTCAGATAGTGAAGTGTAGAGGCATCCATCACTGTTTGGTGGAATGGTTACAGTAAACATAAAACAGAGGGGAGTGGAGGAATCGTAGCCCAGAGTATTCCTGGGGATTTGGGAAAGTTGAGGACAGTGCATGAGAGTGAGGAAAGAGAGCTTTGATGAAGGAGAGAGCAACTCCTCCACCAGGACGAGGATTCAAGCGATTTGTCCATACCAGAGGAGGGATACCAGGGAGAGAATATTGTTATGGGAGCGGAGACGTCTTAGAGAGTCTTGAGGAGAAGTTTTCTGTTTCGGAGATTATGTCGGTTTGTCAGCTGCACCTGTGTTGGAAAGACTCTGAGCGATTTGAGCGAAGGCCCGTTTATTTGGCTCACCACTGTTAATGAAGAGGAGGGAAGGAGGCTTTGGGTGCAGGGTGGATGGAGGGGGTGGGGAGGTAGGACAAGGGAGTGAGGGGGAGGTAAGGAGGGTTTCATAAAGATGTGGGGATTGCAGGAATAAGCTCGGGGAAGGGGCCAGAATGAGGAGGAGAAACGTTCTGGTGTGCGGGAGAGGGCAGAGAGGGCAGAGGCATGAGGATTCTGAGAGGCAGAGTGACGAGATGGAGGTGAGAGGGGCAGTGAGAGAGCAGAACTTTTTGGAGATGACGGGGGGCAACTTTTAGGGGAGAATAAGGGGGAAGGTGAGGTAGGTCGTAGAGTCTCGAACGGAACGCTCTAATTAGTAGGAGTGACCGTTTATATATGGAGAGCGTGTGGAGGAGAGGCGAGTGGAGTGGATGGTTGCTTGAGAGTGAGGGTGTAGAGGGGTGAGTTGGCACTGAGAGTTGAAAAAAAAAGAACATGGTCTGATGGAAAGCGAACATGTCATAGCAACTGAGGTATTTAGAAGTTTTATCTCTCTCTACCGTGTCCTGTCATTGGTTGACAGACGGTATTGGTCATTATTGGTTGACAGACAATATAAAAGTCGTTATTGGTTGACAGACATTGGTCACTGTATCACGTTATTCTTTTTATTACTGCCAATTATTGTGCTATTATTATTATTATTAATATGCTGTTATC
>CM068953.1:193735434-193769039 GCA_035128595.1 Eptatretus atami | reverse complement strand
AGAGACATGTAGTGCAGGAGGTGTTTAGCTCGAAAGGATACAAGGAAGATTATTGATTTTTGATGAATTCTTGAAGAACAGGAAGAGACGGGAATGGGAAGATTGCAGGAAAGAATCGTGAAGGGTAATGGCGAGAGAAGGTCTCAGCTCAGTAGAATAAAGATGGGGTGCCGGAGGAAGAAGAAGAAGAAGAGGAAGAAGAAGAGGAAGAAGAGGAGGAAGAAGAAGAGGAAGAAGCGGGACTCGTGAGTATGCAAGGAGAAAGTCGGTTTTTGGGGGGGTTTGTTTTTGTTTTTTTTTGTTTTGGATTTAAGACAATAACAGAGTGTTTAGTTGGGAGGATGGGAATGTTGGGAAAGTGGGAAGACATGAATTGAATATAATCGGGAGAAAATGCAAATAAACACGATTGTACACAAGAGGGCAAGGATGGGTAGGCCTCAAGCAACCCGGTAAGAAAATGTCGACAAAACTCACATAATAGCACGATTTTTGAAACAAACCGAACTCCGAACACAAAGTAACATGTAGGTTGAGAAAATAACAGTTAAAACGGGACATGTACGACCGCAAACTTAACTTTGAGAGCCCTGAATCGTCAGCAGAGAGCCCTGAAAGAGACCTGCCAAAGCTCCAAACCAGAACCGGAAGTCGTTTGAAGATGTATTTTGCATTCCATGGAATTTCCACAGCTCTCAGCTAGTATTATATGTTGCGGGCCAGTGGTCGGTGAGAATACCACCAGGGGGGAAGCTATCTCGGGTTCCCACCAGACTCCTGGAATTGCACCGCCATCGCACATGGTAATTTTCTGACACGGCGGTCGCTAACCGATCGTGAATGCCAAAACTCAACCACGTGACCTCGGTCCCCTGTCTATGGGTTAATCGGGTTACCTAATTAATCACATGACATAATTACCTGGGACACACCCTCGGTATGCCTTGTCCGAACCAGATCACTTTACCGGATCAAATGCAGCCCAGCGACACTGCCAAGCACGTACCGGTTAAAGGAACGGATCATTGGGAATAAAGTGCCGGCTAACTTAGATATGACCATGCTGGATCAATGAAAGTAAAGACGAAAACCAGCTGGATCATTTCTACAAAGAGATTTATTACAGGCAGGCGAGGAAAGATATGTGGCACAGTGAATGTTGTTTATTGTTGTCTGCAGCATGAATAGGAAGAAATGTGAGAGGTGCAGCAATACACAAGCAAGCATCAAAAGCAGACACATTGCAGAGTTATCCGATGTAATTAGTGTACAATCTTAACTAAGCGAGGACAGATGCCAGGACACACACACACACACACACACACACACACACACACACACTCCGATGAAGAGGAGTTAATGAAGAGAAAAATGAGAGGAGATGAGGCTAACGGTCTCCCAATACCTTTACGATTGCCGACCGCGCCACCAGTACGATTTGGGGGATGCTCCGTTAGGCGATACCTCCCTCATTGCTGGCACATCGTCTCTTGCTTCATGACACTTTGTGCATCGAGCATCGTCCAGAGAATGAGATTCGACCGTCGGGCGTGAATGAAGGACTTTGGGTGGAGACAGAAGCCAATGGCTGGAGAGAGACGACGAGGCGGTGAAGAAGGTGAGTCAGTAGGCGAATTGCGTAAAGAAGGATGGAGCCAGCAGGCGAATGGGTAAGTTGTCAATCCCAAGCCAGACAGAACGAGCCGACAGGCAGGAACGACGAGCAGTAATGACGAGCAGTAATGACGAGCAGTAACGACGAGCAGAACGACGAGCAGGAACGACGAGCAGGAACGACGAGCAGGAACGACGAGCAGGAACGACACTTGCGCGCTCCGTGACCCGTCCTTTGTTAGAACCCATGGTGCGGGCGGGGGTGACGACCCAAAGCGATGTGTCGTCACCCAATCAGCCACTCTGGTTGGGCCCCGGCCAGCAATCGGGCCTGCTGATGACCGGAACTGCCTCCACTTTAATTGCAGCCAGATGGTTCCAAGCTGCAGAATCGTCTCGCTTCGAACCCCGTATATGAATCCCCTTGCACCGAACACCGTGCCGTGCCCTGTTGACCCTCGGTTTGCACTGGTCAATGTGCCTGCTCTGTGGTGCGCCATGAGGCCCAAGTGATCCGCTGCACAGCATGCCTGTCTGATAGCAGCTGCATTGAGGCGGAGGTGCGGGAGGATGTCTTGCCATCCGCGGGAGACATTTGCGGCCGTCGTGGTGAGTGAAGACCACGGTAAGAGGTTATTGTAACCCCATGTGCAGACCCGACCAAAGATGTGTGTTATCATGCCCCATTCTGTGCGATGATAACGTTTCACGGCTGCATGCAAGTCCACCATTATATATGTGTTCAGCACGCGGGTCCACCCGCCATCGAGCATGCCCCGTACAGTGCGCGCGGGTCCGCATTGTACACGTGGTCAGCACGCGTGTCTGCCCATCATCGTGCTGCCCCGTACAGTGCGCGCAGGTTACCATTAAGTGTGTGGCCATTTATCAAAGGTGGTTTCGTGTGCACGGTGCCAGCCCTGATCTTTTGTCAAGGAATTGAGGGAAGGATTGTATATAATTATTCGATGGAGATTGGGATTGAAAAGGGGACATATATATTTATAATGGAGATTTGGATTGAAGAAGAGTGCACCGTGTGCATACTCTATGTTGTTAGCATTGGTGTGTTGGTTATGCCTCTGATCGCCTGAACAGTGGGTGGGGGTCGTTGCTGTGGGGTACACGCTCTGTGCAGCACTGGCGTTTATTCTTTGCTTCTACTGCTGCCCTTGGTCTTCTGTGAGGAGGCATTCTGACACGAATGGCGCGGCTGTGGTTTTTACCGATGGGTATCCGAGCGGAGTGCCTGCCAGCCTCGCGAGGACCCCTTGCTTGGATATACCTCAGGAATGGCGAAAAAGAAAGAGGAGGAATGAAGTTCAGAGGTTTATTCAGACCAAGCCATGCGATTTACACAACACAGTCCGTTGACCCACTAGATAGGAAGGAAGGGACTATCTGAACGTATATTTATGAATAACTGACTGGGGGACCATTGTATGTTGGCTGCTATTGGTGTTGGAGGGATGCGTTTTCCAGAACCGCAACAATATATTATTGTATTATGATTTTATTCTCTCTCTCGTATTGATTTCTTTCATTCCTTCATTCTTCAATGAAAATACAGTTGTTATACTATTTGAAGAAGGTCACTTTCAAAGTTAATAAAGGAGAAACGTTTTTCTTTGATCAAAATGGAGATCCCCCTGAGTATATGAGATTGAACTGGCAGAAAAAACACTGAAGGTGGTTTGGATTTTAAATTTGTTGGTATTTTTGATTCATCTTATCTACACGAGAAGCAGCTTCGTATTGTTTCAAGTGAATTTGTGTGGAATGATGGCACACCGAAGGTAAGAATAAATTTCTTTAACATTAAGGAAATTTAAGTTTCCAGTTTTATAAGCTGTTGAATCCTTGTAAGTGACAAATGAGGAGTTCACACTAATTGTCTTTTAATAATGTCCTGTTGGATATCCGCCAGCATGGAGCTCTGAGCCAGAGGTTTCATGACCTCCGCAAATGGCCGGAACGATGTTGGAGGTTACTGTTCATGATTTAACCTGCTTACAAAACCCTGAGATCGTTCAAATGAAGCCAAAGCCTGCAATAATTCGCACACGAATGGAGGCAGAATGCGGGAAGATGTTTCTATATAATTGAAATAATACGGGAAAAAGTACGGACAACACACTGAAAAATAAAGGGAACAAACAAAGCAGTTGACAGACAAACAGGGATTAAGGAACACACAATAACATGTATAATTAAAAATAAATAACCCACGATGGCAGTAAAATGCGGATTCAAACAACAAATGGAGCAGGAGATAAATTGAGACAGGCACGAGCTATTGTTTGTAGTACATCTCTGTTCTTCATTGCCATGGCCCGCGAGCCACTGGCAGCCCTGATGGCCTAAAGTGCGGCCCCTGAAGTATGGCCGATAATACACTAATGTGAAAACACCCCATCATAATCCTCCATAAATTGCTATCAATTGACCAAATGGTTTCAAATGAGTTCCAACGCGAAGCATAAAGTAACATAACTACATCAGATATGGTTGCTTGCAGCCCAGTTTCACAACGAAGAAGAGTACATGGAGGCGGGGCCTAATAGCAGCCATTACTGAGACCTGCAGGAGGTGTGGTGCTCTTGCACTGAAGATGTCAAGTTTAATGTATCAGTTTCAACAGGAAGCGTGATCATTGTGAGGTGGGAAATGGCGAGGCGGAACGAAGCTGGCTCATGGATGGTTCTGAGTTTCGTGTGGTGGAGCACAATAAAAGTTTGATGGTGCATTCAAACTGCTTCCCTGCCTGATACATTACAGATATCTTATCGACAAAAAGCTGCCTCCCTCTCAAAATATAATGAATATCACCACTTGTTCACGAATAATATGGTCAGCAGATGGCTACGGCATGGAAATAACGTGCAGTTTTGGATGGCAATGGAACCAGGTCATAATGAGAAGGCGCATGCTGCCAAATCTCTCTGTGTCAAAGAGAGGGTGTGCATGCATCCGCAACAAGTACTTATCTCTTCAGATTGCCACAACTGGTCTCTATGGCCACTCCACAGGAGAAGGATGGTGCTTGACCTCAGACAAGCATCGCCCATCTAGAACCTCCTCGCAACACGAGGCTGCATATTCCATGGTCTTTTGCGATTCCTCAGCAGAATTGCCATACCTGCTCATGGTGCTTTCAGAGCATCTATAGTGTCCCTTAAATCGCATTGATAGTGTTACTCCAGTGCATTTCTCCAGCTATAAGTCTTCAACCTGGTCTCACCTGTTAATAAAGTTTTACACAATACAACCATAACCTATTTTGGTTGAAGGATTACACTCACTGCCTCCTCAGTGTTCTGCAATATGACACCTCTCACAGTTTCACTGATACAAGCATAAATCTAAGCTCCTAAATTCACATGGTCCATACTATTATGGGCACCATTTATCTATGGATTCCCTCTACTCTCCACGGAACAACAACTTTAATTTATGCCTCCACTGGTGAAGTCACTTAAGGCATTATGTTTTTCAGTTGTCCATCTGTACGTCTGTTTGACCATGCTAAATCTCGTTATCGCGATATCTAAAAACGTGGAGTGGATTATGTTCAAACTTGGTGGCAATATATATTGTGACAAAAAGATGATCTAATTTGATTTGGGGTTAAAATCTCAAAGGTCATGGTCATGTTAAGTAAAATTATGTTCCGTGCTAACTTGTGAACCAGTGATTGGATTTTGACCAAACTTGGTATAAGTATAGAGGATGATACAAAGATGAACTGACTAGATGGCAGCATCAACAGTTCAAAGGTCAGTGTCCATGATAGTTTTTCGAAACCGCGATAACTTAATAATGGCTGAATGGATATAAGTCAAACTTTGTACAAATATGTATAATGATGTGAACATAAACTGATTCGATGATGGGGTCTCGAGGTTAAAGGTCATGTCAGGTAAAAATGTGATATTTGCGAATAGCTGAAGGGATTTAAATCAAACTTGGTACAAGTATGTAGAATGATGTAATATCGTGGGTGGAGGCATCTGTCGATGTCATGACCTCAACGAGTGCCGTTCCAGTAAATCTTCATTTTCAATGAATTTTGTGTTTTTAAGGTTCCGCGCTCTTGTGCAGCAATTCCTGCCAACCTGGAACACGAAAGGCTACCCAGATTGGAAAGCCATTTATGTTGTCATGATTGCATTGCTTGTCCACAAGTGCAATTCTCCAATGAGAAAGGTAAAATAACATGGTGATCAATGGAATTTAAAAAAGTCAACATTTAATTTTAATTTTAATTTTAAATAAGTTAATGATATCTGTTGAAGGTATTTATTCATTTTGTACTAATTAGCAGCTAATGTTTTGGCATTTTGTTGCAGATTTGCATTTTTTATTTCAGATGATGTGCATTGTAACATGAAAAGAACAATTAAATTTCATGGAGCCATGTGGAATTGAACCTTGTTATCTATTATCATATCTGCATTGCATTTCAGCGTGATGTGGGACATGTTCGGTGTGTGTGTGTGTGTGTGCGCCTCGTTGTTATGTTCATATGCTGGTTTCAGAAGGTGCAATTGAGTCCACACAGGGCTCAAAGTATCCAACTCGGTCTTCATAAAGGATCACGTAAACAGAGTGTTTAGTTGGGAGGGATGGGGAATGTTGGGAAAGTGGGGAAGACATGAATTGAAGATAATCGGGAGAAAATGCAAATAAACACGATTGTACACCAAGAGGGCAAGGATGGGTAGGCCTCAAGCAACCCGGTAAGAAAATGTCGACAAAAACTCACATAATAGCACGATTTTTGAAACAAAACCGAACTCCGAACACAAAGTAACATGTAGGTGAGAAAATAAACAGTTAAAACGGGACATGTAACGACCGCAAACTTAACTTTGAGAGCCCTGAATCGTCAGCAGAGAGCCCTGAAAGAGACCTGCCAAAGCTCCAAACCCAGAACCGGAAGTCGTTTGAAGATGTATTTTGCATTCCATGGAATTTCCACAGCTCTCAGCTAGTATTATATTGTTGCGGGCCAGTGGTCGGGTGAGAATACCACCAGGGGGGGAAGCTATCTCGGGTTCCCACCAGACTCCCTGGAATTGCACGCCATCGCACATGGATAATTTTCTGACACGGCGGGTCGCTAACCGATCGTGAATGCCAATAACTCAACCACGTGACCTCGGGTCCTCCTGTCTATGGGTTAATCGGGTTACCTAATTAATCACATGACATAATTACCTGGGGACACACCCTCGGTATGCCTTGTCCGAACCAGATCACTTTACCGGATCAAATGCAGCCCAGCGACACTGCCAAGCACGTACCGGTTAAAAGGAACGGATCATTGGGAATAAAGTGCCGGCTAACTTAGGATATGGACCATGCTGGATCAATGAAAGTAAAGACGAAAACCAGCTGGGATCATTTCTACAAAGGATTTATTACAGGCAGGCGAGGAAAGATATGTGGCACAGTGAATGTTGTTTATTGTTGTTCTGCAGCATGATAGGAAGAAATGTGAGAGTGCAGCAATACACAAGCAGCATACAAAAGCAGACACATTGCGAGTTATCCCGATGTAATTAGTGTACAATCTTAACTTAAGCGAGGACAGATGCCAGGACCACACACACACACACACACACACACACACACACACACACACACTCCGATGAAGAGGAGTTAATGAAGAGAAAAATGAGAGGAGATGAGGCTAACGGTCTCCAATACCTTGTACGATTGCCGACCGCGCCACCAGTACGATTTGGGGGATGCTCCGTTAGGCGATACCTCCCTCATTGCTGCACTCACGTCTCTTGCTTCATGACACTTGTGCATCGAGCATCGTCCAGAGAATGAGATTCGACCGTCGGGCGTGAATGAAGGACTTTGGGTGGAGACAGAAGCCAATGGCTGGAGAGAGACGACGAGCGGTGAAGAAGGTGGAGTCAGTAGGCGAATTGGTAAAGAAGGATGGAGCCAGCAGGCGAATGGGTAAGTTGTCAATCCCAAGCCAGACAGAACGACCGACAGCTCAGGACACGAACTGCCAGCCAGTAAATGACGCACCATAATGACGAGCAGGAACGACGAGCAGGAACGACGAGCAGGAACGACGAGCAGGAACGACGAGCAGGAACGACACTTGCGGCTCCGTGACCCGTCCTTTGTTAGAACCCATGGTGCGGGGCGGGGGTGACGACCCAAAGCGATGTGTCCTCACCCAAATCAGCCACTCTGGTTGGGCCCCGGCCAGCAATCGGGCCTGCTGGCATGACCGGAACTGCCTCCACTTTAATTGCAGCCAGATGGTTCCAAGCTGCAGAATCGTCTCGCTTCGAACCCCGTGATATGAATCCCCTTGCACCGAACACCGTGCCGTGCCCTGTTGACCCTCGGTTTGCACTGGTCAATGTGCCTGCTCTGTGGTGCGCCATGAGGCCCAAGTGATCCGGCTGCACAGCATGCCTCTGTCTGATAGCAGCTGCATTGAGGCGGAGGTGCGGGAGGATGTCTGCCATCCGCGGGAGACATTTGCGGCCGTCGTGGTGAGTGAAGACCGACGGTAAGAGGTTATTGTAACCCCATGTGCAGACCCGACCAAAGATGTGTGTTATTCATGCCCCATTCTGTGCGATGATAACGTTTCACGGGCTGCATGCAAGTCCACCATTATATATGTGTTCAGCACGCGGGTCCACCCGCCATCGAGCATGCCCCGTACAGTGCGCGCGGGTCCGCCATTGTACACGTGGTCAGCACGCGTGTCTGCCCATCATCGTGCTGCCCCGTACAGTGCGCGCAGGTTACCATTAAGTGTGTGGCCATTTATCAAAGGTGGTTTCGTGTGCACGGTGCCAGCCCTGATCTTTGTCAAGGAATTGAGGGAAAGGATTGTATATAATTATTCGATGGAGATTGGGATTGAAAAGGGGACATATATATTTATTAATGGAGATTTGGATTGAAGAAGAGTGCACCGTGTGCATACTCTATGTTGTTAGCATTTGGTGTGTTGGTTATGCCTCTGATCGCCTGAACAGTGGGTGGGGGGTCGTTGCTGTGGGGTACACGCTCTGTGCAGCACTGGCGTTTATTCTTTGCTTCTACTGCTGCCCTTGGTCTTCTGTGAGGAGGCATTCTGACACGAATGGCGCGGCTGTGGTTTTTACCGATGGGTATCCGAGCGGAGTGCCTGCCAGCCTCGCGAGGACCCCTTGCTTGGATATACCTCAGGAATGGCGAAAAAGAAAGAGGAGGAATGAAGTTCAGAGGTTTATTCAGACCAAGCCATGCGATTTACACAACACAGTCCCGTTGACCCACTAGATAGGAAGGAAGGGACTATCTGAACGTATATTTATGAAATAACTGACTGGGGACCATTGTATGTTGGCTGCTATTGGTGTTGGAGGGATGCGTTTTCCAGAACCGCAACAATATTATTATTGTATTATGATTTTATTCTCTCTCTCGTATTGATTTCTTTCATTTCCTTCATTCTTCAATGAAAATTACAGTTGTTATACTATTTGAAGAAGGTCACTTTCAAAGTTAATAAAGGAGAAACGTTTTTCTTTGATCAAAATGGAGATCCTCCTGCAGTATATGAGATTGTGAACTGGCAGAAAAACACTGAAGGTGGTTTGGATTTTAAATTTGTTGGTATTTTTGATTCATCTTATCTACACGAGAAGCAGCTTCGTATTGTTTCAAGTGAATTTGTGTGGAATGATGGCACACCGAAGGTAAGAATAAATTTCTTTAACATTAAGGAAATTTAAGTTTCCAGTTTTATAAGCTGTTGAATCCTTGTAAGTGACAAATGAGGAGTTCACACTAATTGTCTTTTAATAATGTCCTGTTGGATATCCGCCAGCATGGAGCTCTGAGCCAGAGGTTCATGACCTCCGCAAATGGCCGGAACGATGTTGGAGGTTACTGTGTTCATGATTTAACCTGCTTACAAAAACCCTGAGATCGTTCAAATGAAGCCAAAGCCTGCAATAATTCGCACACGAATGGAGGCAGAATGCGGGAAGATGTTTCTATATAATTGAAATAATACGGGAAAAAGTACGGACAACACACTGAATAAATAAAGGGAACAAACAAAGCAGTTGACAGACAAACAGGGATTAAAGGAACACACAATAACATGTATAATTAAAATAAATAACCCACGATGGCAGTAAAATGCGGATTCAAACAACAAATGGAGCAGGAGATAAATTGAGACAGGCACGAGCTATTGTTGTAGTACATCTCTGTTCTTCATTGCACGGCCCGCGAGCCACTGGCAGCCCCTGATGGCCTAAAGTGCGGCCCCTGAAGTATGGCCGATAATACACTAATGTGAAAACACCCCATCATAATCCTCCATAAATTGCTATCAACTTGACCAAATGGTTTCAAATGAGTTCCAACGCGAAGCATAAAAGTAACATAACTACATCAGGATATGGTTGCTTGCAGCCCAGTTTCCACAACGAAGAAGAGTACATGGAGGCGGGGCCTAATAGCAGCCATTACTGAGACCTGCAGGAGGTGTGGTGGCTCTTGCACTGAAGATGTCAAGTATTAATGTATCAGTTCAACAGGAAGCGTGATCATTGTGAGGTGGGAACATGGCGAGGCGGGAACGAAGCTGGGCTCATGGATGGTTCTGAGTTTTCTGTGTGTGGAGCACAATAAAAGTTTGATGGTGCATTCAAACTGCTTTCCCTGCCTGATACATTACAGATATCTTATCGACAAAAGCTGCCTCCCTCTCAAAATATAATGAATATCACCACTGTTCACGATAATATGGTCAGGCAGATGGCTACGGCATGGAATGACGTGCAGTTTTGGATGGCAATGGAACCAGGTCATAATGAGAAGGCCGCATGCTGCCAAATCTCTCTGTGGTCAAAGAGAGGGTGTGCATGCATCCGCAACAGTACTTATCTCTTCAGATTGCCCACAACTGGTCTCTATTGGCCACTCCACAGGAGAAGGATGGTGCTTGACCTCAGCACAAGCATCGCCCCCATCTAGAACCTCCTCGCAACACGAGGCTGCATATTCCATGGTCTTTTGCGATTCCTCAGCAGAATTGCCATACCTGCTCATGGTGCTTTCAGAGCATCTATAGTGTCCCTTAAATCGCATTGATAGTGTTACTCCAGTGCATTTCTCCAGCTATAAGTCTTCAACCTGGTCTCACCTGTTACATAAAGTTTTACACAATACAACCATAACCTATTTTGGTTGAAGGATTACACTCACTGCCTCCTCAGTGTTCTGCAATATGACACCTCTCACAGTTTCACTGATACAAGCATAAATCTAAGCTCCTAAATTCACATGGTCCATACTATTATGGGCACCATTTATCTATGGATTCCCTCTACTCTCCCACGGAACAACAACATTTAATTTTATGCCTCCACTGGTGAAGTCACTTAAGGCATTATGTTTTTCAGTTGTCCATCTGTACGTCTGTTTGACCATGCTAAATCTCGTTATCGCGATATCTAAAGAACTGTGGAGTGGATTATGTTCAAACTTGGTGGCAATATATATTGTGACAAAAAGATGATCTAATTTGATTTTGGGGTTAAAATCTCAAAGGTCATGGGTCATGTTAAGTAAAATTATGTTACCGTGCTAACTTGTGAACCAGTGATTGGATTTTGACCAAACTTGGTATAAGTATAGAGGATGATACAAAGATGAACTGACTAGATGGCAGCATCAACAGTTCAAAGGTCAGTGTCCATGATAGTTTTTCGAAACCGCGATAACTTAATAATGGCTGAATGGATATAAGTCAAACTTTGTACAAATATGTATAATGATGTGAACATAAACTGATTCGATGATGGGGTCTCGAGGTTAAAGGTCATGTCAGGTAAAAATGTGATATTTGCGAATAGCTGAAGGGATTTAAATCAAACTTGGTACAAGTATGTAGAATGATGTAATATCGTGGGTGGAGGCATATCTGTCGATGTCATGACCTCAACGAGTGCCGTTCCAGTAAATCTTCATTTTCAATGAATTTTGTGTTTTTAAGGTTCCGCGCTCTTTGTGCAGCAATTCCTGCCAACCTGGAACACGAAAGGCTACCCAGATTGGAAAGCCATTATGTTGTCATGATTGCATTGCTTGTCCACAAGTGCAATTCTCCAATGAGACAGGTAAAATAAACATGGTGATCAATGGAATTTAAAAAAGTCAACATTTAAATTTTAATTTTAATTTTAAATAAGTTAATGATATCTGTTGAAGGTATTTATTCCATTTTGTACTAATTATAGCAGCTAATGTTTTGGCATTTTGTTGCAGATTTGCATTTTTTATTTCAGATGATGTGCATTGTAACATGAAAAGAACAATTAAATTTCATGGAGCCATGTGGAATTGAACCTTGTTATCTATTATCATATCTGCATTGCATTTCAGCTGATGTGGGACATGTTCGGTGTGTGTGTGTGTGTGTGCGCCTCGTTGTTATGTTCATATGCTGGTTTCAGAAGGTGCAATTGAGTCCACACAGGGCTCAAAGTATCCAACTCGGTCTTCATAAAGGATCACGATTCATGGACCGAGCTGAGAAGTGTTGTTGTTACTCCGCACAAGAAATGCAAAGCTGGGTTAAACAATTCTTTCACTCTATCTGCCTGTCTGTCTGTTTTCACACATCAGTCGAGGATCGAGGAACGACTCATTTTCAGATTTCTTTTATATTTTGAACACTGAAGAACACGAGTTGAACATAAATCAAAACATGAACCTGTAGTTTAGCAGCACTTCGGCTCTGAATTTCGCAAATTGTATGGAATGTCGGCCCGAGTACGCATGCACACAGATAAGTAAGGTAATGTTTTAGTCTGTCTGCCTATCTCGCAGTCAAACAAACTTAAAAATCATTCCGAACAGGAAACTTCCCGTTTTTTAGTACATCATAAAGGACAAAAAAGAGGCTCAAATTACTAATTAACATGTTAACTAAATCTTTGTAAAAAAGGGTGCATAAATGGCAGTAAACTTCCAAATTTCTCCAGACTTTTATTGTATTTCAATTGAATTATACACTTCTTCACTACTGAAGAAAACAAATCTCTTTTTTGGCACTTCCAAAAACCTCCAGTTTACGAGTACCTGGACAAAACTTTTTGGCATTTTACGCCATAACTACCAATCAAATTTTCCACTTGTGCTGTCAGGTTTGGGAAATATTGAGAGTCAGACAAAATCAACACTTGTTGGAAATCTAGATTGTGCTCGGTCATGCAAAGCATGAATTGAAAAGACCCTGCCCGTGTCCTTTTTTTTCTTAAGACTGCACAGGGAAGGAGTTCTGTGAACTCTCTAGTTTTTACTCTTTTTTGTTTTTTTTCCGAGGGCTCTTTTCAAAATCGTCACTGAGCCACAAACAACTTCCAACTGTAGTTTGTTTGTAGTAATATTCCTCAGGGTGGTTTTTGAGATCTTAACCTAACATCTGCGTAGCCCTTCCGGAGGGTTATCCAGGTCTTTAAAGAAAGATTTAAATGGTCACAAGTAAAATAATCTGGAAATATATTGTCTTCTTTCTTTCTTCTGGCTTTTCCCATTTTTACATGGGGTCGCCACAATTATTGTTGATCAACTTTCTCTACCAGTCTCATCCTTTCAATCGGCCATTTTTCTTCCCAACCCACAACTTCAAAATCTATCAACACCACATCCATTCATCTTGCTATTGGTCAACCTCTTATTTTTCGTCCTTGAAATCTTATCTCCATCACTCACCTCCCCACATACTCTTTCTCTCTTCTCATCACATGACCAAACCAATTCAATCTCTTTTCAGCTACTTTCTTTAATGCTTCCACAATCTCGAGTGACCCTCTGATATACTGGGTCATAATCTTGCCCATTCTTGTCACTCCACCATCCCTCTCATTTACATCCAGTTTCTGTTCGTCTTTCTTTGATGTTGCCCAAGTTTCCGTACTATATAACAAAGCTGGTCTCACAACTATCTTGTAAATTCTTCCTTTTCGTTTCAGAGGTATTTTTCCATCACACAATACTCCACTGATCTTCATCCAATTATTCCAACCAGAACTAATTTGTTCCTCAATTTATATTAACATATTTTCATAATCTGTCACCAATGACTCCACATACTTAAATGTTCTCACTTTCTCCAGGTATTCACCCAGAATCTTTTACACTTCCAACCCAATCCTCTTCCCTAAGCTCAAACTGACAATACATACATTGAGTCTTTCATCTGCTGATCTTCATACCCCTATCTTCCAATGCTTTTCTGCATTTCTCAAGACACTTATTCAGATTTTCATGATCCCCATGAGGTATATCAAAGTCATCTGCAAACACCATTCAGGGCCCTGTCACACCTTGACGTTTTAGCCAGCATATGGCAACGTATCAAAATGTATGTAAAACGCTGGCGTACGCTGAACTATTGATGTTTTTTTCAGTTTTGGGCGTATTCATAACGAGCTGCACGTATGCATAACGTATTAGTAACGTACACAGAACGTTTCGATAACTTATAGATAACTTATACCAACGAATGCTTAGCGTGTTGTCGGCGTTCACAACCTATGCCCAACGATAGTCTAACTTATGCATAGCACGCGGCAGCGTATCGCCGACGATCACGTGGTGTAGCCTATTAATAGGCTGCCACTCAACGATTTAAAGGCCCATGAGCTAGCTGCTGGGGTCTTAAGTCGCCATTTATTTAGCCGATTCAAACATGCCTTGCTTTGGAAAAACGATCGACTCACACAGACTAATTAAAGTATACAATCCAAATATTACATCTGATTTGAAAATCGGATCTGATGGACTGAATATGTGTCAAAGTATGAAGTGAAATCTGAAAATTTTAACAAGTTATGGATTCTTTGTATCTAAGTGTATTTATTTATTTAAGCAAAGCATGAAGCTTAATTTTTCTTCCTCTTTAGACGATTATATTTAGTGAAGATTAAGGAATGTGCAGAAAGTGAAACTTCATTTGGTGCAAGGCCAGGCTCTCTAACCTGCTTTTACAATCCATGATGATAGAGTAAACAGGGGTCCTTTTTGTTTTTCGGCAATTACATACGCAGATTGTGTTATCCAATTTTATGTGATCTGCGTTCTTGTCAAAATATTGATATAAATACAGTTTTTCTGCAATGTAGAGTTTCTGCAATGTTTGAATAGTCAGCAGTGGATGAAACCGAAGTGGTATGTGGACAGCATGCATGGAGGTCAGACTTGGTGGATTTTTTGCTTCCCTGCATTTCCCTGCATCAGATCTGTGACCTGCTACAGGTACCATGTAAACCTGTACTAACCTGTTCCATGGTCGGGTTGTCGGCGACTATACGTCTCCACCACCACAGGTTTTTCTGTGGAGGAGGGTGTTTGGATATGGACACCCAGACAGGATTAAAAACAAAACCTGTCAAAGGGCGGAGGAGCTCCTTGTGAGCCAAGGCCATCCATATCTAGTGCCCAACTGTGTCTGCGGACGTCCTCCTGCAGTTGGGTTACTTTTTTATAGGAGGTTGGTGGCAGGATTTGCACTCCGGCCACTGTAAAACCCTTCATTCCGCAAACACACAAACGCAAAAAATTCTGAAAACCCACTCCGTGGGAGTACCTCCTGTGCAGCTTCCCTTCGCAGGGCAGCTCACCGGATGACGGGATTGGGGCAAGCCTTCGGGACCCAATCTTTGATGAAAGGAGGGAAACCACGGGGTATACCTCCTGGGTCAGATTGCGGGAGAGTGTGTCGGAGTGGTGCTGAGGTGTCGTCACCGGATGGCGGTCTCCTTGGGTAAACCTGAGGCGGTCCCTTCGGGTGGGTGCCTGGAATATCTATCCCTAAGAGAGGATGATCACTGTCTCTGTTATCATCGGAGCTCAAGCGTTTGGACACCCGTATTGCAGCACTCTCTGAGTTCGGAGACCGGATTGCGGCGAGATAATGGTGGGTGGTTACACCTACTATTGGTCTGGTCGCTCTGATGGTTACCATACTCAAGGAGTTGCTGTAGCTGTGTCCAATAAGCTGACCCCAATGATAATTGAGGAAACACCGGCAAGAGCGTATTATGAGACTAAGGATGTCCACTCCTTAGGTGTCATTTCCTGGTCTGTGTCTATGCTCCGACTGAGGCGAGTGACCTCACCGTGAAGGACACATTCTACGCCACGCTCGAGTCTGTTTGATCAGTGCCCCAGACGAGATCACTTCTAGTCTTGGGGGATTTCAATGCATCGACTGGAACTGATAGAGATGGTTATGAGACATGTGTTGGTCCCCATGGGTCAGGAACTATGAACCAGAATAGCACTAAGTTCCTTGACTTTGCAAGAAGTCATGGACTTAGGGTGGCCGGTTCATGGTTTCAGTGCCCACAAGCTCATCGTGGACTTGGTATTCCAACGCTGGCGTGTGGCAAAGGAGATTGACCATGTCCTCGTTGACGGTCGCTGGAGGATGATCCAGAACTGCAGGGTCTACCGGAGTGCTCAGTTCCTCAATACTGACCACCGGCTTGTTGTAGCAACTCTAAAGCTGCACCTTAAATCCGGAGAAATGGTACCATCCCAGCCTAGGCTGGATGTTGGCAAGCTCAAGGATGAGAGGGTAGCTGAGAATTTTGCGAACAGGCTGAGTGGACATTTGGGGTGCCTGGGTGCTTTGGGGGTCCTGAAGAGTTATGGATTACCTTCAAGACACCGTCCTTGATATTGCCGGTGGATGTCTTGGAACTCACCTCAGGGCAAAGAAGAATTTTGTCTCTCAAGGGACACTGGATACCATTGACCAGAGTCGCAGGGCCAGGCTGAATGGCAGAGCTGAGCTGTTCAGGGAGCTGAGGCGTAAAACTGTACGTGCACTAAGGGTGGACAAGGAGGCCTATGTGCGAGGAATCTGTGAGGGGGTAGAGCATCACCTGTGGACAGGTGATTCTCGTCCCGCTTACAGGGGAATTCGCGCATTGCGTTCATCCAAGCCCATCCTCGGAGCACTGCAGTTAGAGCAGAGAGTGGTAGGCCTTAACAGAGGAGTCTGAAGTGAAGGCCGCTGGCCGGTTACTTTGAGCGGTTGTACAAGGCTGATCCACCAGCTGTCGAGTTGGACATCAATGGTGTTACAATCCCTGTTGCTGACCCTCCAATCAATTGTGGTCCACCTTCGCTTGTGGAAACCGGGCTGCAGTGAATCGGTTGAAACAGGGTAAAGCTCCAGGGATCTGTGGCATCCATGCTGAACTTCTAGGCTGGTGGAAATGCTGCACTCGTGTCGTTGCATGCAGTTTTGTGCTCTGCCTGGAACACAGGCATCATCCCAACTGATTGGAAGAGGGGCCTTGTTGTCCCTCTCTGGAAAGGGAAGGGTGACGCCAAGACTGCAACAACTACCGAGGGGTGACGCTGCTCTCAGTGCCGGGCAAGGTCTTTGCTCGGATAATACTTGATAGGGTTCGCACTCTCTGCTTGAGCACCAGCGTCCAGAGCAGTCAGGCTTTACACCAAAGAGGTCAACGATTGACCGTATCGTTGCTCATCGTGTCCTCACCGAACGCAGATGAGAGTTTCGGCAGGGGCTGCTTGCAGCCTATGTTGATCTCTGTAAAGCGTTCGATTCAGTGAATCGGGATGCCCTCTGGAGGATTCTTTGTCTTCGTGGGGTGCCACCAAAACTGATCGATCTGATGTGTGAACTCTACTCTGGTACTGAGAGTGCTGTGAAGTGTGGTGGTACCATCTCTGACTTATTTCCAGTTGTTACTGGGGTTCGTCAGGGGTGTGTACTGGTCCCCACACTTTTCAGCACTTGCATGGACTGGATTTTAGGGAGGATGTCGGAAAGATCAAGCTGCGGTGCATCGTTTGGGAATGTCAAGATCTCGGACCTTGATTTGCGCAGATGATGCAGTCATATTTGCGGAGACTTTAGATATACTTTTGGGGCCCTCGAGGTGCTGAATGAGGAGTCGGAGCCGCTGGGTTACGGGTTTCTTGGGTCAAACACAAGATCCAGGCTTTCAATGACATCTTGGATGCTACTGTCCTGTCTGTGTCTGTTTGTGGTGAGGATGTTGAGGTCGTGGAGAGATTCACTTACCTTGGCAGTGATATTCATGTCTCTGCTGGCTGTGAGTCAGAGGTCAATAGACGTCTGGGTCGGGCCTGGGGAGTCTTGGATTCACTGGATCATGGGGTGTGGCACTGCCGGTACCTGTGCGGAGGACGAAAGTCCGAGTCTTCAGGTCCTTGGTGCTTCCAGTCTTGCTCTATGGATGCGAGACTTGGACTCTGACCAAGGATCTGAGACGGAGACTTAATTCCTTTGGTACCAGGTCTCTTCGGAGAATCCTTGGCTATCGCTGGTCAGATTTTGTGTCCAACGAGCGGTTGCTGAGAGAGACTCGGATGAGATTTGTTACCTGCATGGTCCGTGAGCGTCAGTTGCGGCTGTATGGACATGTGGCTCGTTTTCCTGAGGCTGATCCCGCTCACCAGATTCTCTCAGCGAGGGAGTCTCGTGAGTGGAGGAGGCCGATGGGCCGACCACGTGCCTCGTGGTTGCAGCAGCTTGACCAGCATCTCAAGGAGATGGGGATGGGCCTGGCATCTGCCTGGGGGAGGCCAGTCGGAGGCCCCTGGAGTACCGGCGGAAAGTGGACGCAGCGACGGCTGTTCTGGCACATGCTCCCATACCTGACCTGCATTTGAGCAGTTTGGAGAAATGCAGTTGGGTTAGGGCATGCATGCATGCAGGCATTTACCAGGTAGATAGCATGTGTTTGAACATCTCCAGGAGGTGAGATGGATGGAAGGATGGATGGACCAAACCAATTTTTGTCCACCCCCCCTACCCACTCATCACTCTCCTTCCTTTCTTCACTATTCTCTCCTTCACCCCCGAAACAAATCTCTCACTCCTCTCTAAATCTCTCTCTTGCACTCTCCTCTCCATCCTCTCTCCCCCTCCCGTACCTCCTCACTCTTCTCCTTTCTCACTCACCACCTCACTCCCTCCTCGCTCTCCTGCTTCCTCACTCAACCACCACCCTTTCTTGCTCTCCCACTTCCTCGCTCCCTCACCCTCCTCTATCTCCTCCCTTTCTACCCCTCCACCTTTTCACTCTTTCCCTCTCTCCCTCTCCCTCTCTCTCTCTCTCTCTCTCTCTCTCTCTCTCTCTCTCTCTCTCTCTCTCTTCTCTTCCTCTCATCTGCCTCTCTCTCTCTCTCTTCCCACCTTTCCTCCCCAATTCCTATCGGTGAAGCGTGGGGTTTTCTTTGCTAGCATTTAAAAAAACAAAAACAATACTCATGATGAGGGATTACACGAAGCCAAAAGAGCAAATAACCAGGGTGTAATAAATAAACAATCCTCTTAGCTACGACCAATCATAAGTGAACGAAAGGAAGGTTCCTTTATTATTTATTCAAACAGAAGAGGAAATACCGTACTGCATTGGAGCCATCAGAAGGAACCCAAACAAGTAAAGAACAAAGACTGAGTCGTCATGAGGAACATGGATAGGATTTGGGTTTTAGCTATTATTCCTCTACCCTCAAACCCATCCAGGTGTAGCCAAGTGAGCCTTTCAGAAACATTTCTGCAACAATATACTTCTCCAAAGACAGATGGATAAATAAATATAAATTAAGAGTAAAAGAGCCAAGTGAGCCTTTCAGAAACATTTCTGCAACAATTAACTTCTCCAAAGACATATGGATAAATAAATATAAATTAACAGTAAAAGATAAAAAGCCCATCAGATCTTATGTGGGCCCATCAGACACCCCACAAGAGAGATAGACAGAGTGGAAATTCGCAAGACAATGTAGAGATGATCTTGAGCAAACCCGCAAAGCCATGAAGGACCTTTGAAGGAAGTGCGACTCCACTGCAGGGCAAACATTCCATGGCCCGAGACAAGGAAAAGCTACTCTCAAATGATGGGGAAACTCTCCTTTGCCAATTCCAGGAAGCCTCTCCAGGATAAACAGGAGCTGAATATTCTATGAGATTACCCTGTCTGTATAATATATAATTTCTCATGAAGCAGCAACAGTGATGTTAGAGCAGAGTCCTCACACTTGAGTGGTTCATCCTGTTTGGAAAGTGGAATTGGAGATGAGAGATTTGGAGAGCATGGGCAAGCGCTGAGGAGGAAATGATGGTGGCAAGGTGAAGTGGGATAGAATCAGGATAAGTGTGGATTGGGTCCAGCTGTACGTGTATGGGGCAGCACAACACAAGCAGTGTAATGTAATTGAGCAGTATGATGGGGCAGGCAGGGGTGAAAAGATATGGAGTGTGTGCTGTTGCAGATGAGAAAGTTGAGATTAATATATACGATGCATGCTGAGACGGTGACAAAGTGGGCAAAGTGGACTTGCTATAGCAGAGTCAGGAGTTGTTTTATGATTGACGTCAATAGGTTTAGGAAAAAGAGAGGAAATTGGGAGTGTGAGGAAAGGAGATAAAATGAGAGAGGAAAGAGAAAGTTTCACGGTTGATTACTACAAATACATTAATATAGGGACTTGACCAATACAGGTAAACTAAACAAAATAGCACAAAATAAATGCAAGAGAAGAGGAACATGATAAGGTAACAGTACAGGTAAAATATACAGTGAGAGGAAGGAAATCCAGAATGGTATCTTCATCTTTGAAAGTTGGATTACTGGTTAAAAGCAAGACATGACCTCATGCATAAGAAACTGGGAACCAAATACATGGTGTTCCATACAGACACGGACAAATTTGGTTGTTAACATATTTAGAACCACAAGTGAAACAATGATACCCTTTGGTTTGTATGATACAGAAACTCATACATTTTTGTGCACACCACCAATACTCTTCAATGTAAGCTCCGTTTGTCACACGCAGAACATCCAGGTGCAACAGGAGTTCTTGCCATGTTCTGCTCAGCATATTTGCATCCACCCATGTCCATACAGCTATGATCCCAGAACGAAGATCCTGCAGGTTTGCCACCTTGGTGTTGTCCACAACATCTTTGACAAACCCCCTCAGAAAAAAAATCAAGGGGGGTTATGTCTGGTGATTATGGGGTTGGTCCGTCTTGGCCAATCCAGCAATGAATAAATTTTTTATTCAGGACGGCTGGAACAACTAAGGCCCAATGAGGGGGAGTGCCGTCCTGTTGAAAAATGATATTGGGTTGCAGGTCTTCAATCTCTGGAATGGTGAATCCTTCCAACATGTTCATGTAAATTGTTCAGGTCACTGTGTCCTCTGCAATGAAAAACGGACCCAACAAGCAATTATGGAGAAGACCACACCACACCACACTTTGACCTTTGGACTGCTTCGTATGTATTCAATGACCATGGGGGTTTTAAGAGCCCAGATCCTCAATTTATGCTGGATGACATTCCCCGATACATGAAAGCAAGCTTCGTCTGTGAACATGACATTTTTTGAGGTAATCTTCACCATCCTCTATGCGACTGAGCATTTCCAAGACAAATGCATTTTGTTTGGATCCATCATTTGGTTTGAGTTCCTGCAGAATCTGCACCTTAAAGGCATAAACCTTTAGTATTTTATGCAAAATCCTATGTACAGTGGTGGTTGGTAGTCCCAACTCTCTAAATGAATGTCAAATTGATTTCTGGGACATTGTTGAAATGATTCACACACTCGTTCAACGTCTGCTGCGATTGTGCTTGGTCGACCATTACTTTTCTGGTCCTGACAACTTCCAGTTTCCTTCAACCTCTTATGCCACTCTCTTATACTAGTCTGTGATGGCGGAATCCTTCCACACATTGTACGGAAATTACGCTGAACTTGCATGTCGGATCTCGTCTCGATGAAACATTCGACACACAGAGCTTTCTCCTGTGGAGTCGCCATTTTCTTTTAAATTAAACCACCAAAAAATCAAGAAATCTTTATGAGTTTCTTTATCACATTATACAAAGGGTATTGTTGCATCATTTGTGGGACTAAATATATTCACAACAAAAGTTGACCACGACTTTTTGGAGCACTGTACATTATCAATTAATAAAATCATTTATTTTTCAACAGAATATGAAGTGTAATATGTCATTCTTGTATCGGACCAGTTCATTTGTGAAGCGGCCAGCATAATTTGTGTGACACAATGGGCTAAGCAAAATGGTGGCTCTGTGCACAGGTGTTTCCACTCATGCAGGAATGTAAAAAAAACACTTCCTATATACTTAATGTACGACATTAGATCCTCTAAAACCTCAATATAAAGGCCTTTTAATCCCACTTCTACACCAGGGCTCTGTTTGAACATTTATTGAGTATCTTATAGTAATTTAAAATTATCAGTGAACTTATTTCATTTGAAAATGAAAAATCATGCTTTTGTTTTAGATTCTCAAGAATGCTTACAATGCCCCAAATACTTTTGGCCAACTAAACATCGAGACGCTTGTGTACTTATGGCTGAAGAATTTCTGCCTTTAGATGATTCAGTGACAATCACTCTGTTGGTCCTTTCACTCATTGGGATATTATTGGTGTCTGTGGTTGTAGCGATGATGTACACACAACGTGAACTCCCTTTGATGAATGATGAAAATTTTGAAGTGAATCTCCTTCTCCTTATGGCATTAGGAGGATCCTTTGGGAGTGCTTTGGTTTTTATTGGGAAGCCAACAGATAACGTGTGCAGCTTACGGGAAACGTTACCCTGTGTCATGCTTTCATTGGCCATAACCTGCATGCTGGCTAAATGTACAAGAATTGTATTTGCTTTGGAAGGTATTGTTTGAATGTTGCTACCGTTTTTATTTTTTATTTATTATATTTTATTTTAATGTTGGTATAATATGAAACCAATGTTTTATTTTTCACAATTTCAGGATTATAATTGACAAATGCTGATGACGTGTATGCAGTATAGCACATTTTAAAAGAAAAAACATCCTCTAAACAAATATTCAGGGTGCGGTGGCCCAAAAGTCCGACCCCAGAAGGCAATCGTAACGTCAAAAATTATGCTTGTAAAAATATTTCAGTTACCGGTTTAGTGATCCATTTTTTGCCTTTATCCTGTGGGGCAGGACTTTTCAACCACCTTGGAGATCATGCACACTTGCTTTTCGAGATTGTAACCTGTGGGAATGAATGTGTTGTTGTCTGTCGATGATCCTCCACCTGGGATTCATTGAATATATTCTTAAATCTCTCATCATTCAGAGATCTGTGGCAAAAGGATCGATACCTCAATGACTGACAGTGCGCAGCTGATCCAGAATGCCATTGCTTCAAGGAACGTGATAAGCTGGAGGAATTATTTTTTTATCTCTCTCTCTCTCTCTATCTCTCTCTCTCTCTCTCTCTCTCTCTCTTCTCTCTCTCTCTCTCTCTCTCTCTCTCCTCCCTCTCCATCTCTCCATCTCTCCATCTCTCCATCTCTCCATCTCTCCATCTCTCCATCTCTCCATCTCTCCATCTCTCCATCTCTCCATCTCTCCATCTCTCCATTCCATCTCTCCATCTCTCCATCTCTCCATCTCTCCCCCTCTCTCCCCTCTCTCCCCCTCTCTCCCCCTCTCTCCCCCTCTCTCCCCTCTCCCCCTCTCTCCCCCTCTCTCCCCTCTCTCCCCCTCTCTCCCCTCTCTCCCCCTCTCTCCCCCTCTCTCCCCCTCTCTCCCCCTCTCTCCCCTCTCTCTCCCCCTCTCTCCCCCTCTCTCCCCCTCTCTCCCCCTCTCTCTCCCTCTCTCTCTCTCTCACTCTCTCTCTCTCTCACTCTCTCTATCTTGAAAGCTTGAAGCTTGAAAGAAAGGACTTCTTCCAGAGGATTGTTGAGAAAGTGGATGGGGGGTTTTCTAAACAGTCCCTTCGGAGAGACATAGAGTGTGAGATTTGTCAGGATTGAAAGACATGCTCCATATGTTGGACCAGTTTGTGAGTTTACCCAGATCTGCAGTGATTGAAGAAGCTGCTCCATGCTTGTCTGAGGGAAGACAGATGATATGGCAGATGGTGCAATCATCAGCAAAGAGATAAAGAGGATTTTCCAGAGAGATCATTGATGAAAACCAGAAAAATAGCAGGGGCCAGAACACTGCCTTGACGATTTCCAGTCTGGACAGGAAGAGGGGATGAGAGAACTCTATTTGGGGCTACATATTAGCTGTGACAAGAGAGGAAGACTGTAAGCCATGGTTTGAGATGGCCTTGTATACCATCGGAAGAGAGTTTAATGAGCAGGGCAGGGGGCCAGACCGTATTGAAAGAACTTTATATGACGAGGGAGATGCCTCTAATTTCATGTCTGGCATTGAGGACCTCTATCCATTGTTGGGAGAGCAGAAGCAGCATATGCAGTGGAGAGTGTCCTGGTCCAAATCCAAATTAATGATCGAAAACCAGGCCCTTGGAGAAGAGGAAGGGTTTGTTGTCTGAAGCGATGATGCATTACATAATCTTGCTGATGATTGGGAGAATGCTGATTAGTCTTTTGTAGTAGGGATCTGTTTTTGCACCTATTCTCTGCAGAGTGTTAATGTTTGCTGATTTCCAAGCAGATGGCAGATGACCGTGAGCAAATGAGAGGGTGAATAGAACAGAGAGAGGGTGAGCAAGAGCAGATGAGCACGTTTTTAGGACACGTAGGCTGATGCCGTCTGGACCGGTTGCAAAATCTGAGTCGAGGTTTGATGGCAAGATCTCCACTTTGTCAGGAGTAAATGACATAGAGGATCGAGGTTTGACGGCAAGCTCTCCACATTGTCAGAAGTAAATGACACAGAGTTCCGGAACAGCTGGGTGCAACTGGCTAAGGAGGGTACAGAAAGCAATGGGATTGGGACACATGACAGAGATGCAAACACAGAGTTTAGGCATTCAGCCTTTTCACGTGCGCTGTCAGCTGAGCTGGCATTTGAGGTAAGGGAGGGGATGGAGGTGGAACATACACCAGAAACAGATTTAAATCGACTCCACCAGGAGTTGGAGGAAGTGGAGAGCTTTGAGAGTTCAGACTTGAGCTGAGAAAGATGTTGTTTTCTGGCTCTCCTGAGGGTAGACACACCCTTGTTCCGAACTTTATGGAAGGAACTGAGATTACCCTCAGTTGCATTTGCTTTCCATGAGGCAAACACAAGTTGTTTCAGGACAACTGCCTCACCACATTCTTCAGTGTGCCATGAAGGGAGGAAGGGTAGTACAACTGAAGACGAGAGGGGATAAATCTGTGAGAGAGAGAGATGGAGAGAGAGTTGGAGAGAGAGTTGGAGAGAGCGTGTTGGAGAGAGAGTTGGCTGACCATGTGCTTTGTAGTTACAGCAAGTTTCTTTGAAACAATTCCCAGGACGAGTTGATCTCAGCGAAAGTAGTGATAGGAGCTCCCGTCTTGAAGTTTGATGGCTGCAGGAAGACACTGCCACTCAGCCTGAGTGAAATGCCAGACTCGACGGCACTGAGGTGTTTCTCCAATAACAGCCAGAAAGATGTCTACTTTGTCAAGCATGTGGTCAGATGAACATATTGTAGCAGAAGAAGAACGACAGATATTTTCAGGGAAATTTGTTAAAATCAGATCCAGAAGAAAGGGAGTACGATTCGTTGAGATCTGGGTGGGGAAGTTGGTACCAGGTCTCTTCGAAGAAGCCTTGGCTATCGCTGGTTGGATTTTTTGTCCAACGGGCGGTTGCTGGTAGAGATTCAAATGAGATTTGTTACCTGCACAGTCCACGAGAATGAGCTGTAGCTGTATTGACATGTGGCTCATTTCCCTGATGCTGATCCTTCTCACCATATTCTATCAGTGAGGGAGCCTTGTGAGTGGAGGAGTCCAATGGGATGACCACGTGCTTTGTGGTTGCAGCAGGTTGATCAGCATCTCAAGGAGATGGGGATGGGCCAGGCATCTGCCTGGTTGATGGCCAGATGGAGGCCACTGGAGTACCGGCAGAAAGTCGATGCAGTGACACACTGCTGCGGCACAGGCTCCCATGTCTGACCTGACCTTTATGGTCACTTATGGTCATAAGGGTCAAAACAAGATTTTTTTTCACATCAAAAATTATTACTTGGTCATTCCTGGTGGAACGTTTTGCCATCTTTCAACTTTGCTTTATATGGGAAGCATGGGGAGTTGCGATGGCGTGCCATCGACTTCGCTCTTGTTAACTTTTAAAATATTGAGTGATTCCGTTGATGCTTATTTCAGGTTCTCCTATCAACAATTGTCCAAGTGCAGTCAAGGCACTGAAACAAAAATATGTTGTGGCATTTTGTTTTACTCCACAAGTGGTGTTTACTTTACTCTGGGCTCTTGCAAGTGATCCAAGGGTAAACTTCAATACAACGGCCCGTTTGGGAACAATCATTATTGAATGCACTTTGTCTTCACCCCTTTGGGCTTTTTGTTCTTTGACTTACTTGATTATTTTGGCAATATTGTGCCTTTGTCTTGCTTCAAAGGCTCAAAAGAAGGATTCATCTTTAACCGAGGGAAAGTTTATAACTTACAACATGCTGTTTCTCTTAATGGTTGTGATCGCTTTCATTCCCGCTTATATGAGCACACAAGGAAAACATACAATTATAATAGAAATGTTTGCAATCATTGCTGTGGCATTTGCATTTCTTGGCTGCAGTTTTGTCCCAAAATGTTACACAATTTACAAAAATAAAATATCGTGAAACTTTTATTCTTGACATGTATGTTTTTCCACCAAGAAAATATTTTCTGCAAATTTTGTTCAACAGAGACATTTCTATTCAATTAGCCAAAGCATTGTACTGCATTTTCATTTTCCATCTATATATAATTAGTTGGACCTCAAAATGTGTATGCGTGTTTCCTTCCAACCATTTGTTGGACAGCAGGACTGACACCACCCACAATTGGGATCTGACTCAAGCCCTGACAAAAAAAATCATACGTCCATCATTTTGCTGCTCAGTTAGGCCCGAGACAGATTCAAAAGTTATATTCACAATTGCCATACCTTCCCCATAACTTTTCTCCTCAGTGTGAAAAAGACCAAAAGCGACTGTTAAATCAATCATCAAATGTTCATCGTTTGCAACCCATTGGCATCTCAGGTTTTCTGAGGCACACCGTTTGTGTTGGCTCTTGACTTCAACCCTTCCAGCCTTTGATCATTCTTTCATGGCCACAGTGGAAATGAAATCTATCTAGTTTGTAATCAGACCAATAATGATCATACCTTCGTGGCCCCATGGAATTGGAAAAAAATGACACTTTGGCTGACATGTGATGATAATTTCACTGAGCCACCAAACTCGTGTGTGTGTGTGTGTGTGTGTGTGTGTGTGTGTGTGTGTGTGTGTGTGTTGTGTGTGTTCTGAATGTGTTTGTGTCATCATAAAGCAATAAAGCATTTAACATTCTCTGTTCTAATGTTAATTTAAATTAACAATAAAACATTCTGGGGAGCGCAGCGGTGGGACTTTTGGGACTGTCCATTGCAGTATCCCGCATGGCATTGGTGTTGGCTTGGCTCTTGGTTACTCATGCTGGCTGCCACTGTTGCCCTTGCTCTGGTTGTGCACTGTACTCTTGTGCTCAAAATGTTTCACAATATGTTGAATGCACAACTTGTGGGTCCATCACATGTTCTGAGATCGAAGTCCTGGCAGAACCTCCAGCGGGTGTCGACATCTGATGGTCTCATACCACAGGGCCACCACTTTTGTCTTCTGCTTCACTGTCAATGGAATAGTTGAGCTACGGAGCTAGAAATCCAGGCGAACAAGTACCACAATAACATCACCAAACCCAGAAAAGGAAAAGTGTATAGGTGAAAAAATAAAGAAATGTCAGTAAGCCAATGTTGTTTCAATCTATTTGAAACACTATATATATATGAAGGTGGATGCTTTGAGATGTGGGAGGGCTCCATTCCACCTCCTGATACCCACATATGGAGAAAACAACCAACGACACAAGCAGAAGTGATTGCAAAACACTGTCACCCACTGCGTTGGGATGGGCTAATTATATTGAAATAGATTAACCAGAGTGATCATTTAGAATGTTGTTTTTATTTAATTAAATTGAATTTTCGGTGATGACACTGCCATTAACATAATTACATTTGTAAAATATTAAAACTGAAGATTTATTTGGTTGTATTTACATTTGTGTATTTATTTTTAAATACTGCCTTAAGACGGTTGTACAAATATACTCAGAGTATATAAATGATTGTTACTTGAAGAAGAGGAAAGGTGTTCAGTTCCAGCACATCAATGATGAAACGCATGGATGCATTAAAGCGATGGTGCAGTGTTGCTGGGAAACGAGTTTGTTTTAAATATCACCATAAACTTGTATTCCATTTTATCATTTTGTTATACATGCATGCAGCAGGGGCTGAGGAAGGGAAATGCAAGGCCATGGCAATTCCGGATTTGCAGAGTGTTGTGAAGCAAGGAGAAATCATGCTTGCTGGGTTTTTCCGTTTTCATTCGTCCAAACCAAGTTCTGTCTCCACATTCAGGAAATTGCCCAAACAGCCTGATTGTTTCAAGTAAGTTTCTTCTGTTCCTTCTTTTCAAAATATCATCGATTTCTCTGCCAAATATAAATGATTATTAATCTCGTGAAAAAAGAATTTTTTCAATATTTTTTGCATCACAATATTTTGTTCCTGAAGAAGGTATTTTATGAAGACTTTTATTTATAGCTCTACAGTATCTTAGTCCTCAAGAGGATCTTCGACCTTCAAATTTTGCAGTATTACCTTCATTACTGCATGAGTTGTTAAATTCCTTTTGTATCATGACAATAATTACAGAATTGTCAGAGATAAAATCAACACAAATATAGTCATGCTTGAAATCGTGTATTTTGTTTTTATGAAAGGCTTCCTTATCAACTTTTGGAGATTCTGTCATTATTCTTTAATTTGTGTTCACCGCTTTCATTTCATTACATCTCTTGTCTTTGCTGTGAGATATATGAGATGATGATCATCTCGCTGTGGACTCTCCAAAAAATCCAATGATTGACGTGAAAAAATTGTTCGCATTTTGATTTTACAGTTTATCAGCTTTAACTGAACTATTATTACACAAGATATTATAATATAAGACCTACATTTGAACTGAATTATCACAATTACTTTAAAAAAAATTTATTTGTGACGCCTCAAATTTAATAATCAAACACTATGTAAGCCAAAGTTGTTTATTGCAAAAGGGACTTTTTTTTCTTATTGTTTGACCAAATTCTTTTTTTCGTATTTTTTTTTTGACAAAATATTTATTTCAAACAGTTTCAACAGCAGGATCTTTCGCTGGCTTATGGCAATGATATTTGCAATTGTGGAAGTGAACAATGACCCTTTGTTGCTTCCAAATGTAACTCTTGGTTACATGATTCATGAGGCCTGTTTTAATACTCACAAAGCGGTCAAAGCCACAGTAAGTTTCATTGGTTCAGAAATTGCACAAACACAAGAAAATATCTGCAAACCAAGAGCGATAATCGGAAGTGCAAGCTCCTCATTATCGAGCATCGTTGCCCATTTTCTTGGTCCGTTCTATATTCCACAGGTGATATCAGATCATTTTCTCTGTCACATCGATCTGCAATTGCCAAAATTATTTATGAGTGACTGTTAAGTGATGTCTTTGTTCAGTGTGATGTTAATGCTTTTGTTTTTCTGATTCAACACGGAATGAATTGTTTATTACACATGATTGTGATATTTGTTTCGAGGAGATGTGATTCGAAAAGTTGAGTATACTTAAAACAGCGAAAAGTTGTAATAGTGTGTTTAGATTTTATGCTGGGTTGAATGATTGAGAGCATTTGGAAAAAAAATCCGGTCACCACTGGTCACCGCAAACTCGTGTGAATGAGCAATTTTGAGCAGATTATAGTCAATGAAACACCTCATATTTACCAGTAATTTGTCTTTCGAGATGCTTTCACACTCATGTATAAAATATGGTCTGTATGTATATATATATATTGAAAGCGGAATGACAGGAGACCAGATAAGAATAACGAGTCATCCTTTGCATTGTTATTTGCAGTGACGTGTCAGTGTCCGATGTTTATCGCCTGCGTTTTGTTTTAAATAAATGCATGGTGAGATGACACCTGCCTGCTTGTTGGACATCAATCATTTATAGCAGCTTTGGCAGCAATTTAACGTTTTCAAAATGAATATAGGTGAAAAGAAGCAGTGATATATTTTTTCAGAAGTATGGTTATAGGTCACAAATTGAAGAGTAATCCATTTTTCTTATTGTCATACAAAATAGATATTGTACAAAATATATGCATTGGATAAAAGCTTTTTGTAGGACAATCTGTATTTGTAAAAGAGTCTAGAAAATGTTGAAAAGCATTCGTACATCCAACTGAAGGTTCATTAATGAATTAAAATGTTTTATTCATTTCAACATATTACCACACCCTGCCAAATTATAGATGAATTGCATCATGAAATAAAACGAAAGCTTCATCATTCATCATCAGAATGCACCAGATCAAACAATATTACAATATAAATATTTTACAAGTTAAATAATAAATTTCTATTTGAGGTGTATAGCAAATAGCAAAATAAACAACAATCATATTCACTTCGTAATGCAAGGATATAAATATGAATAGGTATTATATAAACTTAACTATAAATAAGAGATAAAATGGAGGAAGAGAAATGGCAGAACAAAATGAAATCTAAATTGGCATTGGCATGACTAAATCAACGAGGCCAAGAGAACAACGGAAAACAGGATTAGACAATCAAGTAACAGTTATAAAACAGACACATACACCTGCTAACTTCTGATAGACAGTTATAATGCCCTCAAATTCATTATTGGTTAAAATTTTGAAGTCGGATATAGCACTGCTCTTCAAATGATTTGTTTTCAATGAAATGCAAGGATTTGGCTGTCCAAATAAAGGTTCTTGTGGAGATATTAGCAGAGACATCGTGTCAATTGATTTTTTTTTCCACGAGTGCAATACAGTGACTTTCTGTGTTATTTTGGACTTTGGAGTGAGTACCTATATAAAAATTATCTGTACAATTTGTATGTGGATACAATCACGACGTGAAGAGCACATTATTTTTAAGTCTGATGTTTATTTTGATGTTTTGTGAGTGCATCGATCTTGAGGTGCTTTATCTTTGGTTTGAGACCAAATGTTAATCATAAAGAGAATGAGAAAGTCTTGGGGTGGTAAAGCATAATGTTTTGAGATGGAAGGCACCTGGCTTTGCGATCAGCGCAATTTTCAATATTTTCCACAGGTGCTTCCCATTTCAAGTTATTTTGTGTGGACACCTGAAACATTTGCCATGCATGCATTATCAAGCTTATAGCTTCCGACATGACCAACTGGCTGGTTTTGGGTATCTCGTACTAATGAGATATTCATTTTGATGGATTTTGTAGGGTTTCATTTCATATGGTTGCTTTCAGACAATTTCAAAAGATTATTCTCTGCTTATTGCATATTTGAAGTTGGTTTGATTGGTGACATTAAACAATTATTAGATAATCTATATACTTATGGATGCAGTTGATCAGATGGCAGTGTCTCAATAATCATCACTTTGAAAATGAGTAGTTGCAAGTATGTTCCTTGTTCCTCTATAATGAGCAATCCCCAATCAGATCGAGTTGCAATTGTGTGATCAATTTGATCAAAAGCTTTTGCAAAGTCTGTTAATATCATTTAGGAGGATTATTTGTTCATTTCCATGTTCACAGAAAAGTGTGTAACATCTTTATGTCATGGTGTTTAGTGAAAAGCGATTTGGGTTGCAGATTTGGAGTAATACCATGTCACATCAATTTTTCAATTCATGATTCAGCAACCTTCACCAAATAGTCCGTCAGTGAGATCATGTTTGTTGTTTTTGGGGGTTGCGACAACTATGGCAAGTTTTCACTGATATTAGACCTTTCATTGTTGAAAAGTGAAGTTAATTGTATGAGTTGTATCAGGTGACACTTGTCGTTAAGAATTAAAGGTTCATCAAAAAGAAAAAATCACAAGGTCTTTAAGGATATGATGGTGGAAGGATACAGCCTTTTTTCCCCTTGCCATGCAGCCACGCTCCTAACTTTAAAACCTTCTTCAATCATGCCCCCACACCATCCAATAAAGTGGCACATCACCACTGCCATCATTTTGTCCTATCGACCGGGTGTTTCTGCTGGTGCCGTCTGAACCAATAACGTGACACCTTGCAACCTGCCCATGGTGTTGCACACTTGCGGGGTCACTGAATGCTGGTGCCATACCAGACTCCTTGTACTCGGAGCTTAAGCCACGAGGGCGTTTAACACTCCACACACGAACGGCCGACACAATCAAATTAATCCCTCTCCTTAATTTACCGTGTGCCTTGGCTGGTTTTACAGAGAGGACACCCACCGTTTATACTTTCGCATATATGAATTAATAAGGCCACAAGGGTGGTTTATTGGCCCACACAAAAACTGCTGACACATTTAAATCCACCCTTCTCCTTAGCTTTTATGCTGCCTTGCCTGGTTTTATTGAGACCAAATCCAAATTACCCTTTCCTATCCAAGCACGATGTCATTTATACCACTCTTCAAAGAGAAATAAAAACAGGACAACTTCAGCACTTCACTCGACTAGGTTCTTCGTTAAAGAAAATGTTCTAACATGCATGAACACATGGACCATGTTAACTTCATATACAAAGTAGTAAGTATCACCTCTGATATAACAATGTGTTCATCAATGTATCTACAATTGTACATGTATTCAGGTCAGCCATATTTTGTGTGTTGTGTGTGTGTGTGTGTGTGTGTTGTGTGTTTTGTATGCACACACCACAGTTTTTGTGCAGTTTCCAGTTTGCTTATCTCAAATATTTGTGGCAAAAAACATGAGCATTTTAATAATTAGGAGTTATGTTATCCTGTGATATTTGAACCACTTAATTCATATCAGTATGCAGATATAATGTCACAAAACACACACACACACACACACACACACACACACACACACAGACATACACACACACACTGGATTGCTTCAATGCATTCACACTTTAATATATTTGAATTAAAAACAATTCCTTTCATTGGTTTCTGTTTTTGGTGTTTCTTTTGCAGATATTAAGTAAAAAAATCACATATTTGTTATTATATTGCTTGTATTTAATCCACAAAAAGGATGTCCTTTATTTTCAATCGGAAATGGCATTTTGCTTTCTTTATTCCAGGTAAGCTACACATCAACGTGCAAATGTCTAAGTGACAAGAAGGAATATCCATCTTTTCTTCGCACAGTACCGAGTAGTGATGCTTTCCAAGCCACCGCAATGGCTCGCATCGTTCTCATTTCATTGGGTTTTTCTGGAGCATTCAAGATGATGATGATTATGGAAAACAAGGATCGCCTCAATTTGTAAAGGAAGCGGAAAATAAAGGGCATTGTCTGGACTTTATCAAAACGATTCCAAATGTTGACGAAGTGGACAAAATTAATCTTCTTGGTGAGGAGACTGTTCTCTATTCAGAAAGATGATCACATGTGTGATTTATGTTATTGTCGTAATTAAATGATGAAGTAGATGCAATGTTATTTAAAAAAATTGTTAACACACGATTTGCATTCAAACAATATGGAGTGTTTCTGCAGTTCAAGTTCGAGAATAATTTGACACCAAATAATTTTTTTCCATTCCTATTTACACTTGTAATATTGTTGTGTGGCAAAGTCAGACCACACGGAGGATCTTTAGCTCAACCGCTTTTAATGGCGTCTCCTGCTCCACTCACTCGGCAGCCCACTCATATCACTCTCGGTTCCGCTTTGTCAGTTCCGGTTCATCATGCATTCATCAATATTCATGCAACTCCCAATTCCAATATTCATTTTTCATGAAAATAACAACTAATCATGAAAAAAAAAACAAAGAACATAGTAAGCATAATTGTCATGCATTCATTAATATCCATAACTCTCTCTTTGA
>CM068953.1:193712692-193723573 GCA_035128595.1 Eptatretus atami | reverse complement strand
ATATATATATATATATATATATATATATATATATATATATATATATATATATATATATATGTATTTGCATTTTGAACGACCTGATATCTCTTGACTGTAGTGGAAGGTTACCAATCTGCCTAGTAAAAACACCTCTGTTCCCCAAAACAGACTGTCCTTCCAAATAATCTTGAATCTTTCTTCAGTAAACTAGAATTATCTGTTTAGCTTATTCAGGGATTCTTACTAAATAATTATATACTGGTGTCTGAAAGTCTGGCTGGAAGCAGGAGTCGACCTGAAATAGAATGTGTGAAGGTAATGTCCAGAGTTCCTATCAACCTGCAGGTCATAAATATTCCCCAGTAATTTGAATTTATGCTCAACTCTAAAGGGTTGCTGCGATAAGGCTATAAGTGATCCCTCCCCCTGAACCACAAAATGTCAGCCTTGGCATCAATATGTCTCGAGGATGACGAGACATCGTCTTACTGCATATTACATAATAATTCAAAGTCTCCATGTACTGCAGAGTCAGATGAAGAGTGTATTGCTTGTTTTTGTCACATCTGATTCTCCATATGCACATAAGTTTTTGTTTTATTAAATGACTCAAATGTGCAGGAGGAATTGAGAATTCTTCTTCACCTCCATCTACCTTCACTGGTAGAGGTAATAAATAAATATCCTTGCCTCCAAATGTAATAACTCCAATAAAAATAAAAACTCCCTCATCACCCCTCAACTCTCCCCTCTCTCCTTTCTCCATCCAACCTCCCCGTCATTCCCTTCTCAAAGCCCCCCCCCATCACATCCAATAAGCTGCCTCCTTCCCCAGCCCTCTCCTTCCATCTCATCACTCCACTCATCCAATCTTCAACTGCCCTCTGCCCTGCCCCTTCTTATTACTCACCACTGTACCGCCAAAACATCACCACCGAAGCCTTTTCTCCTCCATATCCGGCCCTCTCACCGATCTCTTCTGCAATCCCCCACACTCTTTCAACAACCTCTCTACCTCCACCCCTTCCCTCATCCTCCCCTTCATCCAAAGCCTCCTCCCATTCCCTCTTCTTTAACAGTGTGGACCTCAATTATCAGGGCCTTCACTCAAACCTAACGAGATTTTTTCAACAGGTTGCCACTGACAAACCAGACATAATCTGCTTAACAGAAACTTTCCTCCATCAAGACATCTCTGACTCCCTAGTATCTCTCCCAGTTTACTCCCCACTCCAGTATGACAGACCTGGGCCTCGTCATGGTTACGGAGTTTCTCTCTTCATCAAAGACTCCATTCCTCACTCTGCCCTCACTTCCCCACACCAAGCGCTGCCTCCACACCCCTGGATTACCTCTGGCGATGGCTTCCCCTCCACTCCCAGCTCATGTTTATATGTGTGTTGTACCATCCACCAAACAGTGATGACTGCATTTAAATCAAGCTCTCCGAAAACATGGACAAACTTCTATCCTCTAAACCTAACTCTCTCTTCCTCATATGTGGGGACTTCAATTGTCATCATGCCAGTTCGCTGGGAGTGGGTACCTCTCTCACCTGCCATGGCTCTTGAGCAAAAGACTTCTGCGACTTATTGGGACTGAATCAATCTGTCAACTTCCCGACCTGGATCTCAATCAACAGTACTCCATCTCTTCTGGATCTGATTTTGACCAATTTCCCTGAAAATATCTGCTGTTCTTCCTCCACTCCAATTGGTTCATCTGACCAAATGCTTGTCAAGGTAGACATCTCTCTGGCTGTTATTAGAGAACCACCTCAGCGCCGTTGAGTCTGGCATTTCAATCAGGGTGACTGGCAGGGACTTCAAACAGCCATCAAACTTCTCAACTGGTCTCCCATCTCTACTTTCTCCAACATCAACTCCTCTTGGAAATTATTTCAGAGAAACTTGTTCTGTCTCATGCACAGCTTTATCCCATCTCATCTTCAGTTGTCCTACCCTTTTTCCTGCTCATGGTACACTGAAGCTTGTGGGGAGGCAGTTGCCCTGAAACAACTTGCCTTTGCCTCATGGAATGCTAATCCAACAGAAGGCAATCTCAGTTCCTTTCAGAAAGCTCAGAACAAGTGTGTGTCCACCCTTAGGAGAGGCAGAAAACAACATCTTTCTCATCTCAAGTCTGAACGATCAAATGTGTCTCCCTCCTCCAAATCCTGGTGGTGTCCATTTAAGTCTGTTTCTTTTGTATGTTCCCCCTCCATCCCATTCCTTACCTCCAATGGCCACACAGTTGACATTGCACATGAAAATATGAAATGCCTAAACTCCATGTTTGCTTCTAAATCATGTGTTCCAAACCCATCGCTTTCTGTACAACCTTACCCAGATGCGCCCAGCTTTTCCTGGAGTATGTGTCCATTTCTCCTGACAAGGTGGAGAGTTTGCTGTCAAACCTCGACTCAGATTCCATAACCAGTCCAGACGGCATCAGCCCACGTGTCCTAAAAAACCTTCTCTGCTGCTCTTGCTCACACTCTCTCTGTTCTTTTCACCCACTCATTTGCTCAAGGTCATCTGACCACTGCTTGGAAATCAGCAAACATTACTGCTTTGCATAAAAAAGGTGCAAAAACAGATCTCTGGAACTACAAACCAATCAGCCTTCTCCCAGACATCAGCAAGGTTATGGAATCAGAGAGAGATTACTTGTCATTTTATCCGTTATATTAATAAGGTATTATAAGTTTCCATAGACAATAAAGGATGGCCTCATATCCTTTTGTTGTTGCTCAAGTTGTAGTGGGTATGGGAAATGAAGATGTGTGGTCGCTGTTGTGAATTGAAACTAAGGATTGTGCTTCTCATTTATTTAATATGAGATAAAAATGTTTAATATTATATTTATTTAATTATTTTCAATGTTCATCAAACTGGTCTAAAATGGCTGTGCTTTCATAAAAAATTGTTTATTCAGCCTTCTTACGCCTTAACAACAATAAGCGTCTATTAACTAATTGGAATGGTCATTTGGAAGAAAACTACACCTGAACCAAGATACTTAAAGTGTCCTGAATACGATATGTGTTTCTCCTTCTCATTCTTCGACTTTTTACGAAGAAAAATACCCCGCCTAAAGATCAACAGAGTTCAGCAGATCAATATTACTTTATCATCATCATTTTTCATATCCAATTGTTTATTCAAATATAACTTTTGACTTCATCTCACAGTTGAACCTTTGTCTTCCATCTTTTGTGAGAAGAACATTATCCGGAGTTAGTTTAAGGAGGTTGAGCAGAATTCAAGAACCTTAATTCATCATTAAATATCAATAACCTTTTCTTGAACAAAGATGAAATATTGCTGGTTGTTCTGTTGGAATGAGTCCTGCTTTGGTTTTGAATCCGCTGAATATCATTGTTTTGAAGAGCTTCACAATATACAGGGGGTCGATCATCTCTTCAGTTGTTGAAATATCCTTCATCATCATATTCTAATTCTCCTATATGTCTAATTCTTCTCCGTCATTTGACTGAAATCTCTTAACACTTGGAGCTTTCTCGGAGTATATTTTAATTGTAGGACTGTGGAACATCTATATTTTTTCTTGGGAAGTTTTTAAAAGTGGTTTAAAAAATTTCTCTTGTTTTCTTTCAAATGCTTCTTCACACCGTTAGTTTTTGTCTGCGTTTCTTCTTTATTCTCCTGTTGTTTTGCAACTTTGAAACCAACTTTGATGGTTCCTAAAATCTTCTTGCTCTTTCTTTCGCATCCATTTATTATTGAAAATCATTTAATAATCTCATCTTGTTCACAACATAATTATATTTTTCAAGCGTGTGTTTCATGTAATCCCAAATTCCTTTTACTATATATGTAGAAAATTGTCTCTCCAAAATTGTTAATATCTATTGAATTTAACTTGAATAATAAAAGTATTAGCATTATTTCTGATGGAACGACGAGGAAGTTGAAAGTACGATTGACTAGAATAAAATACATTACAAGAAAATGTCTCCTCTTGTGTAGTGCTGTCATTACGTTTGGTTTCTCTCATTAACACAATCATCAAAGATAACGAGGTTCTTTTTGGATTTATCCAATCTTGGGCGAGACGTAATATCACCGTATTATCACTAAGAATACAAGTTTGGTTGTGATTTCTTTTTACATCTCTGTGTATCAAAAATAGTTGTATTATATCTTCAATGTTATAATCATTTAGGTTTTTTTTGAAGTTTAAATAACCGATTATATCTTCTTTTTGAAGTCCAGCATTAAACCTTGTGAGAGTAGTTGATATTCTGGTTGAAAACTCGACTTTGTGAAAATTATTAAATTATCATAATCTAAAAAGTTTGGAGTGAGGAGCATCTTTAAAAGTAAGCAGGTTTTTCCCAATCCACTTGAACCAAACTATGAGGCATCTTAATGAATTTGGGAGATTTTTATGATTGTTAAATTTTGATTATTTTTCCAAAATGGGTAAAAATATTCATATTATATATTTGGAAAACAGGTTATTTAATTTATCATTGGCTTTTTTAGAAACTCTTATATTTATCCTAAGTTCAGGTTTAATTTCAAGATAATCCATTATTTTATTTATGCAATATCTTGTGTTGATATTTCCTGAAAATCACATCCATGATATATATATAACAAACAATCCTTGAAACATTTCTCTAATACGTTCAGTTTCTTCCTTGTAAGGAAAGGGTGTTATCACCCTCATACTTTACATTCATTTCTCTAATCAATCTTGTAAGTAATTCATTTTTGGTGTAAATCTAAAAGATTATTTTTCCTTTTTATAATTTTTTATTATCATTAATTAGAAGATGATCCAGAATATACATGTTTATAGGCTTTTTGACTCTGTGTTTAATCCCCGTCTTTCACACGCAGGACAATTCTCAAATTTGTCATATGGAGATCAGGGAATTCAAGAGGCTCAAATCGAGTAACTATTCATATTTATAAAGTAAACTTTACTTAAACTGAAATTCATCTTCGATATCATCTTCGATCTTTCGCAGAATATCTATACTTTCATAACTATCGTTTGAACACAAACTCTCGGTATCATAACATCGTTTGAATGCAAACTTCGGTATCATAATCACTCTCATAATCTTCAAAATCTTCAGTTGAATATTTACTCATATTTAATTAGTAGAAAAAAAACATTACCATCGATATCTATATACTTTTTTCATTAACAGATTCAACTGCTACATTTTTTATATAAAGGTAATTTTAAAATGATCCTTAACTACAATTGAACGAAATTGTCATTTCACCTGATATGTTAACATCCTTTATTTCATCAGGATTTATATCTTGAGGTTTGTTGAAAAAAATACAAATTTCTCCTTGCATATTACAGATGGTTTATCTTTTCTTTCTAAAGCTTCATCCGAAGGTTTTATTTTTGATACTTTTCTTGTTTCATTGCTTTTTAGTTTTGAATTTATTGCAAGAAGAGAGGAGAAACTTTTGTTAGAGCTACTTTAATTGATGTTCTTCCAGTATACTAAAAGCCCTTCCACTGAAGTAAATTAAAGAACTCATATCATTCGCCATAATTGTTTTTTATCCATAGTTTTATAATTATCTTTGTTCAATTTTACATCTTGACATATTTCTCAGTATCTTTACAAATGAGAGATTGATTGAAATTGTCTTTTGTGTCTTGAAACAATTGTATTTATTAAGTGAAAAAGTTGGAGGAAAAATGGTTTTAAGCAAGATTCACCTGGTAAATGAACGAAATTTTTCATCAAGAAAATTTAGTTTTGTAAGCACAGATTCACCTGTAAAATAAACGAAATTTTCAATCAAGAAAAATTTTAGTTTAAGCAGAGATTCACCTGTAAAATCAACGAAATTTTCATCAAGAAAATTTTAGTTAAGCACAGATTCACCTGTAAATAAACGAAATTTTCATCAAGAAATTTAAGTTTAAGCAGGATTCACCGTAAAATCAACGGAAATTTTCCATCAAGAAAATTTTAGTTTAAGGCAAGAGTTTACCTATAAAATGGTAATACAGTAAAATGCTGTTTAATCAAGGAATATAATTATAGTTCAAACAGACTTCGACCTGTAAAAAAACATTTAATCTATTTCATCAAAAATCTGCTCTGAAGTTTTGAAGAAACACATTGTGATTCACTCTGTAAAAAACAAAATCATAAGAATGTTTTGTTTCAGCAAAGTTTTATTATATAATGAAACACTCTGATTTTTGTCAGATAAACATATAAACACCCAACGCAAAAAACAATTGTAATTTTCAAATTCCTGGTTGAAAGAAAATGTAAACTTGCTAAAGGATGTTTGAAGATTAAAACATCTCAATCACACGAATATTTTAGTAAAGGAGCTATCTATTTGAAACTGGGGGCATTTAAAACATATAAAGGGATTTTTCAATTTGGAGAACCGGTCCATCATCAATAGTGACTCAATTGAAATAGTGAAACCTGAATGTGAAAAAGTTATTAAAAAGACATTAAAAGAATGAAAACTTTTAAAGTTTATTGGGAGTGAAATGAATATGAAAAGACAAGATTGAAGAACAAACTCCTTATATGAGAAACAGATCTCATTTATAACATCATTTCAAGATTTTTTGAATAGTCGGGTTTATGAGAAATACAAGACAAGAGGAAGGATGTTTAAATCAGTGGTAGAAGTGGATTCAGATATAAAAAATCATCTTTTTTAGATTAACAATTCTAAAATCAAACCTCTTAAAGCTTCTTCTTCATATTGAATTACGCAAAGAAATAAACTAAAGAAGGCAGTTGTTATATTAAGAACAATGTAATAATGTTTTCTCTGGTCTGTTCTTGCTCACTACATCCACCAAAATGTAATTCATAAGAGGAAAACAATATATGAAATATGAGAATACCTTGGACATTAAAGATTTAAATTACCCAATGCCACTAACAGATATTCCTAAATTGAGAAAAAAGAATAATCTTTCTTTAATGTTATTGGATTAACGGATACAAACAAAGTTCAATATTAAAAATTTCAAACAACTTATAAAATGAAGAAAACACACATTGATCTTTTTATACTTTTATGTGTTGAAAGAATTCACATTACACATACATCAATAATTTATATCAGATTAATCTCTTCTCAAGGTATTTCAGAACAGCAAACAAAAATATATCCTTGTTTAAGCGATGTCTTAATTCATTCATACAAAAGAACGATTAGAAATACTTCAAACATATTGTTAGTGAATCATAAACTAGCTGTAATTAGCAATGCTTAACCTGGTGAAAGAATTTCTTTTGAAGATATAATAAATAATCATGGCACCATTTGGTAATATAACGCTGATTTTTGAGTGTATCCCTTTAAAAAGATAAATACTGCTTCTCCTAATCCAAAAGAATCTATACAAATAAATTCAAAAACATATTCCTTTGTGGGCTTCTGTTATTATAACTCAATCATCTGTGTTGGAGAAAACTATATAAACTGAACATTATCGTGGAAAAAATGCTTCACAAGAGTTTGTAAACGATTAGAAAAGGATGTATAAGAACTAACTAATTATGAAGAACAATGAAACGATGAAATTAACAAGAAAGAAAAATTAGAATTTAAGAAAGAACAAATATCCTGTCATATTTTTGAGGAGGAAAATTCGAAGGAGTCTAAAGTATGGGGATCATATTGTCATCTTACTGGTAAATATAGAGGTCCGCTCATTTCCTGTTGTAATCTTAAATTATAAATTACCTTCTTTTATCCAGTCTTTCTTCAGCATAGCGCACAACTATGATAACATCTATTTAATAAAATGAACTTAAAACACCAGGGAATATTTCTGCCATAACAAACACAAGTCAAAAGTATATTTCATTTGCAAAATGATATTCCAAAACTATAACTCGTATTAGAGTTCTAGATTCTTACAAGTTTTTGGGAACACCAACTAGCCAACGCTAGCATCAAATCTAAGCTACAGCTCTTTTCCCAATCTTAATTCATTCTTTCCAAAAGATGGAAATTCCTAACTAAAGAGGAATTCAATTATAAAGAGAGAAATTCAAGTAAAGAGGAAATTCTATTAATAGAGGAAATTAATGAAGAAATTCTTACTGAAGATGAAATTACTAATTGTAAAGAAATTACAAACAATGAATGAAATGTCTAACTAAAGAGGAAATTCTGATTTATAGATTGAAATTCTGGTTAATAGGGGAATTCTAACTCGAGAGAAATTCACAACAAAGGAATGAAATTCAAAGTAAAGAGAAAATTCTTATACAAGGAAGGGAATTTAATCCTTATGATTATATGAATTACTTTATGAGATTTTAAGAGAACACAAACTTCTTCAAAGAAAGTTTCTATAATAACCTTTATGAAAGAAGAGATGAGGATAACGAATAATAAACACGCAAAAGATTGGGAAAAATATTTAAGATAAAGAACCTTGGAGAATATCATGATTTGTATCTAAAAACAGATGTTTTATTTTAGCTGATGTTTTGAAGCATTAGATCACTCTGTCATCAATAAAATTGTTATGGATAGATCCTGCCACTATTTCACAGCTTCCTGGTTTTAGTTTGTGGAGTGCAATGTTGAAAATGACAAAACAGACTATTGATTTAATCAGTGATGTAGATATGCTTTTTGTATGATTGAGAAGTCTAAGAGAGGTGGAAATATCACGTATGTTTCAAAAAGATATTGCTAAAGCAAATAATAAATATCTCTCAAATATAAGAGTGAAAAAGATAGTAATTATTTGATGTATTTTGATGCTAATAATTTGTATGGATGGGCAATGTCTCAATCTCTGCCTTATGGTAATTAGAGTGGGTGGAAGAAAAGGATTATGAAAGGCTTTGATGAATATTGTTTTATCTTTTCTAACGAGGATTGGAATGAGGAGGAGAAGGTTATTATTTTGATTGATTTGAAGTACCAAGTAATCTTCATAATAAGCATAAAGATCTTCCTTTGCCATGTGAGAAAGAAACCCAAAGAAAGAATGGTTAAGTGATTATCATAAAGTTTTAATATTAGAAAATAACAGAAAAAGTATTATTAACAACATTTTATGATAAAGAGGGTATGTTTTTGCATCAAAGGAACTTTGAAGACTATTTTATCTGCTGGTTCGAGAGTAGCTAAATTCAATAGAGTTTTAAAATTTAAACAAAGTCCTTGGATGAAAAAGTATATTAAATTCAATACAGATATGAGAGCAATACAAAGTAAATTTTGAAGAGACATTTTATAAATTAATGATATAATGCTGTATTTGGAAAGATATGGGAAAATGTTAGAAACAGGCAAAACATAGATTCCGCAACATCTTGGAAAGAAGCTTCTAGATTGATAAATAAACAAGTTTGAGGAGAAGAGGTTTTTTCAGAGAAACTTTCTGCTATTTTCATATGAAAAGGAAGTATTGTACATTGGATTAAACGAATTTATATTGGAACAGCAGTTCGTTGTTTATCAAAGATATTGATGTATGAGTATTTGTACTAATGACTTAAAGAAAGAGTATATGGTGAAAATGTTTCATTGTTGTATATGGACAGCTGATAGCTTTATTTAGATATAAAACTGATGATGTTTATAACGATATGAAGAAAAATATTGGAGTGTAAATGGAATACAAGTAAGTTTTGTAAGAAGAGTGAGTTTATTTTCAAAAAAGAAATGAAAGGTATTGGTAAGTTTTAAGGATGAGTTGGGTGGAAAAGTAATGAAGTGAGTTTATTGGATTGAGAGCACAAGGCATAATGCTTATATAAAGTAAATTGGTGATTCAAGATTGATAAAGGTTAAAGGGAATAAAGAAAATGTATAAATAAATCAATAACTTTTAGAAATTATTATATTGTTTGATAAGAATAAGAAAGAAGGAATATAGGAATGAATAAATAAGAAGTTATAAACATAAGATATATAGTGAAGAAGTAAATAAAAAGGCATTAGGGCCTTTGATGATAAGAAGATTTATTTTAAGAAAATGGAATAGTTGTGTTCCATATGGATATTGTATGATAGATGATAGAATAGATTGTGTTCCATATTGGAGCACAAGTTTTAACGATGGGAAGATGGGTTAGTGGTTTTATAAGGGCTACCGCCACGTTTTCACAGGTAATAAATGGTCGAACCAAGTATTAATAAATAAAGATGGGAAAATCTAAGTCTGGTATATATGGAAACATAATGAATGTGGAAAATTATCAAAATAAGTCTTATTGAAAAAAATAACTAAAACAAGGGTAATAAAAACAAATAAGCCGAATCAATTTAAAACCACATGAGTTGGAGGGATGTAAAGAAAATAATAAATATCCTTGAATGGACTGAAAACTTCGATGGTTTCAATGAACAATGGAAAACAATTTACTATAATTCAAAATGATATGCAACTCAGGAGTGGTCAGAATGAGATCATTAAAGAGAAGTATAATCATTTCGTAATGGCACAACAGGGGTATCCTTGAAAATATAAACGATTCAATGTTTTTATTTTAATATTTTAGATGGGATTATTGTGCAAAGAATTAAAACTATTAAAGGAATATGAGAATCAAACAAATCTTTATATGGTTCATGATTGAGCTAACAATATGCTTGGTTATTATGAAAATGAGTGTCCTAGGCTTCAGGTTTCAGAATATCTCTTCAGATCCCTTTGAACAAACCACATTACAACGTTGCTACTTGAACGCAATCTTATCTTGTTCGCATTGGTTTATTTGATACAATGCCCCTAAGGTTTAAAAAGGGAGACAAACAAATATTACCTTGGGATTAAAAAGGGGGTGTAACTTTTAGGGGAAAAATATGAATCGCTGAAAATCCCCCAATTCTTTACAGGGAAAAGTGAGCCAGAAATCAGTATATCACCCTACTTAGATTCATG
>CM068953.1:193694643-193711692 GCA_035128595.1 Eptatretus atami | reverse complement strand
AGCGATTCACATTTTTTTTCCCCTAAAATTACACCCCTTTTTATCCCAAGGTATATTTGTTTGTCTCCCCTTTTAACCTAGGGGCATTCTATTCAAATAACCAATGCGACAAGATAAAGATTGGTTCAAGTAGCAACGTAGTAATGTGGTTTGTTCAGGTGATTCTGAAGAGATATCTGAAACCTGTAAGCCTAGGGACACTCATTTTCAAATAACCAATGCATATTGTTTAGCTCAATCATTGAACCTATAAAGATTTGTTCATTCTCATATTCCTTTAATAGTTTAATTTCTTTGCACAATAATCCCCATCTAAAATATTTAAAAATAAAACATTTGAATCTTATATTTTTTCAAGATACCCCTTTTGTGCCATTACGAAATGATATACTTCTCTTAATGATCTCATCTGACACCTCCTGAGTTGCATATCATTTTGAGATTATAGTAAATTGTTTTTCCATTGTTCAATTGATAACCATCGAAGTTTCAGTCTGTGCCGGTGAAAATGAGGAAGTGTTTTTCCACACGGCCGTGCCGTAAAAATGAGGAACTGTTTTTGCACAGTCATGCTGTGAAAAAAACAGGAACTATTCTGCGATCCAAGGTCTCGAGCCCAGGCTCCATTTTAAACATTTCTTTGCTGGCAATGGTGTACTGTACTGTCCTTCAGTAGCATGAGCTTGTTTGCAGTTCAAATATTTGTATGGAACTAAACTTACAACTTGATGTACTGGATTCAAACCTATTATCTGTTGAGGTAAGATTTTTATTTTCCTATTTTCAGTTCCTTTTAAACATCGACTCATTTAATAATTAAATAACTTAATTAATACATTATTATTTTCTCTCACAGGAAATTGTATCTGAAATGCAATATCAAAATACCGATTTTGCCACAACTTGGGGCGAAATTGTTGGCTTGGTTGAAGACCTTATGAGCGACCAAGACCCACAGAACAAGCTCGATCTTGATGACTCAACCAAAGAGTTATACGTTGGAGACCTCATGAGCGACGAAGACCCACAGAACGAGCTAGGCCTTGAGTGGGATGACTTGGGGTTCCTTGGATATCGACTATTTGTATGGAACTAAACTTTCAAGCTGATGAATTGGATTCAAACCTATTATCTGTTGAGGTAAGATTTTAATTTTCCTATTTTCAGTTCCTTTTAAACATCGACTCGTAATAATTAATAACTTAATTAATACATTATTATTTTCTCTCACAGGAAATTGTATCTGAAATGCAATATCAAAATACCGATTTTGCCACAACTTGGGGCGAAATTGTTGGCTTGGTTGAAGACCTTATGAGCGACCAAGACCCACAGAACGAGCTCGTCCTTGATGACCCAACCAAAGAGTTATACGTTGGTGATCTCATGAGCGACCAAGACCCACAGAACGAGCTAGACCTTGAGTGGGATGACTTTGGGGTTCCTTGGATATCGACTATTTGTATGGAACTAAACTTTCAAGCTGATGAATTGGATTCAAACCTATTACCTGTTGAGGTAAGTTTTTATTTTCCTATTTTCAGTTCCTTTTAAACATCGACTCATTTAATAATTAAATAACTTAATTATACATTATTATTTTCTCTCACAGGAAATTGTATCTGAAATGCAATATCAAAATACCGATTTTGCCACAACTTGGGGCGAAATTGTTGGCTTGGTTGAAGACCTTATGAGCGACCAAGACCCACGAAGGCTCGTCCTTGATGACCCAACCAAAGAGTTATACGTTGGAGACCTCATGAGCGACCAAGACCCACAGAACGAGCTAGGCCTTGAGTGGGATGAGCTTGTTTGCAGTTCGAATATTTGTATGGAACGAAACCTACAACTTGATGTACTGGATTCAAACCTATTATCTGTTGAGGTAAGATTTTTATTTTCCTATTTTCAGTTCCTTTTAAACATCGACTCATTTAATAATTAAATAACTTAATTAATACATTATTATTTTCTCTCACAGGAAATTGTATCTGAAATGCAATATCAAAATACCGATTTTGCCACAACTTGGGGCGAAATTGTTGGCTTGGTTGAAGACCTTATGAGCGACCAAGACCCACAGAACGAGCTCGTCCTTGATGACCCAACAAGAGTTATACGTTGGTGATCTCATGAGCGACCAAGACCCACAGAACGAGCTAGGCCTTGAATGGGATGAGCTTGTTTGCAGTTCGAATATTTGTATGGAACTAAACCTTCAAGTTGAAGAATTGGATTCAAAACTCTTATCTGTTGAGGTAAGATTTTTCTTTTCCTATTTTCAGTTCCTTTTAAGCATCGACTCATTTAATAATTAAATTACTTAATTAATACATTATTATTTTCTCTCACAGGAATTGTATCTGAATGCAATATGAAAAACCGATTTTGCCACAACTTGGGCGAAATTGTTGGCTTGGTTGAAGACCTCATGAGCGACCAAGACCCACAGAACGAGTTCGTCCTTGATGACCAACCAAAGAGTTATACCTTGGAGACTTGGAAAGTTGGTTTATTTTGGAGACTTGAAATGCTATCACTCTTTGGGATCTAAACCTATCGATGTAGTTCTTTGTTGGATGGTGCTTGATGGGAGCAAGATCAAGAAAGTTCTGGGAAGAAAGTGCAGGCTTACTCCCCTTTCTACTCATCAAACCTGAAAGCCTTAAAAGACAGAATTGGAAGAAGAGAAAAAAAAAACGTAAAAAAAATATATATAGGTGGAAATCTCATTTTGAAAAAGACATTGTGTGGGGCGAGGATTGAGTTGGGGTTGAGATTTTGAATGTGAGGGTTGGGACACACACACACACACACACGCACACGCACACACACATACACAAATGCATACACACACACGCACACACACACGCATACACACACACACGCACACACACACCACACGCACGCACACACACACACGCATACACACACACGCACACGCACACAAATGCATACACACACACGCACACCACACACACGCACAACACACACACGCACACACACACACGCATACACACAACGCACACACACACGCACACACACACACACACACACACACGCACACACGCCACGCATACACACGCATACACACACGCACACACACGCACATGCACACACGCACACACACACGCACACACGATACACACACGCACACGCACACACACACACATCAACAAACAAGTTAAGCCTTGACTATTCAGTTGAGGATTCTGTGTTTGGGGTTCACAGATCTAAGAACGTCCCCCTTGACACATTATATTCTGTTATACACCTCGGACTTGGCCCTCGAGTGTCCACAATGGTGTATAGCAGGAGGGAGTGAAGCAACCCATTGCTCCCATTGCACACACATTATATACTGTATACATCTCGGACTTGGCCCTCGAGTGTCCACAATGGTGTATAGCAGGGTGGGAGTGAAGCGCCAACCCATTGCTCCCATTGCACACACATTATATACTGTTATACATCTCGGACTTGGCCCTCGAGTGTCCACAATGGTGTATAGCAGGAGGGAGTGAAGCGCCAACCCATTGCTCCCATTGCACACACACACGCGCCACACCACACGAGCACACACACGCATACACACGCATGCACACACACACACGCACACACGCACACACACGCACACCACACACATATATACATATGCACACACGCGACACACGCACACACACCACAACACACACACACACACGCGCACACACACACGCATACACACGCATACACACACACGCACACACACACATGCACACACACCACGCATACACACACACGCATACACACACGCATACACACACACACGCCACACACACACACGCACACACACATACATACATACGCACACACACGCACACACACACACACACACAATCACAAACAAATGTTAAGCCTTGACGATTCAGTTGAGGATTCTGTGTTTGGAGGTTCACAGATCTAAGAACGTCCCCCTTGACACACAATTATATACTGTTATACACCTCGGACTTGGCCCTCTAGTGTCCACAAAGGTGTATGTATAGTAGGAGGGAGTGAAGGGCAACCCATTGCTCCCATGGGTATTATCTGCTTAGTTTTGTCTTTTGTAATTCCTGTGAAAAAATGAACCTAAAAATCTCTTCCCTTCCAAATCAATATATCTTAAGTCCAAGGAACCGTATCTATTAATCAACAATTTTTAAAAAGTTCGTTGTCCATCGTTACGAAAACCTTTTTCAAAATGAGATTTCCACCTGTATATTTCTTACGATATCACCAAACTTTTGAACTTAGGTTTTCTGACTTAATCTCTTTTTCATATTTTAATTTTGTAAATTTTCTGATGGTTTCATATTTGTTGACGTATGAATCGTGTTATTATACTTTCCACAATATCCTGAATAAAAGATGACATTGTTGTGAACCGGTTGTGTGAATTTTTTTAATAGTCTCTCTTTTAAGGTACGATTAAATCATTTCAACAACACCGCCTTCCCTTCATTAAAGGTACTGTATAATGTAATACTGTTATTTTTTAGAAATTCATAAATGTCTTGTTATAAAACTCTCTACCCTATCAGTCCACATTTTTAGTTTTCTCTTACTTTTATTAAATATCTGTTGAAAGGCTAACATAAGAGTATTACCTGTTTTGTTTTTTAAAGGCAACCCAGGCGTATCTACTCCTTAAATCAATAACGGTTAAAGCATACTTTACCCCTTACATTATTGAGTTCAATCAAATCAGCAGACCAGATATAATCAACTTCCTTGGAATAAACTTTCCTTCTCTGAAACTTTGTGATAATTGTTTTGTAATTATCAGCTTTAATTGCTCTTCAGTCTTAATGACATCATTAGAGCCTATACGTTTTTTGAATTTCCAAGTCCAAGTTTCAAATTTAGCACTGATCATCTTCTTCACGATGAACCTATCAACTTTTTTCTCTCAAGGTTGGATTTGTATCAGAGACAAATTACAACATTTCTCTATCGGCTTCATGCTTTTCTTCTAAAGTTGTGGTATTCCATAATCATATATCGTGCTCATGCACACTTCATCAACCCTATGATAGGTTTACTCCATGGTTTAGGATTGTCTGCCTCATCATTCTTTTATCCAAGTTTGTGCTGGACCACAGAAAGAATACCCTGGTAAGTGTAATTCCCCCGGTATTCCATCGTTGTAATTTACTTCCTGATAAAAACTTTGTTATATCTCCTCCGAGTTTGTGTTTCGAGTAAATTGATTTTTTTTTGAACCACACACCGAACATATACCTTTTTGTATAACCCTGTTATTTTACTTTTAATATATGAAATATTTTTTAGTATTAGTTTTCTTTTTACATTTGAGACAATACACCATTTTATTTTATAGAAAAATTCCTACAGAGTGCAAAAACCTTTTTAGTTTCCAACATGCACATTTGAATCTTAATTTTTAAACATAAAGAATCCTTAGAAATGCCTTCACTCTCTCCTGCATTTATTTAAGAAAAAAAAATGAAAAACTTGAATTAACATCAATATCCTCTCCCTGAAAACGATGTCAATAGTCTTGTCGAAAGTATTGCAAATAGACTTGTCAATTCTTTGTTTTCCTTCCTCGGTGGGTTGAGTTATTTCTCTTTAATACCCCTAATCTTTTTTTAATCTCACTGGTTTCCATATTTTGATATTTATTCATTCTCTCTCTTTCCTCCCTCTCCTCCCTCTCTCTCTTCTCTCTTTCCTCCTCTCTCTCTTCTCTCTCTTCTCCTTTACTCCCTCTCTCTTCTCTCTATTCTCCCTCTCCTCCTTCTCTCTTTCCTCCTTCTCTCTCTTCTCCTTTTCCTCCTCTTCTCTCTCTTCAACTCCTTCCTCGTCCCTTACATCCTGAATCACTTACACCCATAGAATATCATACATATATTCATCAGATTTCTTGTTATTCCGTATCCAAAATAATTTTTTTTACAACAGGAACCAATAAAATTCTTTTGAATTTCTAAAAGAGCCTTACTTTTTCTTAACTTCATAATTTTTTCATTATTTAACATTTTAGTTAATTCCAAAGTTGTCGGTTTATCAACATCAGCATAAAGCCAATCTTTTATTGAAAATACATCATTCTTATGTTGTAGAACATATTTATTAAAATACCGAATACCCTTTTCTTGAAGGTATGCTTGGACACAGAAATGATAATTTTCTTGAAGCCTTCTTGCCGTCATTTATGTATTAGAAATATATGTTAGAATAATATTATGACACGAAACACCTCCCATCTTCCCATAGTTTTAATCATTTTGTATTTCCCTACTTATTACATATAATCCTGTTTTTTCTGTTTTCATTATAAAAACAAGAGCAAAACCATTATTATATTTACCCTTATTAAATTCTTTTATTTGTTGTTTACTAATCGTGGACCCACAAAACTCATTCTCGATACCAGTGGATAATATTCTTCCTTACGGACTGATTTAATTGTTCCAGGTCTTCGAGGTTAATTTTAAATGACCAATTATACCCTAATCATTCATATCATACCCCATTGTTCTATTCTCATACAAATGATACGCCCTTCTTTATAAAATTTATTTTAATTCGAACTGTGAATTCTGTATGACCTGGAGATAATAATCAACACTTCTGTATCTTTGGAATACACGGCCGTTTTATTTAAGGATTATATTGTGATAAATCGCTTAATCTCACCAAGTCATTCGCGTCAGTCGGGCTTGGATAATTTTTTATTTATAAGCATTTTTCATGTTAATATTTTTGGTTATATTATATTTATGTCGTTCAGTCTGTGCCTTTGTGTAATAATTTGAAAATCAATATCCAGTTCTTGAGATACACCAAAGATAGAACCATCTTTACCAACATAAGTCATTTATATTAGATTAAAAATAATTCATAAAATTTTTATTTTGTTGAGTTGAAATAACACATATAGACATAATTGACCACAACACTTAGAATTTAATTCTTGGACTTGAAATGTTTGATAAACACCTTCTGTAAGAATTTTTATAACTTCAACAGGTGTGGAAGACCAAAACTATCAAATAAATATTTGTCTTGACTATTAAAAATACAACCCAATGAGAACCGTTCCCATTAATATCTTCTAAGTTCATAATAATATTCTTTGTATGTTTCGGCACATTTGTTAATCATCTCTCATACAAATAACCACATTATGAATTTTTAATTTCTTACAATATTTGACAAGTTCAAATTTGATGTTGTATTCTTTCCAAATTCTTTAAACACTCATCAATGCTCATTTATTTATTAGAAAGATATAATCCATTACCCCTTTTAGTTAATTTTACACCTGCTTGTGCGATAGAAGAAGCATATCTCCAACTAACAATCTCGCTTTATCAGGCAGACCTTCAAGTTTTTCAAAAAATCTACAATTACACCACTTCCACTAATTTGTTTCTCCAACTCTTTGTTATGTCTTTCCAATTCTTTTTGAGCCTGGAGTTGAGCCTTCCTTTCATTGCAGTTTTCACCGCTGTTGAAATACACCGTCAATGCTCCAACCGCACTTAAACCAGCAAATAAAGGAATTAGAAATGGGAGAAATCCTCCACTCGTCTCTCTTATTGAATATTTTTCAACATTGGTTTTGTCATTTTAATTTTAAGTGAGCCAGTATCATTCAAGATTTTAACCTGTTCTTGTGAGCAAAACATCAATTCTTACTGCTCCTTTTCTCTGAATTGTATTAACGTTAATCGTACAAGGCTTTTTGATTTTGAACACAAGATGATAGTTTATGAAATTGATTTGATTAACATATACCCAGTTGGGTACTTTGCCACTCATTTATTTAACAAAAAATTACGTGAGACTAATCATACACCATTATCTGTATTAATCTGCAATTCTGTTTCTTCAAAAGCAAACAATATGTATCAACTTCTTCACTCTCTCCTCTTTCAAATGTAATAGGGAAGTATCCACTCGATTAGACTTTTTAGTTTCCTTTGAGCGCTCAGTCAAACGCATATATTGTATACAAACTTTTAAATGCTGTCATATCCAAATAGGTTCTTTATTTCCATTACTTTCACAACACCTTTTGTAAGACTTGTATGCTTCAGCAAAATCATTTTTTTTCCCAATTAATTTCCAATCTATCTCGTGGATTAAAATGTTCCATCTAGAGAAACGCGAAGTTGTTTCACCTTAGCATTATCACTCAATGCATTATTCTTATCAGTCCGTATCACCATCTGGCTTTTAAAAATGATCCACAGATATCGTGGCTTTTCCTTCCAGAACACCCAAATTCCACGGTAAGTGTTTGGTTAAGTTTAACGTGTTGACACTTCTTTTGAGGTATGATACATGAGTGGTTTCTTTGAGTTAAGTCTTCTGTTCAACATCTCTTCTGTTTTAGATTAGGAGTATATTCACTAATAACCACTCATTTCATCAATACAAATTTATTCTGCTCACCAAAAGCACTACCAACACAAAAGCAATCTATTTCATTATCATTCCTTTGGAGTTGAATCTAATTTTAAGACCATACAGAACTTTATTCATGATCACAAAATCCAAAAATATACCTTTAAGAGGAACTGCCCAGTAAAACTATTAACTGCTTTTGTGTTCATCATTATACGCTCCTTTCCTTTGAGTATATCCAGGGTCTGTGGTTGTTCCGTGACATATCAGGATCTCTCTCTTTGTTGCTGAAAATCCCCCATTCATTTACATGGGGAAAAGTGAGCCAGAATCAGTATATCCACCCTACTAATCTATCATCAATTCAGACATTAAATTCTTCCTCTTACAAAACGGCTTGATTTCCGATCATCAATTTGGACTCAAACAATGTCACTCTACCCTGGATATGCTGCTTCTGTTCTCCCAAAAATGGATGGAGATCCTCATTGCCAGACATGAAATATGAGCCATCTCCCTAGATATATCAAGTGCTTTTGACATGGTCTGGCACCCTGCCCTGCTCATCAAACTCTCTTCCTATGGTATCCAAGGACATCTCCACTCATGGTTTTCAGACTTCCTCTCCTGTCACAGCCAACTTCTGGCCCTTAATGGAGTTCTCTCACCCCCTCTTCCTATCCAGGCTGAGTTCCTCAAGGCAGTGTCTTGCCTCTGTTCTTTTATTGTGGGGGGGGGGAGGGAGGGGGGGTCATCAATTATCTCTCTGACTCTGGAAAATCCTCCTTTATCTCTTTGCTGATGACTCCAACCTCTGCCGTACCATCTGTCATCCCTCACATCGGCAAGCAGCAGCTTCTTCACTCTCTGCAGATCTGGATAAAATCACAAGCTGGTCAAACACGTGGAACATGTCTTTCAATCCTGACAAATCTCACACTCTCACTATGTCTCTCAGAAAGGACAATCTGGAAAACCCACCATCTACTTTCTCAACAATCCTAACAGCCCTTTCATTCAAGCTTCTAGGTCTCAATATCTGCCATGTTCTCTCATGGGAAAGCCACATTTCCATGCTGGCCTCCAAAGCCACTCACCGACTTGATATCCACCATCACGAAATTCCTGCCTTGGCACATTGAGCTCTTGACCACATACAAAGTTATTGTTCCACAGTCTCGTGAAGTACTGCTCTCCCCTCTGTGCTGACGCTCCCACCTCCAACCTTTCTTGGCTTCCCGCTGTGGAAACCAAGGCATTTAGGATCATTGGTATCTCCTGTAATGAGGCTGAGTCATTGGGTCTCTCTCTCTCTCTCACTGCAGGCATGTCGGTGGTCTTTCTGTCTTCTACCATCTTCTCTCTGGCCTCGCGCCCCCGGCTCTGTCTGCAATATTTTCCCCCTATATTTATGCAGGGCACTCAAAGTCAACCAGCAACCCCCTTCTGGTAGAACTACTAAAATCAAGAATCACTGCTCAATTTCACTCTTTCACATCCTCATTTTTTCCTGACTTTGGAATAAACTCCCACACTCTCTTCAATCCCACACTTCCCTCCAGGTCTTCAAAAGAGCTGTTCACCACCACCTAAAAATCTTCCCACATCCTCAACCATCATCTTTTTTACCCCCATCCCTTTTTAAATCCACCCCAAACCCACATCCTTCAAATTCCCGAGATTCCTTCATGAAAGTCCCTGTCGTGTAAGGACCTGAAAGTCCCTGTAGTGTCCATCTTGTTTACCCTGTGTACCCCACCCCATCCCTCTCCCTTCGACATATCTTCTTGTGTCTCTGTTCCGCACTGTTTTGTCCTTCCCTCCACCGCCCCTCTTGTCTCCTTCTCCCCTTGTTGTACATTGTGTGTGTTAGCTTTCATACGAGCCTCGACGTTGTATACAAAAACAAAGAATTAATAGTGGGAGGTGTGTATGATCGCTTGTCTCACATGCATTCATGTGCAATCATCAATGTGTGTTGCCCTGATCAATTGCAATGCATGTCATTGAATCCATGTGCTTCATTCCAGGATGAATATCAAGGGAAACGGAAAAAATGGTGGTGCTATTTTTTTCTTACGTCAGAATTGCATCTGTAGGTTTACTGATAGCCAAAATGTAGCTGGTGCATGTGTGTGTGTGTGTGTGTGTGTGTGTGCGTGTGTGTCACTATCGGGTGTGACACAATTGCCCTGTGGGTAATGTGATAGTATACCATAAATTAATTCAGACTTGGTGGCATAATTGTTTTAACTTCCATTCTGAGCCTGGGTGGTTTGCTGTTTGAATATTTTACGTGCCATAAAAAACTAAAAATAATACATACAGTTTCCTTGCATGATAACAGGAATTTAATAAAGGATAGATCACGTACAAACAACCATAGATTGGCAATCATTGTGCAGGCTTTCATGGGCCTTTTTGCCTCCTCGGACTGTGATGTTCCTTTTCGTAAAACTCATATTATTATTCATGAGGAAAAATCTTTCTCTTTAACTGCAGGTGAAATTGTTGAAAGAACCAAAGTTTCAGTGATTGTTGTTTTCAGTGCAGAAAGGAGATTCAGTCCATTTGTTAAGGCACTATGGAAAAGAAACATCACAGGAAAGATATGGATTGCAAGTGAAACTTGGGCAACTTTCCAACCATACACTTCTCTGCGACTTGCTCACATATTTCAAGGGACCATTGGTTTTGCTCTCCAACATGGTTCAATTCCTGGATTTTATGATTTTCTTGTCAATCTCCGGCCATTCTTCAAAAACGCACTTTACAAATGCAACAAAGATATCCATCAAAATAAATATGAAACTTCAAGGCAAAAAATGAAAAATAAATTTTTAAATGCTGCAAGTGTAACAACAAGAAGGAAATGCAAATCTGGTTCAAGTTTCCTCAAAGTTAAACATGACTTAAACAAAAATCATACAATGCTTACTCTGACTCCAAGTTACAGGACATTTTCACATGATATTGTATTACATCCTGAATGTGATGGGGAAGATATAAATAATATCGACCAAAACGATAGGAATGATTGTGTTTCATCCAGTGAAAATACCAGAAAGTCCATTTTATGGAAAACAAATCAAACTATATTTCACAATGATTCTTGCAATGTGGAATGTTTTGAAAATGTGTTTCTATTGGAATTCTGGAAAACGATGTTTAACTGTTCCTGGATTATTCCATCAAAACTAAGGACCTGCACCGGCCTTGAAGATCTACGTAATGTTGAGACGCAATTCACAGACGTGTCTCACATGAGAGTGACCTACCACACATACATAGCTACATATGCTCTTGCTCATGCCTTACATGATTTGGAACAATGTGTTCCTGGTCAAGGCCCATGGGACAATGCTACATGTGCTGCTATTACCAACTTTCAATCATGGCAGGTAACAGAAAAAACAACTACTCCTGTATACATTCATTAATTTTGCATTTCCATTCTTGCGACTTGATTGAAAGCAATTGTGGCCAAAAAAGTCCCAATAACATACCTCGTTATTATTAATTTATTTGAAGGACCAATTATTTCGATTTTGTTGAAGATTAGGAAGCAGATCCAGATCTGAGAATTTTTTAATTTTTCAAGTCACTCTTCACGATTGAGAGATAGGGTGAAAAAACGATATATAGCATGATATCTCAAGTAATTATTGATATATATGGGAGAATCTTGATGGATGAGTTGTGTAGGTGACAGGAACAAGCTGATCAGATTTTGGTTTAGGTACAGATGCAGATCCGACCTATCAGTGGGCAACAAAACGTAAATTGCTCAGTCTGGCAGGGCTGAGTATGCACTCCTCCAAGTGCTGCTCCAGTTGTAATTTTCACTGTTTTTCTCTGTTTATTTCCTTTAAATTCGTTCTCTTTGCAACCGCTTGAGGGATTGACACAACATTTTCAATATCAGAGCGTCTACCATGGATATTTTTTTTGATAACTATATCAGTGTTTTGAGTAGTAAGGGAAATGCTGGTTCTGGCACACCTTGTGTTTAGAGGGCTCCAGAGCTCTGGGAATGCTCCCAGACCAATAATTTTAGAGATGAATATAGGCATCTTGATGTAATAGAGGTCTGGCTTGAACTGCCGAGATTTACATTTAGGCATTGGTATTTTCCTTTGTATACCCATTTTTGCATGGCTACCATGGAAGAGCATATCACAGCAGCAATGGAAGACCATAGTACAGCAGCAAGCGAAGACCTTCAATGGCCAAACGGCAAAGACTTCAACCACCAGAGGGGTGCCTTTAGCAAACTGCAACACCCAACCAAGTGGTGAGACCTGCCCCTAGGGGTATACAGGATCAGGGAGAAGAAAACTATTGAGATACGTTTCAGGCCTAGCATAATCCTCGATCTCAAAAACCAGGAGAGGGAGCATGCATGAGTGTGGGCGCCCCAACGTTTATGAAGCTCCTGTCTTTCCAGCTCCTGTCCTTGTAGCTTCACAAATAGCAAAGCAAAAAATAGTATCCTACGCAGTTGAATGTGCACCATATGTACCTTGTTGTACCAAAAGAGGTTCTGGCTCCGAGACCCATCCCCTACCTTTTATAGAGAGGTTAAACATAGATACTATGTCTTAGCCAACGATGCATCAAAAGCTCAACAACCAGGTCATCTAAGAAGTATGCCAGGGGATTAGGGAATGCAAAAATAAGAAAAGGAACGTTCTTCGCACTTTACAGGCGGTAGACGCTAAAATCGTGATTATCCAAAACAGGTGTCCCCACCCCAGATGGGATGCACAGTGAGTCGCCGTGGAGGATTCAGTGTGGGTCGCCGAGAGGGCACCGCGTGAATACTGCACATAATGCAAACATATATGTCTGGCTTCACAAGCAGGACGATAGCATTCCCAGGATTAACCTGCTTCTTATGGAGAAGGCCGGGAAGTTTTAATTGTTTTCACTATCAGACATATCTGGAGTAGTGTTCCAAATTTCATCAATTTCATCAAACAAACTTTTGAAGCTATTATATTGTTGCGACCATGGGTACCGAGACACCATCTTGTCACTCAGGGGGATTAATCCCCGGTTGTCCTCGGTGGAGCCGGACCTGGGGCCACCGCTCACAATTAACGTTGTGGTACGATGGGTTGTTTTAAAACCACGAACGCCACCCAGTCAACCACGAGTTCCAGTGGCCACGTCTAATTATGCCGTTTAACTGGAGGTCACGTTGTTACCTGAGCGGGGAGTGTGCCCTCGGCAAAGCACCAATGTTATCTCGATTAGATTTTAATTCGGGTGGCCAAGCGTTTTAACCACTGGTGCGTGCCAACGATTTTTGGTTAAATCTGTGGTAATTACCTCCCAGTCTATCTCGGTTTGGCCAATGCTAGACAAATGGAAGGAAAGGATAAACACGGACAGGTTGGAAATCGACAAATAATTTATTAATAATAAAATAAATAAATAAAAAGAACTTTTTATTTGCTGAGGTAAATAAAGAATTTCAAAGCAAAATCAATCTAAATGTCAGGAAAGAGATAAAGAGCAGTTGCTTATCTGGGGTTGACTTACTTACAGCTATACACAGACAAGGCTACCCAGCAGATCATTCAGGGGGAGGGGGGGAAAATAATCGTCTCGCTCACCAGAAAGTCGTCCGTGAAGAGAAAACGTCCTGAAATGTGTGCGTGCGTGTCATTTCCATCGCCAGCACCCAGCTTTGCCGTGCACCCTCTCACGGGGCAGCCTTGAATACCAGTCGAAGTCTGAGGGCACCAAGATCGTCCGTCGCGGGTTTAGACCCTGGTGTTGTTGTTGACCGACCCGTGCCTCACTTGTTGGCGCTGCTCACACCCACACGCTCGCTTGCCCAAGCACTGGGAAGGACAAAATGTCTCATTGGCGCTGGACAGACACCCACACGTACACCAACCACACACTCGCTTGCCCAAGCACTGGGAAGGACGAGTTGTTTTGTCGGCGCTGGTCAGACAACCACTTCTTGCTCGCTTCTCTCACCCTTTGCTTTTTCCTCTCTCCTTTCGCTTTTCTCTCCTCACGCTTTTCTCTTCAGAACGTTTTTTTCCCCTCATGCTTTTCTCTCCTCTTTTCTCTCTGAACGTTTTTCTCTTCACAATTTTTCTCTCCTCACGCTTTTCTCTCTTCACACTTTTTCTCTTTTTCTCTTCACACTTTTTCTCTCCTCACGCTTTTCTCTCTTCACACTTTTTCTCTTTTTTCTTCACACTTTTTCTCTTCACACTTTTCTCTGGTCACGCTTTTCTCTTCACACATTTTCTCTTCTCATGCTTTTCTGCTCATGCTTTTCTCTTCAGAACGTACCTCTCGCTTGTTTATATATCCCCAGGCCATCTCCGTGGGGTGCCGTCCGCCCCAAGCTCACCCCGCCCCACTGGTGCACGGTTACCATGATGACCCGTGTGTTCTCAAAAAGGCGGGCGTTGGAGCTCACGAAAGATTGTAGCTGAGGAAGAATGGGGGTGGGCTTCAGAGCTTGTGAAAGAAATGTGTGTAAACGTTTCTGTCGTAAAGAAAACAAAAGCTTTCCATAAGAGAAGAGATCTATCCTTTACCCTTCTCAATGCATCACATTTAAGATCCCATGAGACATGGGGATGGGGCTAATCTGAACATGCATTTAAGAAAATAACTGTCTGAGGACCTGGATGTGTCGATGCATTCATCAGACCGGATGCTGAAATCCGTAACAATATGAATGTAGATTCACAGCATCCTCATAAGACAAATCCTAAGCAGGATAATTGGATGTCTTCTTATTACAATCCATTTCAAATGATGGTGAACTAGCATGATCCATTGCAGTATTTACTACGCAATTTTCTTTTTTCCATGACATGGGCTTCTAGTAGTAAATTACTTACGTAATACCAACGAGGTTTCCATTTATACAATAGTATTTTCCTTAGTATACCCATTTTGCATGGCTACCATGGAAGACACGAAGTGTGACATTGCCATGAAAGTCAATCTTGCAGCTCAATTAATAGTGAAGCTAAATAAACTAGAGACATCCAATTCAACGCTTTGCTTTCACAAAGCAACAAAGGAGCTCAAAGCCATCCATCGGTGGTATATCCTGCACACCAGTCATCTTCATTTTCAAGCTACCACTGGAGAAGGAGGATGCCTAGTCATTCAGGCTGAGTTCCATCAAATTATTGCTTCCGAAAACTTTATTGGGCAAACTTGTCTGTCTTTTTCTGGTGAGATCAGGTAGAGTTGGGATTCATTGACCACCACCAACTGGAAGGGGCCACGCTCCTCGACCAATACACCAGGCACAACATTGGTTGTGTCGCTATGACCATCAAGCACTCCATCGTGACCATCGGAAGGAAGTACAACATTTGTTTGTACTGTCGCGTCGAGATGTCGGTTGATGCCGCTCCTTCAGAGCTGAACTGCACCACGTGTTGAAAGGTCCGAGAGTTGAGAGGAACCTTCTTCGATAATGCAGTTATACTACCAGGAGAGGCTGAATGTCTTATCGGGATCGTTCAACCCGAATCACCACTTTCAGTTCCGGATGGACCACATTTTAGCCCGAGAACCGGAGGAGGAGCTTGGAGATAAAGATGACCCCAATAATATTTATGGAGAAAAACCTCCTGGAGCAACATTGGGAAATCATTTGACGCGACGAGAAAAACCATCGACTACTCACAGTTGATGACATCTGAGCAATACTGAAAGAAATCAGGCGAACGGATCTGAATATAAACTCCCCTCTTATATATGTGGTCTCACGGGTTTTGGCCCCCTACAGCTTCCTGAATTTATCTGCCAATTGGCCAAAAAATCTTTTCACAGAAGCCATCAAAATTTGGGATCAGGTCCAACCCACCGGGTGGATGAACCACCATTATTACCCTTAATATCCTAGATGCAATCTTCCCGAAGATACTGGTCTGTCAATGGCTGCAGATCCAACAGAAGCAAAGGAGCTATGGCAGGTTCTCTACTACAGTACATATCCCTTTCTGTATAACATTATTTTTACTTTTTAGAATAGAGATATCTCTCATCTTGATTTTCTTTCTGCACTTGGCACAATTAATCATTCTATTTTAACTTATACATATTGTAAGAAGCTTTTTCACTTTCAACTTTTACATTTGGATCTTCACTTTGCAAAGCAGATAATACAAAGTAGCATCTTCATACTTTCCTCCATAAAGGCTTACCATACTAAGTACTTAAATAATTTTCTTCTCTCATTTTTAAGGATCTTAATCCAATTTCGTATCAACATCTTCTCCATCAGCTACAGCATCCACCTTGTCACCAAATCTCAAAACCTTTCCTAATCTCAAAATTTTCTCTCCTTCACTTAAATCACTCGTTTTAATTGCTGTCTCAACCTTTTTACCTTTTTAGTCTAATTTATTTACCATTTCAAAAAATTATTCAACACTAATTGTTTCAACATGTTCCTTTTTCTCTATTTCATCTCCAACCCCATCATCATCCCTTTTAACCTTTGAACCATCTCCCCATATAATATTGTTACGGATCTGGAAACCATTTGGATCCAACATACAGGTCCCAAAAGTCAATTATTCCGTTAAGTACGTGTGAGACAGGTCCCTTCCTTTTGTTTAGTGGGAGAATTAAATGTGTGCGCTG
>CM068953.1:193683575-193694517 GCA_035128595.1 Eptatretus atami | reverse complement strand
GGATGTTCAAGGTGGCTAAACCACCATCCACCTTCCACAAACATGCGTGGAGGGGAGGGGTGGCTTTCTCCGGGCATGGCCGAAACGCTGCCCAGGAAGGCTGTGCCCGTAGGATCCTGGCCAATTTGAGGTGAACAGCGAGGTGTGCTGACCAAGGCCCCTTCCCACTGAGGGAGGTCGATAAATTCCAGAGCACTCTCTGAGGCGTTGTTGGTGGGTTGCACGAGAGTTCTGAGAGGTACTTAAGGGTTATTGCTGTTACGAAGCGGTGGTTACGAGGGGCGATTATGAAGAGTGGTTCCAGAGTGTCTACGTTGCTGTACGAAGGGGTTTTTGCTGTCAGGGTTGAGCAGAGGGCCATCAAGGTGGCGAACGTGTCTCTGCTGGCCCTCTACAAGGAAGGACAGGCGACCCTGACCCCCCCCTCCGTGGACCCCGATTATTCGCCAGCCTAACTCTGCCACGAGCCTCGAGTTCCCCACGTGTGACTGGGGATCGGACCAATGACCTTTGTCAGGTGCCGCATCGCGGAGCACGCCCTCCCTCCGACGGTCTGGTATCCACCGAACTCTGACCCCAGCTGTCTCTCTCTCACAGCTGCGAGGGTCCAATAAAGACTCTGGGTTTTCTTTTCATTTGTGTGTGTGTCTGCATGTGGGCCCGTCTTAAGTCGAACTGAATAAGTGTTTTTGAGTCATTGTAAATATTTCCTGCATATTCGCGTTAAGTTTTGCCTTTGTCTTTTACTGCAAATAAAATTTATCAGAAATGTTCCCAGTCCGTTTCTGTCCCTTCTTACATTGGTCCAGCATGTTCGTATCTGAATTTAGATGGGTTTCATCCCCGGTAATCGGTACATCGTAGCCGGAACGTCCTGGCAGGCCCACTTGACTGCATCCGAGCCGGAGTTGATAGCGGAAGTTGATACTCTACCGTAGCTAGTGGAGTGATCCGGTTCGGCAGGACGTTCCGAGGGCATTAATCCCGGTAGCCAAGACTGCGTGGTTACTTAGGTATATTGGATCTAGACAATTAACCCTACGCCACGCGGTCAAGATATTGGCATTTCACGGTCGATTAATCATCTCGCCGGCTCGCGTAGTTATCCGAGCAACGGCCTATAATTCCGGGTAGTCTGGTGGGAGACGGCATAAACTTCCCCACCTAGCAGTCATTCTCGGCACGACCCCCGGCCCACAACAATATCATATATGTATTTGTCTGGATTTGTTGATATTCCTGTATCTGTAATTATTTTCTTTAGAATGGGGTAAGCAGTAACATGTATTTATCGTTTCTAAAAGAGCTCTATCTTTTGCAAATTTTAATAACTTTTGTTTATTTAATATGCTCATTAAATCCGTATTTGTAGGTTGAGCAACATCGGAGTAAAACCACCGACTAATTGAGAATGTTCCATTCTTATTTTGTAGATTATATTTCTTAAAATATCGAATACTATTTTCTCGCAAGTATCCACGGATACAAAAATGGTAATTTTCTTTGTGAGTTCCCTCGCTTCCTGCCATGTGTTATATGTATTTTATTATTTTGAAATATACAAAATATTATGATGAAAACACAGAACACCACCCCATCATCATATTGGTTTGAAAACCCTTACTTCATACAAACAACTGTGCTTCTCTTGAATTCATAATATAAACCATAGCAAGGCTTTCTTAGATTTTTTTCTGATAAAATCCTTTCATTTGTTGTTTTCTAATTGTGCTTCCACAAATATCATTGTCTCTGCTGAGCGGATAATAGTCTTCTTTGCAAGAATGTTTCAATTGTTTAAGTTATTGGAGGTTTACTGAAAATAACCAATTATACCCTAAATCAGGCATATCGTATCCCCAAGATGTGACTCTCATATGGACTGCATGCCCTTGTTTTAAAAATGCAATTTTTATTGGAAAGTTGATCAACGTATTACTCGGCATTGAAATTGATGTTTTTTTTTGCATTTTTTGAATAAATAGCCGTTTTGCTTCTGGCGAGGTGTTGTGTTAAATCATTTAATCTCACCAAGTCATTATCGTCTGTAGGTCTCGGGTAATTGGTTAATTTATCAGAATTCTTCATATCAACATTCTGCATAATACACTATTACTGGCGCTCTACCTGTGCATTTGTGTAATAATTGGACAAGTCAATATCCAACTCTTGCGATACACCAAAGGTAGATCCATCCTTTTCAACAAATGTCATCTTTATATTAATAGCAGATTAAAATAGTGCCATAAAAATCCCTGTTGTTGGTGAGGTGAAACAGCACATGCAAGCACAATTGTCCGCAACATTTCGAATCAACGGCTTGTGTTTTTTAAACGTTGTAGAAACACCTTCCCTTAAAAATTTTACAACTTCAATAGGTGGTGGAAGGCCATAACTGTCAAAGTAATATTTAGCAACCTTGTCATTAAAAGCACATGCCCAATAAGAACCATTTCCATGACCATCTTTTAAATTCAAAACAACATTCTTGGTATCTTTGGGCAAACTTAATAATTTGTCTCTCATACAGATTACCACATCAATTTTCAGCCTTTTGCAATATTTCTGAAGTTCCACATTTGAGGTTGTATTTTTCATATATTATTTAAACCACTCGCTGATACTCATGCTTATTTATAATAAAGATAAAATCCATTAGCTCTTTTTGAAAATTTAACACCAGCTTGTGCAATTGAAGAAAGCATATCTCCAACTAATAATCTAGCGTTATCTGGAAGGCTTTCAAGCTTTTGAGAAAAATCTACAATCACACTGCTACCCATAGCAATTTGTTTCTCAATCTCTCTTTTATGACTTTCCAGCTCTTTTCGAGCCTGTAGTTGAGCCTTTTTTCATTACAGTTTTTACCGCTGATGAAATCCCACCCGTCAAGGTTCCTGCAACACCAAGACCCGCCAACAAAAGGGGAAGATATAGAATAAATCCTCCACTAGTCTCCCTTATCGAATATTTCTTCAACTTAGGTTTTGCTACTTTTACTCAGAGGCGACCAGTGTCATACAAGGTTTCCACTTGTTCTCTCGTGAGTAAAACATCAATTCTTTCAGCCCCTTTTCTTTGAATTGTATCAATTTTAACAGAAGATGGTTTTCGATTTTGAATGCATAATTGTAGTTTTTCGAAGTTGCTTTGATGAATATTTACTCCCATTAGTACTTTGCCACTCATCTTATTTAATTGTCAACAAACAAGTAATAGTTACCATCATGCCATTTTCTGCATTAATCCCCAATTCAGTTTCTTCCAAAGCAAAGAATATGTATCAACTTCTTTGCTCTTTCCTCTTTCAATGTACAGGGAAGTATCTACTCCACTAGTCTTTCTAGTTTCCTTTTGAGAACTCAGGTCAATCACAAAGAATGTATAAAGATTATTCAATGCAACCACATCCAAAATGGGTTCATTATTTCCATTACTTTCATACACCTTTTAATAAGACATGTAGGCTTCCACATCATCATTTTTATCCCAAACAATTTTCAATCAATCTCACGGGTAAAATGCCCCATCCAAAGAAACTCGAAGTTCTTTCATCTTAGCATATACAGCCATTGTATTGTTCTTATCAGTCGCATTATTTCCATCTGGTTCCTTAAATATGAGCCACAAGTATCGTGGCTTTCCTTCCAGAACACCCAAATCCCAAGTGGTGGTAGTTTGGTTCAGTTTAACGTGTTGGCATCTCCTTTTCTGGTATGATGCATTCAGCGGCTTCTTTGATTTAAGTCTTCCATTCAACATCTCCGTTTAAGAAATGAGGAGTGTACTCACTGATATACTAACACAATTCCTTTATAATGAATTTATTGTTATCTCCGAAAGCATTAGTAACACCAAAAGCACTCTGTTGGGTCGCCGAAATAGGTGACCCTTATTGTTAGTAATTCTGTCTGTTTGTTTGGATGTTTGTTCGATGTCATCAGCATAATTGGTAGCAAACGTGGGCGGATTTTGACCAAATCGGGTGGTAGCTACATCTTATGACCTAGTGCTTTGGAAATTGTGATGGTTGCTAGGGACGCTTTGGTTCCCTAGCAACAACCGAAAAACCTTCAAAATCGTACCGTTCACGCGAAATAATTCCGAAAAGCCATTATGCCACGTAGGGTTATTAAATTTGGCACGAATTATCTACAGGTGATGCTCTGTCAAATATATATTCCCGTTTGGTGATATATGGAATACTTCCCGCGCGCCCCCTACAATTAGGGTATGCGCGAAAATTGGCGAAAATTGAACGCCCCCTAGCGACCAGGTGATTGCATCGATACGAATGAAACTTTGCAGCTTCATGGTACTCAATGAGTACTACAACTTTGCCTCAGGACGTATTGACCGATTTCGCTTAGGTCAGGGGTCAAAGGTCAATTAGTGCAAAAATCGATAATATTGCGAGAGCTGGAGGTGCCTTCGCGCCAAATGCTACTCCTCCTAGGGTTATGGTCGGATGGTCATGAACATTCACACTAATCATCTGGAATACATTGTGCACAAAATATCGAGCCGGATTTTCGATTTAGATCTTTGTTCACCCACAGCACCCCTTCAAAGTTGGGGATTTCCGATTTCAAACCACATTTTCGGTACTTTTCATTCAAATGGATACCGAATAGTTATCAGTAGAGAACTGGATGAGATTTGATATGCATAATCTTAAGGTGATTCCATATCCGCTATATGACATCCATTTTGCTCTAATCTATAATTCCATGCTCGGCGACCCATCGCCGCCTTACCGCGCTCGGCTTGTTTTCATTGTTTCTCTGTCGTTGAAATCTAAGTTTAAGTCTATACAGAACTTTGTCATAATCACAGAATCAAAATATCCCTTTAAGAGTAACTGCCAGGGTAAAACTATTCTCTGCTTTTGTATCATCATTTAACATTGACTTTCTTTGATTATAGCCCGGGTCAGTGTTTGTTCCCATAGCCATATCATGGATGGCTTCAAGAGCCACCTTACCCATTCTTTCACAAAACGAATATAGGGTAATTTTCATCATTTCTGATGCAGCAGAGACATAATCAACTGCTTCAACTTCTTGTGTTCCAACACACAAACGAACACCGTCCAAAATTTTCCACAAGAAATCATTTCCGAGTGTGGCGTTTGTGCTTTGAGCAACCTTCGTGAATGTAAATTTACACAACAAGAAACTATCGGATAGATTCAAGTAAGTTTGTTGATTATTTATTTCAAAACTTTTTGTTCCATTTGTATTCCAGTCTGTTCCTGTGATGGCATTTACCTTGAAGTAGTCTTCTTTTTAGTAGAGTTTGAGATGATGATGGTATCATCAAAATCATATATACTATCAATCTCCTCCATACTTGAGTATATTTTGTAATACATATTTTTTTGCGAAAACTTTTGAAATCCTGACCACAATATGTAAATATTATTATATTTTTCTTATGGGGTTCGTTGAGCTTTACCTTCCTTAATTTCTTTGATTGCCTGTAATTTACAAGATTCTTTCTGAGCATATTTCACACTCGTAGCACTCGCAGCATTTCCTACAGCAGAAGCATTCTAACCTACGAGGTCCTTATGTTTAAGAATTGTTGAACCAATGCCCATTAGAGTATCCATTATTCCATCTCCACTTCAAAATTGTTCTCCAACACTGGGTTGCCTTTTAGGTTTGTTGTATCGACCAAGATAAACACCTTTACCTTGGGGATTGTTTGAAGAACGGTATGGGTTAAGGTATATACCCTCTCCTTCAGTAATTATTTTATATTTCTTCAACTCATGCTTCCTCACAGTTGGCATTAAATATATAACACTACAAAATAAGTCTCAGTATATTTTTCATGAGGGAATTCTGTATATTGGTCGTGAATTCTGATGGATATAATTTCTCCATTGAAGGAAATCAGGCGATTGCTTTGGTTGGTGATTCTAAAATTTACTCTGTTGATGGTTTTATCTGATCCAGGCAGATAAACAAGATTTTTCGGTCCATGTTGAATTTATATCCAATGCGGATTGAGTACACACTGAAGGAGAATATTAAATTTGTTATATTTCCGTCGTTGTAAGTTCCATCAACCAAATCACAGTGAATCAGTACAGAACTTAAACCTGAAGATATTTGGATAATATCATCGCTGTAATAAAGTCCGTTTGTTTCAATCTTTTTTGAGGAGAAACCTAATAATTCTCTGAATGAATTTTCAATGGTGAGATCAACTTTGTAATTGTTTTTTAACCGAATGCTTGATTTTGAAGTATGCTTTTGGACACCAATGGTTATATTTATTGGGTCATCACCTTGTTTCTTCATAAGGTACACAATTTCAAAAGATATTTGAGAAATATAATTTGCTCCAGATAGGATTGTTTTCGTTGTATACACAGTTCCTGGATTATAACTGAACTAGTTTTTCTCTGTGATATTAAACAGGGTATTATAAGTTTCCATTGACAAAAGTGAAGCTTTGTTAACTTTTGTAAGGTAAAGTTGTAGTGGGTATTGGAACGAAGCCATGTGATCACTAGTTGTGAACTTAAAGCTTAAGAATATGCTTCTCATTGTATATAGGATAAAATATCTTTGTATTGGCCTTTATTAATGATTTTCATATTCATCAACTGGTCTAAAATGGCTGAAGCAACAACAACAAACAATTGTTGTTTCCAGCCTTCTTACTAACTAATAGTATTATCCGTCTATTAACTAGCTGTGCTGGGTCATTTGGAAGAAGGCTAACACCTGAACCTGAACCAATATAACTTAATGCTTCAATAATATGTTTTTCCTTCTCATTCCTCTTTCCAATTTTCCCAGCAACAAAAACCGCATGGTTAAGTGAGTCCAGTAAATCAATGTATACTCTGTCATCCTCATTTCTCAAATTCAACAGTTCATCAAAATAAGTTTAATCATGACACACTTCTTTTGTTAGAAGAAGCATTAATCTTGGAGTTAATTTAACATTTGATTGAGCAGAGCTTAGGAATGCCAATTTATCATTAAATACCAATACCTTCTGTTTGATAAGATAGAATGTTGCTGGTTTTTCTGTTGGAATGAGACCCATTATGGTTTTTAAATCCGCTGAATATTCATTGTTTTGAAGAGCTCTCACAACATAATTGGGAGGTTTATTTGCCTCCTCCAGTTGTTGGAACAATCCCTCATCATCATATTCTAATTTTCCAATATATTCTCGTTCATGCTCCATCATTTGGCCAAAATATTTTATCATTTGAAATTTTTTAGGGGTGTACTCTATTGAAGGAGTTGTGGAATCCCTCGTTTCTTCCATTTTCTGTTGAGAAGCTTTCAGATGCAGTTTAAAATATTTATGTTGTTTTCTTTCAAAAGTGACTTCACCCGTTAGTTTTTGCCTCCGTTTCTTCCGGATGTCTTGATGTTGTTGAGCTACTTTGGAAACCCACCATTGATATTCCTGAAATCTTCTTGCTCATTCTTGCACATCCATCTATTTATTGGAATATCTCGAAAAGCATCCCATCTTCTTGAACAACGAGATAATTACACTTGCCTTTTGTGTGCTTCATGAATTCTTCAAGTTCGCTTTTACTACATACTGTTGAACAGTTATTTCTCCAAAAATTATGCGTATCTCTCACGTTGAGCTTGAAGAGTATGAAGGTAATTGCATTATTTCTTATTGAGTGGCACGGAAGTTGATATATAATATATATAAAATAAATATATATATATATATATATATATATTATATATATATATATTTATATATTTTATTTATTTATATATATCTGCTTCTCTTCTTCTTCTCGGCTGCTCCCGTTAGGGTCGCCACAGCGGATCATCGTATGATCCGCATAGTGATTTGGCACATGTTTTACGCCGGATGCCCTTCCTGACGCAACCCTGGTCGCCACAGGGATATGATACACCTATTTTAACGGGTATACACGGCCCAGTATACTGGTACTCATTTCGCCGACCTCGGAAGGATGACAGGCTGAGTCAACCCCTGGTGTATTATTCAGTGGCCGAACGGGGCTTGAACTCAGGACTCTTGGATCCCAAGCCGCTGCCCTAACCACTGCGCCACACCAGCATATATTATATATATTATATATATATAATATATATATATATATATATATATATATATATATATATAATATATATATATATAAATAATTCGGGGGTCCAAAAAAGTCGAAAAAAAGAGAATGTTGCTCCACAAGCTTAAAATTATTCTAATATGATCCAATAACGCGCATAATTTTTTTTATCTTGATCGGAGGTGATTTAGAGGTCGCTCCAGATGACGACTTTTAGTGTCATGACTTGAATAATTAGGGTATGGTCAGGTACGATTACGGGTACTTCTGGATGTCCGAGGTGGAAATGGAGTGCATTTTCGAACTCTATGGTGTCGATTTACTCTAAGAAATGACTGCACGACATTGAATTCACTACCATTTCGAAAATATGACCTAAACAAGATTTATCATTACTGGAGTTGAGTAACTCATCCTACTCATTTCGATATTTTCTAATCTATAATTAATTTGTCGTCCGTCTAAACATTTCTTAAGTAAATCGACCCACTGAGTTCGATTATATATATATATATATATATATATATATATAAATATATAACTAGCCTGGTGTTGGCGTAGTGGTTAGGGTAACGGCTTGGGATCCAAAAGGTCCTGAGTTCAAGCCCCGTTGGCCGCTTGAATTAATACACACCAGGAGGTTGACTCAGCCTGTCATCCTTCCGAGGTCGGCGAACTGAGTACCAGTGTACTGGGCCCGGTGTATGCCCCGGTTAGAATTAGGTGTACCATATCCCTGTGTCGTAAGAGGCGACCAGGGTTGCGTCAGGAGGGCATCCGGCGTAAAACCTATGCCAAATCATTATGCGGATCATAACGGATTATCCGCTGTGGCGACCCCTAATAGGAGCAGCCGAAAGAAGAAGAAGAAAGATATATTATATATATAATATATATATATATTATAATATATATATATACATTATACTATATGTTATATATATAATATAGTGTGCATTATACCTGTGTTTTCGCATGGTAGGGAGGGGGGGGTGGTGGAGGGCTTGGGATCTAAGGCTCCTGAGTTTGAATCCTGCACAGCTGTTGAATTAGTACCCGGTGGGGTTGACTCTGCCTGTCCTCCTGAGGTTGGCAAAATTAGTGCCAGCTTGCTGGTATTCTGTATTGGAGTGGTGACCTCTCCAGGATTGTGCACAACAGCCGAAGAAAGTGCTTCGGCAGCACCAATGCTCTGCATAGTGTCTGGTCCCAATGGATGGATGGTACATATGTGTTGGCAACATCATTGGTTTCAGGTTGTTTATTGTCCCAATTTTTTTTTGCACATCTTCTGGGTTTGTGAGTTGCAACCGTGACCATGATGGTCCATGACCTGCTCATGGTCACATATCTTTTCCGCATAATATTATGATTGTGCTTTCCGTGAATTCACTAATGGTATAAAGCGTTAAAATATTCCAGTGAAGAAATATTTAATAACGATATAACAATTTACCCTTTTTGCTTTGAAGAAAGGTTAATAAAGGGGAAGTGTGGGTGGGCAGTATTAGAAAGAACGATTTCTAAGACGGGGGCGGAATACAATTTCAATCATAATTCAGTGTGGCACATTACCAAGTGTTTTAAAATGACACAAAAACTGTTTTTGAGCCTCTAAAACTTCTGTGTGGGTGCTGTGGTGTGTGTGTGTGTGTGTGTGTGTTGTGTGTGTGTGTGATGCACCAGGGCATGTGAGAATTGCCAGATTATGATATGATGCCGAATATCGTGGCATCCTCATTGCTTTTATTCTTGTTAGACCACCAATTTACCGCCAATTTTATTTTTTTTTATGTGGAATTACCCCAATAACAATGCGGAGGGTAACACACAGCCACAACAAAGCGCAATCAGACCTCCCAGACAGGTAATCAGCTTGGCAGGTGTGTCATGACAGACGAAGAAAGTGAGGCTGTCTGAGCAGCAACTAAATAATGTATGCTGCAGCTCAGTGCATGCCTCAGGGAGACACAAGAAGAGGCAAGAAGAACTGAAGATAGACAATAGCATCAGCAGCGCTGAGCGAGAATGAGCCAAGACAACGTGATGCAGAGAGAGAGAGAGAGAGAGAGAGAGAGAGAGAGAGGAGAGAGAGAGAGAGAGAGAGAAGAGAGAGAGAGGAGAGAGAGAGAGAGAGGAAAAAGAACGAGAGCAACTCCGCTGAGATGAAGTGAGCCAAGAACAGCTTGAGGACATTCAAGCTGAACAGAGATAGCATCAATGTCAGACATGGATGTATTATGAGTTGGTGAAGTAGAGACAACACAGGAAACTGTGAATGGTTGGGAGGTTGTTTGAAGGCTTGGATTGTGGAGAGGATTGATGCCTTCTGGTTGAGACGGTGTAGGTGAAGACTTTGTTTTGGGAGATGGATGCTGAGGACTTGGGGTTTGTGACAGGTTTGAAGGTTGAGGGTTTGAAGACATATTTTGCATTCCATGGAATTTCCATGGCTTCCTGCTTGTATTATATTGTTATTGTATTTTTATTTTATTCTCTCCCTAATATTGATTTCCTTCATTCTTCAATGAAAATTCCAGTTGTTGTACTATTTCAAGAAGGTCACTTTCAAAGTTAATAAAGGAGAAACGTTTTTCTTTGATCAAAATGGAGATCCTCCAGCAGTATATGAGATTGTGAACTGGCAAAAAAACACTGAAGGTGGTTTGGATTTTAAATTTGTTGGTATTTTTGATTCATCTTATCCACAAGAGAAGCAGCTTCGTGTTGTTTCAAGTGAATTTGTGTGGAATGATGGCACACCAAAGGTAAGAGTAAATTTCTTTAACATTAAGGAAGTTTAAATTTCCAGTTTTATAGCTGTTGAATCCTTGTAAGTGACAAATGAGG
>CM068953.1:193651552-193667760 GCA_035128595.1 Eptatretus atami | reverse complement strand
CTGCCACTATTGCTCTTGCTCTGGTTGTGCATTGTACTCTTGTGCTCAAAATGTTTCACAATATGTTGAATGGCACCATTTATGTGTCCATCACATGTTCTGACGTCGCATTCCCGGCAGAATCTCTGGGGGCTGTCTAGATTTGATTGCCTCATACCACAGAGCCACCACTTCTGTCTTCTGCTTCACTGTCTATGGCAGAGGTGACCCACTGAGCTGGAATTCCAGGGAACAAAATATCACGATAAAACCACCAAATCCTGAAAAGGAAAACAATATAGGTAAAAAAACAAAGAAATTGCAGAAAGTTCAAAGTTGAATCAACTTTTTTGAAAACATCGCCTGAAATATATGTTGTGTGTGGTGTGTGTGTGTGTGTGTGTGTGTTATATATAATATATATATATATTTATATATATTATATATATATATATATATATTGTATATATATATACACTCAACGTGGAACTTCAAGACCTTTGAAGCCTCCGTTACACCTTATGATACCCACATATGGAGATAACAACCAACACATAAAGAAGTGATTGCAAAACCCCTCTCCCAATTATAGTGAAACAGATGAACCAAAGTTATCATTCAGAAGGTTGTTTTTATTTAATTTAATTTAATTGATGGTGATAACACCTCCATTAATATAATTACTTTTTCAAAATTTTAAATCTAAAGATTTATTTGGTTGTATTTACATTTGTGTATTTATTTTTAAATACTCCCTAAAGACTGTTGTACAAATAAACTCATAGTATATAAAATGATAGTTACTTGTTGAAGGGGAAAAGTGTTCATATCCAGCACATCAATGGTGAAACACGTGAATGTATTGAAGCGATGGTGCAGTGTTGCTTGGAAACGAGTTTGCTTTAAATATCAGCATAAACTTGTATTCCATTTTATCATTGTGTTATACATCCAAGCAGCAGGAGCTGAGGAAGGGAAATGCAAGGATATGGCAATTCCAGATTTGCAGAGTGTTGTGAAGCAAGGAGACGTCATGCTTGCTGGGTTTTTCCGTGTTCATTCATCCAAACCAAGTTCTGTCTCCACATTCAGAGAATTACCCCAACAGCCGGAATGTTTCAAGTAAGTTCCTTCTTTTCCTTCCTTGCAAGATATCGATTTCTCTGCCAGAGATAAACGCTTATTAATCTCATTAAATATAATTTTTCCATCTTTTTTGCATAACAATATTTTGTTCTTCAAGAAAGTATTTTACGAAGACTGTTATTTTATAGCTTTATATTATTCCTCAAGAAGATCTTCATCTTTCAAGAAGTTGCAGCATTACCTTCATTTCTACATGAGGTGCCAAACTCCTTTTATATCAAGCCAATAATTACAGAATTTGCAGAGAAAAATTAAGACAAATATGGAAAAGCCTTGATGTCGTGTATTTTTATTAGTTTTTGTGAAAAGGCTTTCGTATCGCTTTGGAAATTTTTCTTTGTTCTTTCATTTGTGCTTACTGCTTTCATCTAGATACATCTCTCATCTTTGATGTGAGATATATGACATGATGATCACCTCGCTGTGGACTCACCGATAAATCAAATGAGTGATGTGAAAAAAATTGTTCTAAATTTGATTTTACATTTTATTAGCTTTAACTGAACTGTTATAAAAGGTATTATAATGTAAGATTTACATGAGAACTGAACTGTTACAATTACTGTTTTTGTTATTTGTGAATCCTCGGATTAAAAAAAAACAAACACTGTGTAAGCCAAAGTTTATTACAAAAGGGACTTTTATTTTGACCAATTTTTTTTTGATTATTATTTTTTTGACAATTAATTTCAAGCAGATTCAACAGCAGGACCTTTCGCTGGCTTATGGCAATGATATTTGCAATTGTGGAAGTAAACAATGACCCTTTGTTGCTTCCAAATATAACTCTTGGTTACATGATTTATGAGGCCTGTTTTAATACTCACAAAGCAGTAAAAGCCACAGTAAGTTTCATTGGTTCAGAAATAGCACAAATACAAGAAAATATCTGCAAACCAAGAGCGATAATCGGAAGTGCAAGCTCCTCATTTTCTCGCATCGTTGGCCGTTTTCTTGGTCCATTCTATATTCCACAGGTGAAAATATCGGGTCCTTTGCTCGGTCACATTGATCTGAAATTGTCAAAAATTATTTTCGAGTGACTGATAAGTGGTGTTTTGGGTCAGTCTGATGTTAATGCTAGTATTCTTTTGATTCAATATGGAATAAATTGTTTATTATATATAACTGTGATATGGTTTAGGTGAGATGTTATTCTCAAATTTGAGTACACTAAAACAGTGACAAGTTACAATATTGTATTTAGATTTTATGCTTTGTGAAATGAGTGAGAGCATTTGAAAAAATTCCGGTCACCAATGGTCACCACTAAGTCATGTGAATGAGCAATTTTGAGCAGATTCCAGTCAATAAAGCACCTCTTATTTACCAGTACTTTGGCTTTTGAGGTGCTACAAATATTCATGGTTTGCATACATGTGATTTTTTAAAGCAGAATGACCTAAGGGCAGAGAAGAAGAGCTCGTCATCCTTGGCTTTGTTCTTTATAGTGAAGTGCCGGCATCCTTTGTTTATTGCATGTGTTTTATCAAATAAATACAGAGTTAGATGACACCTGTTTTCTGGTTGGACATCAATCAATTAAAAAAAGCTTTAGCAGCAATTTAATGTGTTAAAAATCAACAGATTAAAAAGAGCAGTGTTATGTCTTTTCAGTAGTCTAGTTGTAGGTCACAAATTTAAGAGTAATCCATTTTTAGCTCACCTGGTCTTTATTCTGGTGAGCTCATGCGATCGAACAGTGTCCATAGGTGAGTGAGTGAGTGAGTGAGTCAGCCAGTAAGTCAATCAGTTGATAAGCACTTCAGTGATTATCACATGAACCAAAAACACAATTTAGATGAAAATTGGCAACAAGCTTCATATCTGATGCCTCATAAATTATATTGACAACATAAAATATATATGCTCATTAAGGGGTTTACAGTTATGGGGTGGGGGTTTGATCCCCAAAATAGGTATTTCCTCTCTTCTCAGAAACTGCATGCACAATTTTAATGAAACTTTACCCAACCTTCATCTCCAAAGACGTACCAAAGTGTATCGAAATATAAAAATCTCACTCATTTAGGGGATCTTCACGGAGTTTTCTTGCCCCCCCCCCACACAATAAAAGGTATTTGCTCTCTTCTATGAAACGACACACAAGTTTTTGATGAAGTTTGACCACAACCATCCTCACCCGTGATGATAAGAAGAGCTCATTATCCTTGGCTTTGCTCTTGACAGTTTCTTCATGGCACAAAATAATAATCAGGGCTTTGGCGGTGTGCACGGGTGTTGAGTCTCCCAAAATAGGCATTTACAAAATAGGCATCAAAATAGGCATCTCTTTGTTTTGGCTCTCTTCCCAAAACTACACACACAATTTCAATGAAACTTGCCACAACCTTGTTAACCATGATGTACTAAAGTTTGTTCATGGCATTAAAAAACATCTCGTCTCATTTGTGGGTACCTTGGGGCATTGGCTCGTTTTCAGGGTACCTTGGGTAATTTTGGCGAGCATCGACAGGCAGGTAGATGCTCACTGAAACATCAGCTTTACTGACTAGTAAGTCCAGCTTTTTTCAGTTATAAACTTTTCCTGAGGATGATGATTTAGTCTTTTCCATGTTCATGTATCAAGTGTGTAACATCTTTGTATGATGATGTTTTTTGCAAAGTGATTTGTGGTGCAGACTTGGAGTGATACCATGTCACATCAATTTTTCAATGAATGATTTAGCAACCTTCATGAGATAGTCTGTCAGTGAGATCGTTCCTATTTGTTTCGGGTTTTGGGAAAACTATGTCACATTTTACTCGTGAAAGGTTGATCATGTTTCACCTCACACTCCCTACCCTTGCCCTCCTCTTCAACACTGTCTTTTATTGCCCTCTGCTCATGCTGCCTTCCTCTCCCTTTCACTGCCTTCCCTTACCCTCTCCTCACACTGCCTTCCCTGAGATAATAACATCCTTCCCTTCTCCTCACACCACATTCTCTTGCCCGAATGCTGCCTTACCTTCCCTTCCCCTTCCACTGTCTTTCCTTCCCTTCTGCTGCCTTCCCCTCTTGTTGCCTTCCCTCCCCCTCCACTCATGCTTTCCTCCTCCCAAACCCCTCCCCGCTCCACCCCCCCCCCCATGGACATCACCTCATGGTCTCTGCATGCTGCTTTAACATGCTTGTTGTGACATGCCCCATTTTGTTCAATACCATACTACCCTCCACCCCATTCTCCAAAAGTCCTACTACCAATCACCCTCAAAAACCCCTACCCTCATAAGTACATCTTTCCCCTCCCCATTTTCTCCCCTTCCTCCCCCATCTCCTCTGTCACCCATCCTCCTCGCTCTCACCCCACCCTCCAAGAGTGTTTTGTGACGTTTGTTGAGGCGTTGATCTCCCCACGCTCCCCCCTCCCCGTTTCCTCACTCTTCCCCCTTCCTCTACCTTCCTAAAGGCCCAGTCACACCTTGACGTTTTAGCCAGCAATGGCAACGTATTAAAATGTATGTAAAACGCTGGCTTATGTTGAACTTTTGATGTTTTTTTAAAGATTCGGACGTATTCATAACGACTTGGTCTTATGCAACGTATTAGTAACGGACACAGAAACGTTTCGTTGTGTTATAGATAACTTATACCAACGAATGCTGAACCTGTTGTCGGCCTTCACAACCTATGCCCAACCGATAGTCTAACTTATGCATAGCGCGCTGCACGCATCGCCGACGATACGTGGCGTAGGTTATGAAAAGGCTGCCGCACAACGATTCAAATCATAACCGCCGCAGAAATGGAAGTGTCAACATCTCAGTCACACCTTGGCGATCTTGCCAGCGTATGCCGACCTCTGAAAAAATGCGTCTAAAACGCTGGCGCACGTCCGAATACGGTATGGTAAGTTTGGTATGCGTGAATAAAACACTAAAGTACGCTATCATACGTCGTATTAAGTGAGTACGTCTTGTAATTTTAAACATGTTGAAAATTTTACCACGTACTTGCCGTATGACACACGCTCCGCATGCGATGGAATAAGTTGTACGCACGATATGCGATCGTTGACACACATCGACACACGCTACTTGAAAGGTACTCATAAGTCGAAACACGTCAAGGTAATGGTTCGCGTCAGTGTTCCAGACTCCCGGTTTTTTTTTTCTTCGGTATGACGGTGTTCAGTGTACAGTGCGGTTATGATTTAAATCGTTGAGCGGCAGTCTATTAATTAATTATATTATAACCGCACTAGAAATCGAAGTGTCAACATCACCATCATACGAAGGAAGGAAGAAGAAAAAAAACAAAAAAAAACAGGGAGTCTGGAACACTGACGCTAACCATTACTTGATGTGTTTCGACTTATGAGCACCTTTCAAGTAACGTGTGTCGATGTGTGCAACGATGCGCGTAACGTGCCTACAACACCTTACTCATAGGTTAGAAATAAGTTTCGGGTACGCTAAACATTACCTCGACGTGTTTCGACTTATGAGTAACTTACAAGTAACGTGTGTCGACGGTGTCAACGATCGCGTGACGTGCCTACAACTTATGGCCAGCGTTATGCCGGAACGTGTGAGTCATACGCTGGCATAAGTCTTAAAATTTCAAGCATGGAAAATTTGAGGACAACCGAAAAGTACAACGTTTAAAGCCAGCGTACTACGACAATATGGCAGTGTTTTTCAGCGCTGCTCTCAATTTATCAAAACTTACCCATAACGTATTCGATGTGTACCAGCGTTTTTAGACAAATTTTCCAAAAATCGGCATAAGCTGGCTAAAACGTCAAGGTGTGACTGGCCTTTAGACTCCCCCACCCATCCTAGCTTCTCACTCCCCCTTGCTCCTCCTTTCTCCCTTCTCACTCCCCCATCCACTCTCTCTCCCTTCTCCCTCCTCTCCCCCTCCCCTTCCTCCTCTCACCTTCCTCCTCTATCCCTCCCTCCTTCTCTTTTCCACCCTCCACCCATTAGTATTCAGGTCAGCGAAGCGACGCGGTTGTATTTTCTCGTCTGAAGTATATCGGTCAAAAAACATGAACGTTTTAATAATTAGGAGTTATGTCATCCTGTGATATTTTGAACACCCTTTAATTTTACATTCACTATCCCATGGTATGGCAGATGATAATGTCACATGCGTGCAAGAGTGCACACACACACACACACACACACACACACAACACACCACCACACACACATGCTTGGCCGTTTTTTTGAATTACACACACACACACACACACACACACAAGCTTGCGTTTTTTTTGAATTACACAAACACACACTTTTTTGAATTAAAGCAATTCTTTTCTTTGTTTTTTGATTTTCATCTTACTTTTGCAGAATAGAAAGTTACAAAATCACATTATTTGTTCATGTTATTTGCTTATATTTAATCTCGAAACAAAGGATGTCAATTTTTTTTTTATCGATAATGGCATTTTACTTTCTTTATTTCAGGTCAGCTACATATCAACGTGCAAATGTCTGAGTACAAGAAGGAATATCCATCTTTTCTTCGCACACTACCGAGTGATGCTTTCCAAGCCACCGCAATGGCTCGCATCGTGCTCCATTTCCATTGGGTTTTTCTGGGAGCATTGCAAGATGATGATGATTATGGAAAACAAGGAATCGCTCAATTTGCAGAAGAAGTGGAAAATAAAGGGCATTGTCTCGACTTTATCAAAACGATCCCAAATGTTGAGGAAGTGGACAAAATTAATCTTCTTGGTGAGGAGATTTTTCTCCATTCAAAAGATGATCACATGTGTCCTGTGTTGAATCCCCCTAGTCCATTGAATTAACACCAGGTGTGTTGACTCAGCCTGTCATCCTTCCGAGGTCGGCAAAATGAGTACACTTGCTGGGAGATTTAGCCATTCGAGTATCCTGCATTGGAGTGGCGACCCATCCAGGATTGTGCCCAATAGGCCAAGAGACTGCTTCGGAGCACCGACACTCTGCATAGATTATGGTCCCAATGGATTGGATTTGGATCGCATGTGTGATTTATATTATTGTCATAATTTAACGATGAAGAAGTCGCTGCATTTTTATTTTCAAAGAATTGTTAAACACCGCGATTTGCATTCAGACAAGATTATGTGTTTCTGGAATTCAAGTTCGAGAATAATTTGATATCAAAGAATATTTCCATTCCTATTTAAGCATGTAATTCATAGATATCAACAACTTTCTCTGACTTTTTTTCAATACGGGACATTTGACATGACGTATGAATGCCAACGAGGCCTTTCGGGTATGCACTGTTGCTCCATTTTCAATGAATCACTTTTGCTTGCCGGGACACTTTTGTCCCACCTTGTTGTGTTCCTGAATGCAAATTACTCTCAGAAAAACATAAGAAATACGAGAAGTCTCTGATATCTGTGGATGAGAGGCACCAACTTCCTAGAATTTTCTGTTTCTTCAGGCAAGCAGCGACACACACACACACACACACACACACACACACACACACGGACAATTTGAGACCTGGTAGGTCTCTTTTCCCTCTCCTGAAACCCACCCATGTGTGGAGATAGCAGCCATCAACAGCAACTTATATGCAAACATACACATACATGTACACACATATTGGCACACTTGCACACATTACATATACACACACAAAGGTGGATACTTTGAGACCTGGGAAGACTCCGTTCCACCTTCTGAAACCTGCATATGTAGATAACAAGCAACGACACACACACATACTGGGGCTGTTCTAAGTTCCGTTGTGGTAATGAACACTACTGTATATTTACAAACACACATGCATGCAAATGTACACATAAAGTACATAAAAAAGACAAACACAAAGATTTACCTTTAAACATAGTTCTTTATGCCTGGTGTTGGCTGAATGGTTGGGGTGGTGGGCTTGGGATCCTCGGGTTCTGAGTTCAATTCCTGTTTAGCTGTTGAATTATTACCAGATGGGGTTTATCGGCCTGTCCTCCTTCCCAAGTCGGCAAAATGAGTGCCAGCATGCTGGTATACTGTGTCGGTGTGGCGACCTGTCCAGGATTGTGCCCAATAGCTAAGGAGACTGCTTAAGCAGCAACAATGCTCTGCACAGAGTATGGTCCCAATGGATGGATGGAGACTGTGTGTGCATGAAACCCAATGGAAACTGTCAGTCTATACTTTTCACAGCTTGAACCAACATGGACGAACTCTGAACACGAGCTTGACAGACAATATTTTTATGTGTATCGATGTCGAAGTGATGGACGGATAATGAAAGCAAATCATATGTGAAGTTTAAACAAAGCAATGACCTCTAAAAATGAAACCACATTTTCAGCAGGCGAGGCCTCCCGAGGCACCCCATGGCATCACAGCTCCAAACACAGACACCATGGGGCCTGAAACGTCGTCCAATCGATGTGTTCAGTTTGAAAGGCATGGGTACTTTTGCAGTGTATCGCCATATATTTTGTATAACATAAATGGAGTTCGGTCTCGGTGTACTGACATCCATCCCTGCGTCCGTCGTTCCTGCTTGCTTGCATTTGGCCGGCAAAAATTTTCCTGGAGGAGATGCAACTGAAAAAACCACTGCACCCTCAAGACACACTCTGAACGACATTTTTTTATCTTCTTCGACTTATTCTTCTTCTTTTGGGTTTAGTCGCATTTTCAGAGCTGTAAGGCTCCACATCCATCACACAGCTAAACACTTTGTCTGGATCCGACAAGTTTGAGGGACGTTTTGTTGATTGACCTGTTTATTTAGCCCCCGTTGGACCTAGTCCGAAACTGGGGCTTATGGATTTGGTCTCTTTTCATGTAAGTGCGCGCGTGCATCTGCAACCATAACTCGGATGTGTCCGGACCAATTTTATTCATACTTTGCACAAACCCAACACATGATGGTAAATATAAACACATCATTTTGTTTTTCAGTGTGATCAAAGATGGTCAGCTGGCAGCCATTTTAGTTCTAAACTAGAATGACAATATTTGACATCACGTCGCCAGCATGACGCCACCAACATTATTACATCATTGTACATACTTGTACCAAGTTTTGATTTAAATCCCTGAACCTAGATTTAAAATATTAAATAATTCTGGCTGCCTGACCATGCGTCCGATCAGGTTGAAATTTAAAACATGTATTCCACATGTCTACGAGATCATAAGTCTGACGTTTCACATCGATGGATGAAGCGGTTCAAGAGAATTTTTTTTTTTAAAGAATTTCGTTCAAACCAACATGGCTGCCAGACAATGTGATCTATTAATTATTTGTGAATGCCTTGGTATCCCCAAGCCTTGGGGAACATGTCAGTGAAGTTTCGCCTCGATCTCTTCAGCCGTTCTGGAGAAGATTTTAAAATGTTTATTCTTCAAAAAATAATAGCTGCCAAATCATGTGACCTATGACGTCATAGTTATTACAAAAACATTCTACATGAGTAGTCATGAGTAGTATGAGTAGTAGTATGGTGAGTAGTAATACTCATACATGAGTAGTATGGTGAAAATTTCAAGAAATTTATTTGGTGAAAATAAACCATGCCGCCCCGCTTCGATACAACCCCACTTCAATTGGACACCTGAGCCACGACGTCCTCTTTATCAAATCAAATTCAAATTCATGTGACCGATGATGTTGAAATTTTCAACCAATATTCTCAATGCTGAGTCGATCATATTGAAAATATACATTTCTCTGAAACTGTTTAGCCTTTCGATGCATGACTTTGCAGTGATGTTCAACGACTGATGCTGAAAATATTTTACGTAACATTGACCTCAGCAGGCACATGATGTGGCAGCCACGTTGGTTTAAGGAAATAGTTGACAAATTATTTCTCTGAAACCGTTTAACCGATCAATATTGGACTTTGCAGTTAAATATGACATCATCAATCACGTGGTGTGGCAGCCACATTGGTTTCAAGGAGATACTTACAAAATTATATTTCAAAAACTGCTGCAGCGATCGAGCAAAACTTTGCAATTGTGATCCACGATCCTTACTCCATGTTAACTCAACCTTATTCATTGATCCATTTAGTGGTTCTGGAGAAAAAGGTATTTAAATTTTTGATTTTCAAACTAACATGGCTGCCAAACCACGTGACTTCTGGCATTGAACATTTTGACTCTTGAAGTATAACAGTTTGAAGTTTTGTTTTGATCGGATATGGTTCATTTTTCTATCCAATATGGCTGACACACCACATGACCTATGACATCATAATTTCCACACTGTATGCAGCAATAGTTTTAGATATTTGTTCAATTTAATTTCATTCGGATAAGCAGTTCCAGAGAAAACATTTAATGTTATTCTTCAATCCAATACGGCCACCGTACCACATGACATCAATTATTCTTTATCAATGTAGTGTCAGAGGCATGCTGGATTGGTGTGTGAAGTTTCCCCTCAATCAGTCCAACCATTCTGGAGAAGAAGATTTTTGAAGGTTTTCGGGTAAATCAAAGACGGCTCCCAGACCATGTAACTGATGACGTCATAGTTATCAAACTTAATTCAACATGGCTTGTTGATCATTTATGTACAATTTAATTTCGATACTTAAAGCGATTCTGGAGAAGATGTTTTAAAATTTTTTTTAAACAATATGGCTGCCAAACCGCATGACCAATGACGTCATAATTTTTTCTGTTGACCAATCTATCCCAAGAGGAACCTCACAAATTTTCATGCTGATTTCATGCACCATTATACTTGTCGAATTTTTACTTGTATACCACTTCACCGATGACATAGTCAAATACCCCTAATTCCCCCTGGAGGGTAGTTGCCAGGTACCAAGTTTCAATTTTTTCCATGGTGCATTTTAGTTGATACAGAGGTCCAATTTTTTCTCGTTTTTCCAACATGGCATCCAACGACACGTGACATATGACATCATAATTATCAATAAAAAATTATGCATGAATAGGTGCATCTCTGGTGAAAATTTCTTGTCAATCGGATAAGCAGTTGCAGAGAAAACAGTGAAAATTTGCATGGATGTCCACATACATGGACAGACAACCCGAAAATGTAATGCCACTGGTAACTTCGTCACCGGAGACATAAAACACCCTATGTTGATGACATCCTCAAACATTCCTCACACATGCATTTACCGATGTTGCTCAAATTTGGCACACAGATAAGGAATAATGGCTTACATAAGCACATCATTTATTTTTCAAAATCAGATCCAGGAGGGCTGACTGGTGGCAATTGAAGTTGTAAAAAAACCTGATGTTAAATATGTCCTCAAACATTTCTTAGACGAGCATTTAACGATGTTGTGAAAACTTGGCACACAGATATGGAATGACAGCTCACATAAGCTTGTCATTGTTTTTTGAGAACAGATCCAAGATGGCTGACTGGCGGCCATTTGAGTAGTAAAAAACCTGATGTGGAACATGTCCTCAACCATTTCTCAGACAAGCATTCACCAATGTTGTTCACACTTTGCACACAGATATTAATTGAATGATGTGTAACATAAGCACGTCATTTCTTTGCGAGATCAGATCGAAGATGGCCGACTGGTGGCCATTTTCTTACTTAAACATATCCCAAACCATTTCTCCAAAATACATGGTCTGATTTTGTTCAAAATTGGCAAAAGCACAGTACACAAAGGCATACACAGGCATCTTACTTTATTTTATGATCTGATCAAAGATGGCTGACTGGTAGACCGGCGGCCATTTTAGTTGAACATAAATATGGGATATACCGATAACTCCGTACAGCAAAATGATTAAAACCACAGGGTCTATGATACATTTTTTATCTATTGTCTTTGTTTTATTTATTTGAGGATACAGATAAATAAATCAGTAATTAATTAAGAAATAGGACCACCTGTCGTGATGCTCAACTGGATCAGGAGCAAATAACTCAACCCCCCTGCAGACCTCCTGAGGCCATAAATATTTTCATGACATGACCAAACTTAGGTACATAATGGGTGATGAAGGTTGTGGTCGTTTCATTGAAATTGTGTGTGTAGTTTCGGAGGAGACAACAAATTCCCATTTTGGAGGATCCAACCACCCCAACCACCGTAGACTCCTTTAATGAGTACAGATTTTGTTGTGGGTCGATACACTTTGGTATATCACTGACGATTAAGGTTGTGGTAATGTTTCATCAAAATCGTGTGTTTTGAGCAAGCGATAATGACTGAAGTGGTGACAGACGAACTCACTGACTGACTGACTCACTTACGGACACTACTCAATCGCTTAAGCTCCCTGGACGAACTTCCAGGTGAGCGAGAAACTAGTGGGCGATCCCACCCTCCAAGTTGGAGTACCGTTCTTGCTCCACCTTCAGTGAGCAATGTGCTGTGGCACATTCTTGGAAATGCACTTTATAATTTTTGTCATTTTTGAAAGAAAATTTATTGATCACAATAAATCATTTGGCATGACATAATTTTCAGAGGTTACGTTATATTATGAAGAAAAGAAGATTATTTGTAATACCACTTAGAACAAAGGGGGTGCTATTTCTGTCACACAGATACATGTGCAGTCGGACTCCCTATTTGCTACCCGTTATTCGCAGACCCTGTGTATTTGTGGGTCATAAAGTGTGACCTACTTCTACATTCGCGTTTTTTTTTTCACACTTCAGGAATGACCTCAAATATCCAACATCTCTTATATATTAATTCAGCCTGGGAATTCTTCCAGAGAAAACTATCTCTTATTCAACACTCATTCAATGGTGAAGGCATAAAATATCAGACATTAGATCAAGGCCATCGTTCTGGACATATTGAGAGCTTTTGATATAATCTAGCATCCTGCCTTGCTTTCCAAACTGTCTCCTGATGGAATCCAAGGCCAACTCCACTCTTGGATTACTGACTTCTTCCACTCTTGTAGCCAATGTTTGGCTCTCAAGAGAACCCTTTCTTCTCCTTTCCCTGCCAAGGCTGGAGGACCACAAGGCAGTGTTCAAGGCCCAATCTTATTCCTAATCTTCATCAGTGATCTTACTGTCTCTCTGGAAATTCCTCTTTATCTCTTTTCTGATGACTCCACTCACTGCCGGAACATTTCTCATCATTCTGACAGATAGGCATCAGCCTCTTCCCATTCCTCAGACCTTGACAAAATCACAAACTGGTCAAACACAATTTGCTTGTGTAACCATATTGTCCACCCTTTGCATTCTCCCATAGCACTCATCATTACCTGCATCCCTTGATTATCCATCTCCATCTGCTTTCTCCCTCCGACCTGCTATTTGTGTTTCACCTTTCTCCTGCTGTTCCATTTGCTATGTTGTGTCCTGATTTGTTCTGTGTCATTGCTCTTCCATCGCTCCTCCATTTTCGCCATTCATGGAATTTTTCACCATTCATGCAATTTTTCACCATTCACCATTCATGGAATTTTTAATTAATTTTTCAGGAACTTGTTATGAATTTTTCATTAATTTTTCCAGGAACTTTTCATGAATTTTTCATTTTTTTTCATTTTCATGACTTTTCATGAATTTTTATAAATTTTTCATGATTTTTTCATGAATTTCAGGAATTTTTCATGAAATTTTCAGGCACATGAATTTTTTGTGTGGATTCGCCATTCATGGAATTTTTCAGGAACGTATCCCCCGCGAATGCCGGGGTCCGACAGCATATGCAGATAATAAAACCGGAAGGGCACTCTTCGACGTCACTAGGTATGCCTCCGCCAACATTATTACATCATTTTACACACTTGTATCAAGCTTGATTTAAATCCACTAGCAGATAGCCGTCTACGACAGGTATCGGGGACAGGATGGATCACAATACTCAGTTACGGTAGTTTCTTTGGATGTTTTGCGCCGCATTCAACAGCTCAGTTCATATTGTTGGTGTGTCTGGGTGCCCATGGCAGCGTTTGAGTCCGGTCACTTTAGAATTTAGATTGTTGGCCTTGACACATTGTGCCGGATGAGTAACACAAACGCTTTGACATATTCATCTTTCTATATTTCCTCCATCAACAGATTAACAACATGGCAGGATAAAAGTCGTAAATGCTGAGTTGAACAAACGTCCTGAACTCATGGACTTAGTTAAGTAAAGCACGTCGTCTGGGACCCGGCCATCGTTTTGCCTCCGAACGCTGCTGATTGTGACGTCATCGATTCCCTCTTTGAAAATTCTATCTATATTCGATTTTTTAAAATCCACTGTCACCTGTGTAAATACATGGAACACATAATGTGAAGATTTCGTTGGTATGAACAAAATATTGTTCGAAGAAAAGTGTGTTAGAAGTTTCAGGCTTATGCCCATTATATTAAAATGAACCCAGATTCAAAAGCCACAAGGAAATAATTCTGGCTGCCATACCATGCGTCCAATCAGGCTGAAATTTAAAACATACTAGACGACCCGTGAACCTGTTGGGTTCCCGTTGTGACAGCGGTTGATAAAAAATCATTTCAAAAAAAAAAGATAGCTCCAGCAAACTATACCGCTGAGGTTGTTTGCATTGATCAAATACTCCTGATGAGTACTGACTGAATCATGAATTGATTTTAAAAAAATTTTACGTTGCCGATTTTAACGAAACTTGATATTGCACGTCAATGTGAAAAAAAAACGGAGAGAAAGAAAGTCGAATAAATTATTGTGCGTAATCTTCACACACAATTTTATTTATTAATGAACACGGAAGTATTAGATCAAAATGGCGATGTTTATTTCATGTTTAAAAATATATCATTCTTTGTCCATACTAAATGTTTGAGATTTTTTATTAAATCATTTCAAGAAAAAAAAAAAGATAGCTCCAGCGAACTATACCACTGAGGTTGTTTCCATTGATCAAATTCTCCTGAAGAGACTTGACTGAATCGGGAATTGATTTTTTAATATATTTTTCGATGCCTCATTTGAACGAAACTTGATACGGCACACTGCAGGGGAATGGTGAGTAAGATGGGCTGAAAATTTTTGTGCTGTGGTGTACCGTTTTGGCTGTATTTCAGGAACATGCATACATACACACATACATACACACAAACATACATACATACATACATACAAGATGAGAGTTTTACTATTATAGTGTTTCCCATGAACAAGAGAACATAATTGTGAAGTTTCATATATATATATATATATATATATATATATATATATATATATATATTACAAAAACTCTCATCTTGTATGTAAGTATGTATTATGTATGTTCCCGAAATACAGCCAAAACGGTCACGATAGAGCAAATATTTTTGGGCCACCTTACTCACCATTCACCTGCAGTGTGCAGTATTCAAGTTACGTTCAAATCTGGCAAATAGAATTTAAAAAAAAATCAATTCCTGATTCAGCTAAGTCCTCTTCGGGAGAATTTGATCAATGCAAACATCTTCAGCGGTATAGTTCGCTGGAGCTATCTTCTTTTTTCCTTGAAATGATTTTTTTCATCAACCGCTGTCACAACAGTACCCCAACGGGTTCACGGGTCATCTAGTATATATTAATATTTCCGTTCAATTCAATATGGCTTCCAGACCGTGTGATCTTTCAATTATTTGTGAACACCCTGGTATCCCAAAGGTTTGGGGAACATGTTGGGGAAGTATACCCTTGATCTGTCAAGCTGTTTTGGAGAGGATTTTTAAAGGTTTTTATGTTAAAAACAATTTGGCTGCTGAACCATGTAACTGATGACATCATCACTTTTTCCCATACCATTTATCCCTCGATGACCCTCAAAATGTTTCTTACTGATTGCATAAAACATTCGATGTATGCAATTATGATATCATAATGAAGCCAACTATGACTTCATCAAAAATATCACAATTGTTTCCCATGGGGAGTACTTGCTCACATGTGCCAAGTTTAGATTTTTTTTCCACAGAGCAGTTTTGGAGATAAAGACGTCCAATGTTTTTCATTTTTTACAATATGGCTACCATACCATGTCACCTATGATGTCATAATTCTCATTAAAACATTTGACATATGTAGTTGCACCTGTGGTGAAAATTTTGTGTCAATCAGATGGGTGGTTCCAGAAAAAATAGACAAAACAAGCAGGGCACTCAAATGAGCGCATACCTCCGCCATGCAATGCCTGATTCATGACAACATATTCCGCCCAAT
>CM068953.1:193610896-193636726 GCA_035128595.1 Eptatretus atami | reverse complement strand
TCGTGCAGCTCTATGTACTGGAGCAGCACGTCGTCCAAAGCCCTCTTGTACCTTCTGTAGCATTCCATCAATGGGTCGGCATCTTGAACCCTCTCGGCAATGGAACGTAGACCTTGAACTACCTCACCGAGGAACTTCACCATGAGGTTTGAGGTCGGCACGTCTTCCTCACAATTGCTGGCTTCCGCCTCCTCGGAAGCCTTTGTGATTGCCTCCAATTTCTCCTCAGTGAGCTCTTCAGCACGTGACTCAATGAGGGCCTCCAACTCCTCAGGCTGCATGTTGTCAAAGCCTTATTTTCTGACCTGCCATACCAACCCGACAAAGGTGTGCCTCTCCACCATATTATCGGGAAAGCCAGTGAAATTCTTCACAACCTGAAGTCAAAGGTTGTGCCCGCATGCATTGTTGGTTGCTGCTTCACTTCCTCCAAGGATTCCTTCATGTCACCAATGTAGTGAGCAATGTTGAAATCTTTCCAACATTGCTTGATCGTGAGCCCTGGGTCAGACTCCATGGCATCCAGGATGCGACTAAAGGTGCGTCGGATGTAATAAGTCTTGAAAGTTGATATTACCTCCTGGTCGAGTGGCTGGATGAGGGAGGTGGTGTTCGGCAACAGGAACATGACCTCAACGTTCGGGTGAGGGCCGTTCAGGTTTGTGGCATGGCCAGGAGCGCTGTCAAGCAGAAGTATCTTGAACGGAAGATTATTTCCTGCCAGCTACCTCTTGACCTGAGGAATGAAACCGTAATGGAAAGAGTCCATAAAAAGTTCAGACATAACATATGCCTTCCTCATCGGCCTCCAGTACATGGGCAGCACCTGCTTGTTTGTGTTCTTCAGCGCATGTGGGTTCAGGAAATGGTGGAGCATCATGGGATTTATCATGAAGTCCACATTGGCATTGGTGCAGAGGATAAGGGATACCCGGTCCTTTGTGGCCTTGAAGCAGGCTGCTTTGGTCTCACACTGAGATGTACGTTCTGGTCGGCATCTTTTTTCCAAAACAAGCTGTTCTCATTATCATTAAAGACCTGCTCTGGCAGGTACCCCTCTTCTCCTCAATGAGGATCGTGGTTCTGCAGGGAATATCTTGGCCATGTTGTGGTCTCTGGAGGATTGCTCCCCAACAAGCTTGACTTTGCACAAATGATATCGTGCCTTGAAGCAGTGGAACCACACCCTGCACGCTGTAAATGGGCTGGAGATGCTGTTTTTACCTGCCATGCTCATGTTTGCACCAGCCGCACCAGAGATGGTCATTCAGGAGCTTCTCCTTCTCCCGTATCAGTGGTCCACTTAGAGAGCATACCCTTCTGAGTATTATCCTCGATCCACACGTTCAGAGCCTTCTCCATCCACTCAGCGTGGAAGTCCTGGACCAAAGCAACCACCTTCGTGCTTGGTGGCCTGCTTGCCGCAACACTCTCTCGTATGGCCTTCTCATTCTTTCTGATGTAACGAACGGTGGACTCGTTGACATCATAATGTTAGCCGATAGATGCCGTGGTTTCTCCTCTTGCAAACCAGTCCAGCAGCTCGACCTTGCTGCTCAGGCTCATTACATTCCTCTGCCTCTTCACAGTGGTTGCATCTCCCACACAGGTCTTGCGTTTGGGAGCCATTTTTGAAGAATTAACAGAGCGAGAGGCAATACACAGGTGAGAGCAACAGGATGAGAATGATGGTGATCCAGGATGCGGTGGACTTATGTACCAGATTGTAAATCACGCTTGCATTGTGTGTTACTTTTTGTCACTGCGAGAGGGGTGAGTAGTCTGCGCATTGTTTGTGGTGGATTTTTTTTTGGTTGATCCTGGATTTAGCAGCTGATAATAGATGTGGTGAGCGATGATATTGTGTAATTAGTCAGGATGTAGCTAGCTGCTAATTACACTTATAGATATGCTGAACATTTCCATTCTTTAATTCACATGACATGACATCTTTCCTATGGACAGGTCGATTATGCTGAGCGCTTTACCAATGTAACAGCTCAGATGGTGCTGTTTGTAGTAAGATGGTGATTTACACGAAGATGTGCTGAATGTCTCCATTTTGTCATGCCTGTACTTGGCGACCGGGTAATTACTGGACAAATCAATAGATGCTGTCTGGTTGCCTGAAGTCTCCAGCCAGGTATACTTGGTGACATAACCAGGTTTTGCGAGTGATTGTCGAGGTTAAAAAAAGGCTATGTGTATTAGCCAACAAATCAGACATAAAAGAGAAGACCATTATCACGTTCATAAAGGAGGGTGGGAAAGTAAGGTTAAGCAACATCAAGGGGGCAGCATGCATTTTGAAGCCAGGTGTGGGCTGGCAGGTAGATGCAGGTTTGGACAGAGGCTGAGGTTCCCATCTCATATTGCAGTCATCCAACAAAGACTGATTTATTTATTTGGTCTGATGTGGTAAAAAGGGTCATCATCATTGAGATGACAGTACCATGGATGAGTCTTTTTAAAAAGAAAAATTTGTTTTCCTTGTTATGCTCAAATTAAACAGAGTGACGGAGTTTATATAATATATATATATATATATATATATATATATATATATATATTATATATATATATATATATATATATAATATATAACGAGATTGAAAGACATATTCTCAGTGTTTGATGAGTTTGTGATTTTGTCATGGTCTGAAGAGAGAGGAGAGACTGCTGCCTGCCTTTTTGAAGGATGAGAGATGTCATGGCAGAGGGTTGAGTCATCAGAAAGTCGATAAAGGGGATTTTGCAGAATCAGAAAGATCATTGATGAAGATCAGGAATAGAACTTGGCCCAGAACATAGCCGTGGGGCACTCCAGCCTTGACAGGGAGAGAAATGAAAGGAATCTGTTGTAAGCCACACGTCGGAAACGAAAGTAGAGTAATTCAGGAAGCCATGTGCATTTGGCCTTGGTTGACAAAGGCAGAGAGTTTGTAGGGCAAGGTGTGATGCCATATTTTGTAAAAGCACAAGATTTGTCCAGATGTGTGGAGAGGAAAATGATAAGGTAACAGTACAGGTGAAACTGACAGTGAAAGTAAAGAAATCCAGGATGATATCTTCATCATTGAAAGTTGGATTACTGGATAAAAGGAAGACATGACCTCATGCATAAGAAACCGGGAACCAATTATATTATCAATGAATAAAACAATTTATTTTCCAACAGAATATGAAGTATAATCTTTCGTTCTTGTATCTGACCAGTTCACTTGTTACTCGGCCTGCAAACTGTGTGTGACACACAGGACTATTCAAAATGGTGGTCATGTGCTCATGCGCTGCCACTTGTGCACAACTGCAAAAACAGCATTTCCCACATAGGACCCCATGACATCCTCTGAAGCCTCAGGTCCAGCACAAGCCTTTCAGTCTCAAATTTTGACCAGAGCTCTGTTTGAACATTTCTTGAGTATCTTATAGTTACTTAAAAATTATCAGAAAACTTGTTTCACTTGAAAACGAAAAAAATCATTATTTTGTTTTAGATTCTCAAGAATGCTTCCAATGCCCCAAATACTTTTGGCCAACTAAACATCGGGACGCTTGTATACTCATGGCTGAAGAATTTCTGCCTTTATATGATCCAGTGACGATCACTCTGTTGGTCCTTTCACTCATTGGGATATTATTGGTGTCTGTGGTTGTGTCGATGATGTACACACAACGTGAACTCCCTTTGATGAATGATGAAAATTTAAAAGTGAATCTCCTTCTCCTTGTGGCATTAGGAGGATCCTTTGGGAGTGCTTTGGTTTTTATTGGGAAGCCAACAGATAACGTGTGCAGCTTACGGGAAACGTTTCCCTGTGTGCTGATTTCATTGGCCATAACCTGCATGCTGGCTAAATGTGCAAGAATTGTAGTTGCTTTGGAAGGTATTGTTTGAATGTTGTTTTTTATTGAAACTGTATAAGATGAAATCAATGTTTTTGTGTAACTTGTGTCACAATTTCAGGATTATATTGACAAATGCTGATGATGTATATACAAGATAGGAGATTTTAAAAGAACAAACATCTTCAAAACAAATATACATGGTGAGGTGGCCCAAAAGTCCTGCCCCAGAGGGTAATGGTAACGTAAAAAAATATACACTTGTATTGGAGGGGAGAGTGGATTGGAGCGGAGAAGAAGAAGAGGAAGAGAGATGAAGAGAGTGAGTATGTGGAAGGTGGAATGAGGATGTATGCAGAGTGAGGAGGGGTGGAGAAAGGGAAGACAGTGTGAAGTGAGAGGAAGGGAAGGCAGATGTGCGGCGGAGCATGAAATACGATTCTTAATGTCTCAACAAAATAATTCTGCATAGAATAACAGTGAAGAGGGAAACAAAAAAATGTCTGAAATCCATTTTCTACCCGTCATATTGTAAACACCACCCAGATACAAAAACCACCCTGACATGTCCGGAGACAAACACCGCATGGGGACAAACACCGCCGAGACACATCTGGAGACAAACAAACATGGCTCAGACAGGTCTGTAGACAAACACGGTCTGGAGATTATCAATGCTCGGACATGTCTAGAGACAAGCTCCATTCAGAGACAAACGTCCATAAACAACACGTCCGTAAACGTGTTTACACGTTTACACGTCCGTAAACAAACATCACCAGGACAAAAACACTTCCTGGACAAGGTCGGAAAGAAATATTGCCAGGACATAAACACTTCCTGGACATGTACAGAGACAAACACCACCCAGACAGAAACAGCATCCGGACATGTCCGAAGACAAACAACATCTGGACGCAATCATGGCCTGGACACGTCCAGGGACATAGAGAGAAAGAGAGGGGTGGGGGAAGTGGCGGTTGTAGAGAGAAAATGTGTGTTTTAATAACAATACACACACACACACACACACACACACACACACACACACACACACACGCACACACTATGTACACGTGTAATATATATATATTGTTGCGAATTCGCGCCCGTCGGCGTGCGATCGGCCACGTGACTCGAATCGCGACCGCCTCGCCCACCGGACGGACAATTCAGTCGTGACCCTCCCGGCTAACGCCGGGATCCAGTCACGGGTGGACCTTTCGGACTCACCACAACCCAGTCCGCATTCTACCCGCGCGGAATAGGGTGAATCGCCGAAAGTCGATATACCTAAGTACCCGCGCGGGTAACCTACCGAGGGATTGTACCTCGCCACAGGCCGACTTCGGACACGATCCGCTTAAGCGGCTCGTTCCGGGCTAACGGGATAACCGAGCGGTGTTATCGTCGGCCTTGACGGTTCAGATTAATTATCGGGCGGATTAGCCCACGACGAACCCTTTACATGAAACAAGATGGAGACCCAACGAAGGAAGGACGCAGCGACACGGGGGAAGATTCAACAAGGACGCATTTATTTACACAGACGGACACAAAGCACACGTATAGCACATATTTATAGCAACAATAATAATTAAAGAAATGCACATATATCAAACAGAAAAACAAGAGCAGGGACGATAACGCGACACACGGACCACTTAAAACAATTCTACTTCACGGACTTGGCGCCGACACACACACGTCACACAAACCCAAAAGAAATGGAAGTCGACTTCCCTGCGGTGTTGAGTCCTCGGCGACCGTCCTCTGCCGCGACCCCCGCTCGAGCGTGGTCGGCGAGGCCTCTCCGGCGCGCCTCGCGCCTCGCGCCTGCCCGTACCGGCCTCTCGACGCCTTCTGCCGACACTGAGAGAGCACACGCCGAACCCAGAGAGCCAGAACGCCGAACTCAGAGAAGCGAGCAGAGAAGAAAGAACCTCCAAGCAGAAGACGAATCAACGAAGAAGAGAGAGGCAAAAGCATCGACGACGAAGAAGAGAGCTCAGCCTCAGCCGCCTCCGCGTCTTATACGCCCGGCGCCCGCGCCCCGTTCTCGGCTCCACCCTCCTTCGAGGCGCTTCGAGAAGGGGGGCGTTCCCTCTCGTTCCCTCCCACCTGCGTCTTGTGGGGGGCGAGGCGAAGCCGTTCGACGGCCTTCAGCGCGCAAACGTCGTTCGTAGACCGCTGAGGATGGCGTTCGTTGCTGTGGGTAGCGTGGTTGAGATGGTGGCGTGGTTGTGAGGTGGCGGGGCTGGCGTTGTTAGAGTGGTGGCGTGGTTAGCGTTGTTGTTGTTGGTGGCGTTGTTGACGTTGAAGTGTGGTTTGTTCGAAAATAAAGCAGAACAGAAAAAACGCCTAACTAAAGGATCGCAGCCCGAATGAATCACATTAATTCCTCTAGACAATGGGTTTGGGCTAACTACACATGTACTTAAGAACTATTTCTCACCTACGGGACCTTTATGGTGTTTGCGAATTTCCAGAGCCGTAACACTACCCCTCCCCTTTTTACAGACTCGTCCGAGTCGTCAAATTATCGTGTGCCATCATGTGTAGTTCTCCCCTAGTAGTTTTTACCTACGGATCCCTGAGTGGGACATTCATGGTATTCGTGTCCAAAATAAATAACCTGAGGGCTGAGTACTAACTAAACAAACTCACTCACACGGACGACTTAAATAAAATTGCCGGCGCTAAGACATACATGCCGGGGGCGCACTCATATTTACAATACACAACTTATCCTTAACCTTATAATTTACACTAAACCATGGCCCAGGATCAATGGACTCTACAGGAAAAAGAAAGAGTCAAAAGAAACCGGTGCACGGGCCGCCACTGCAGGCCCGTGTTGCAGCTGCCAACAGGACAGTTCCTGCAGCTTGCAAACTGTTGCTTGCGGATCCTGGCGCACATGGCAATGAACAAGGGGGGCAAATCAAAACAGAACGGGGGCAAACTGATGAGGGCAGTGGGCATGGGCCAAAGCAAGGGCAGGCAGGCAAGGCATGGCAAAGGTGAGCAGGCAAACACAGCTGCAGAAAAAAGGCCGCTACAGGCAAACACAGCCGGCGGACGAACGGGCCGGCACAGGCCTTGAAGCACAGCTGCAGACGATCCGGCCGGCACAGGCCTTGCAGCAAAACAACAGCTGCCGATTAAGTGGGCCGGCCTCTCGCCGTGCCGTGGAGGTTGGTGGAGGGAGTGCGGTGGTGCTGGCCACTCAGAAGGCGGGCTCGGACCTACCTACTGTCTCCCTCCCAACCTATCGCCTTTGCCTGTCACTGTCCATACCACTCCCTTAATTTGTCAAAACCCAATTTAGCCCCAACTAATTTTTTGTCGTTTTTATTTTCATCCCTCTTCCCCACTATAATTCGTCCCCTAACCCCTTTACTGTCTCTGTTCGGCTAACCTATCGTCCCCTAGCCTACTCCAACCCCTACGTTCCCTTCCCGGAGGGGAATAAGGGAGAGCTAGCGTCCTGTGCAGAGGCCCAACAAAGCTCAAGATGGCCTCCCCAGATCTCAGCGATCTAACCCAAAGTGGGTCCAGCGCCCACAACGAAAGCGAGAGGATGGATGGTGCGGAGGGGTACACTTCCTATCTACCTAACCATTTACCTTTAAACTACCCCGGGCTTTCAACAAGCGCCTCTCGCTTAATCTATTGGTTCTAAAAACCCAGATTCCGTCGCCTGTGTTGGTGTCCTCACTATTTCGGGCCTCGCCCTCCAGTTTTCCTCCCGTGCCCTCACACGGTCTCATGGCTGGGACGCGTGGCTCCCCTGGCAGGCACGACCCTCTGCCGAATCCCCTACGATGGCACCCCCGGGCACTACACTGCCTCCGAGCCTACCAGCTCCTAAACACCGGGGAGTGCCCCCATGGCACTCCCCTGAAAGCACACGTGGCAGGCTGGCGCCCCGGGCCCCTTTCCGAGGGTCACCCGTGCCCACAGACACTGCCCACGCGGCCAACGGCGCTCCGGGCCCCGCACCAAGCGGGCGCACCCGTGCCCACTACGCTAACCCGGCCCCCCATGGCCCTTGGCCTACCACGGCCGACTAGCCCGGTGCCCGGGGTAACCCACTCAGCGATACTCACGTTCGCAGCCACGCTCCAGCCCGTCAACAGGGCTCCTGCACCCCTCCAAATAGGTTTCGAGCCTCACTCCACCAAAGCAAAACGACCTCCATTTTGTCAATTTAACTAACCCAGCTAACTCACTTTACACCGACCCCGGGGTCCTTGGCGCGGGAGTCACTCCTCCCCCAATCACTCATCGCACCATGCATTCCACATTCGCTCCACTCACACAGACCCGCTGGCCTCACTCACTCCTCATGTACTCACCTCACAACTCACTAACCCTTCAACACACCGCTGAATCCTGCATCCTTCTATCTACCTCCCTAACTACCTCGTGCTCCCACGTCGTCCCTTAAAACTAACAGCACGTTCCTTTTAACACTACGTAGCTAAGCTACGTCCCCACTACACATCCACAGTCTGTCACTGTCCTCCAAATCAAAAAAAATCATTTTCCCCACTAAAGCCCACTACAATCCCTCTACCTAATCCATTCCACAGACTCCATGAGGACTTACCCCTGCCCCATGAAGTCGGTCTAACTATGCTAACCCTTCCCCCTAGCTAGTTCCATCCTGGGCCCTGGTAAGGGGATCTTTCACCCCTTGCCCAGGGAATCCTGTTCACCGAAAGCGAGGCTTGCTTTCGTAATTTTGTTTTTCCAATTATGCGCAGCACCAACGCGGCAACTCACAGCTTGCGCTCTTGCACCTTTCCCATGACGTCATGCAGCTGCACGTGTACCTCGTCCCTCTTGGACGGTACCATCCGGCAGGGATTCACCCTCCTGCCGGATTCCAACCCTACGTGCAGCCATGACGTCACCCTGCGCACCCCAAACAAAACCTCGCACTCCGAGGGGCTCCCCACGCGAACACATGTGCTCTGCCGTTGGAGCCTACACACACGCTCGCGTGGAGAACCCATCCGGTCCAAATCCGTCTCCTGCCTAAACTTTGTCCGTCCGCGGATCGGCAAATCCACCGCTGGCGTTTCCGGACCGGGCTTCACTCCCGCAAGCGAGCACGTGGGGGCCTCGTGCGTTGCACAGCACGGACCGCGCGCTCGCTGCTGGGTGAACCCGGCACGGTCCCCACAACAGCTACGGCCGCTACCCGCTTTTGTCCTCTGTCGCCGTCGTCTCCGTTCCACCCACGCACACCTGCGTGTTACGACGCACATACTCCACTCCATTACACTCACACCGGGAGACACGGCTGCATGCTCCCACATGCCGACCGTCATCTCCTACACACCGCGACTAACACACCACTGTCTCCCTCACTACCGCATTCTCACACACCGCGCGCTTCGCACACGCGTGCCGTTTCTGGCGCACACGCCGCTCCACCCACCCATGGTCTTTCACCCGCACCCGTGGCTCCTCACAACGGTGCCTCATCCACCTGCGGTGCCCCTTTCACACACGGCACGCTGGAGCACGCACTCCGGCCACCATGCCACCACACCACTCACAACACGGGGTCGCACTCACACCTGGGGTCTCATCCACACACGGGGGCGCACTCACACCTTGCACCACACCACACGGGACAACCACACTGGGATTCGTGTCCCCAACAAGGTTCCCGGGCCTCTATACCCCCCAAGCTGCACGTGCACCCGTCCACAGCACACGTCCTTCAACCGCGCTTGGCACGACCGAACCCACCTGGTCGTGACTCGCTTCAAGGGGGAAACTCCCTCCCCTCGTTCCTGGAGGCAGCCATCCAGCTGCTCGCACCGGGTCTCTACCCAGTCCACGAGCTCACCCCATTATCCTCCACTACCTCCGTGTGTGTGTGTTTGTTCCTTTAACCCCGTCTTTATCGTGCAGTCTCTCCTCTACTTTCTCTACCTCCCGCGTCTCTATACATTTATTAGTCTCTGCTTCTTTCTGGCGTCTTTCCCTTATCTTTACGTAGGTCAACCTTGCTTTCCTCCTTAAGTCGCTCCCGTCCTTCCCTCTGTTTCACTCCTTGCTCTTTCAGGATCTCCGCGTACCTCATCCTTGCTTTCCGTCTTAATTGTTCTTTTCTCTCCCTCCCAATTCCTTTCACCTCGTGTCTTATCTCCTGTGTCTCTGGCAATACTTCTACTCCTTCAGTTCATTAATTTCAAACTCGTTTTGTTTTTGTTTTCTCTCCCACAGTTTCTCCTGCTCTTCATTTTCAATCTCATCGTTTCTTTCAATTGGCCCATTTCCTTCCTGTGTTTCATTCGCTGTTCTTTGTCTAGCTTCTCACACTAGCTCGCTTTTCTTTCAATTGGTCAACCTCAGCTTCATGTTCTTTTTGTTTTCTATCCCATTGTTCCTCTCGTTCTTCCCTCTCCAATCTCCTCATTTCTCCTTCCTGCTTCATTCGTTGCTCCTTCAACTTCTCCTCGTATTCCAACTTATTTTTTTCCTTTTGTCGTTCATTTCAATTCATACTCTTTCAGTTTTCTATTCCACTGTCCTCTTGTTCCTCATTCTGTAATCTCGTTATTTCTTTCAGTTGGCTGACTTCGTTCTCCTGTCGTAATCTTTGTTCTTTCAGGACTCTTTCTTGTTCCTCATTCTGCAATCTCGTGGTTTCCTTCCATTGATCGATTTCCTTCTTCTGTCTCATTCGTTCTTCCATCATTACTCTTTCTTGCATCTCATTCTTTATCTGGCCTTCGCTTCCAGCTGTTCGATTTGTACAGTGTGGTTCCTTAACATTTCATTCTCCGTTCTCGTTCTTTCCTCTCTCAACATCTTCAGCTCGTTTTGTAACTCAGAAGCTTTCTTTTCTAATTCCTTTCTCATCTCTACACCTCTTTTCCATTCTTTCCTTCCACGTTTATCTATACTCTTGGCCATTTCCATGATTCTCGCCCACTCGGGCCGAATTGGTGGTTGAGAGTCCACGCCCCGTGTCGTGCCATTCGTTGCGCCATTCGCCGAGCCATAATTAGCCGCTCGCTCCGTGCTGCGCTGAGGGGCATCGCGCCGCCATTATGCGACCCAGTTTGCCGGCAAAGTCCGTGCTCAGAGTATGAGGGTGAGCTCCCTCGTGATTCAACATTACAACAAGTAGTACCATCCCGGGCCATGGATTCTAAACACATACTCATTTCTATTACCCCCGGCACCCGCTCGCCTTGAGACGCCATCTTATTCCACGTAAGGGGTTAATTTAATCGCTCGTAATTTAGAGGGAATCGGGGGTCGCTCCCTCCACCCTGGACCGATTCCCGTGAATTTAGCTGGGAGACGGGAGGGATTTGAATCACACTCCTGTACACCAGTGTTGCGAATTCGCGCCCGTCGCGTGCGATCGGCCACGTGACTCGAATCGCGACCGCCTCGCCCACCGGACGGACAATTCAGTCGTGCCCTCCCGGCTAACGCCGGGATCCAGTCACGGTGGACCTTTCGGACTCACACAACCCCAGTCCGCATTCTACCCGCGCGGAATAGGGTGAATCGCCGAAAGTCGATATACCTAAGTACCGCGCGGGTAACCTACCGAGGGATTGTACCTCGCCACAGGCCGACTTCGGACACGATCCGCTTAAGCGGCTCGTTCCGGGCTAACGGGATAACGAGCGTGTTATCGTCGCCTTGACGGTTCAGATTAATTATCGGGCGGATTAGCCCACGACGAACCCTTTACATGAAACAAGATGGAGACCCAACGAAGGAAGGACGCAGCGACACGGGGGAAGAATTCAACAAGGACGCATTTATTTACACAGACGGACACAAAGCACACGTATAGCACATATTTATAGCAACAATAATAATTAAAGAAATGCACATATATCAAACAGAAAACAAAAGACGCAGAGCTACTACCGAATAACGCGACACAACGGACCACTTAAAACAATTCTACTTCACGGACTTGGCGCCGACACACACACGTTCACACAAAACCCCAAAAGAAATGGAAGTCGACTTCCCTGCGGTGTTGAGTCCTCGGCGACCGTCCTCTGCCGCGACTCCCGCTCGAGCGTGGTCGGCGAGGCCCTCTCCGGCGCGCCTCGCGCCTCGCGCCTGCCGTACCGGCCCTCGACGCCTTCTGCCGACACTGAGAGAGCACACGCCGAACCCAGAGAGCCAGAACGCCGAACTCAGAGAGCGAGCAGAGAAGAAAGAACCTCCAAGGCAGAAGACGAATCAACGAAGAAGAGAGAGGCAAAAGCATCGACGACGAAGAAGAGAGCTCAGCCTCAGCCGCCTCCGCGTCTTATACGCCCGGCGCCCCGCCCCGTTCTCGGCTCCACCCTCCTTCGAGGCGCTTCGAGAAGGGGGGCGTTCCTCTCGTTCCCTCCACCTGCGTCTTGTGGGGGGCGAGGCGAAGCCGTTCGACGGCCTTCAGCGCGCAAACCGTCGTTCGTAGACCGCTGAGGATGCGTCGTTGCTGTGGGTAAGCGTGGTTGAGATGGTGGCGTGGTTGTGAGGGTGCGGGGCTGGCGTTGTTAGAGTGGTGGCGTGGTTAGCGTTGTTGTTGTTGGTTGGCGTTGTTGACGTTGAAGTGTGGTTTGTTCGAAAATAAAGCAGAACAGAAAAACGCCTAACTCAAAGGATCGCAGCCGAATGAATCACATTAATTCCCTCTAGACAATGGGTTTGGGCTAACTACACATGTACTTAAGAACTATTTCTAACCTACGGGACCTTTATGGTGTTTGCGAATTTTCCAGAGCCGTAACAATATATATATATGTATATATTATATATATATATATGTATATATATATGTATATTATATTAATATATATATAAATATATATTAATATATATATATTTATGTATATATATATATATTATGTATATATATATATATATATATATATATATATATATATATATACTGCATGTATGTTCTTGCACATATACACTGATGAGCCAAAACATTATGAATACCTGCCTAATATGCTGTGGTCCTCCGTGTGCCGCCCAAAACAGCTCCGATCCGCCGAGGTATGGACTCTTCAAGACCCCTGAAGGTGACCTGCGGTATCTGGCACCAAAACATTAGCATGGATCCTTCAGTCCGGTACGTTTGGAGGGGGCAACCGTGGATCGGACTTGTCGGTCCACACATCCACAGATGCTCAATTGGATTGAGATCTGGAAATTTGGAGGACAAGGCAACACCGTGAACACTTCATCAAGTCAGGTCAGGTATGGGAGCCTGTGCACAGAACAGCGCGTCGCTGCGTCCACTTTCCGCCGGTACTCCAGGGACCTCAGTCTGGCCTTCCCCCAGGCAGATGCCAGGCCCATCCCCATCTCCTTGAGATGCTGTTCAACCTGCTGCAACCACGAGGCACGTGGTCGGCCCATTGGCCTCCTGCACTCACGAACTCCTCGCTGAGAGAATCTGGTGAGCAGGATCAGCTCAGGAAAACGAGCCACATGTCCATACAGCCGCAACTGCCGCTCACGGACCATGCAGGTAACAAATCTCATCCGAGTCGCTCTCAGCAACCGCTCGTTGGACACAAAATCTGACCAGCATAGCCAAGGATTCTCCGAAGAGACCTGGTACCAAAGGAATTAAGTCCCCATCTCAGATCCTTGGTCAGAGTCCAAGTCTCGCATCCATAGAGAAAACTGGAAGCACCAAGGACCTGAAGACTCGGACTTTCGTCCTCCCGCACAGGTACCGGCAGCGCCACACCCCATGATCCAGTGAATCATGACTCCCAGGCCCGACCCAGACGTCTATTGACCTCTGACTCACAGCCAGCAGAGACATGAATATCACTGCTAAGGTAAGTGAATCTCTCCACGACCTCAACATCCTCACCACAAACAGACACAGACAGGACAGCAGCATCCAAGATGTCACGAAACCTGGATCTTAGTTTTGACCCAAGAAACCCGTAATCCCAGCGGCTCCGACTCCTCATTCAGCACTCGAGGGCCCCAAAAGGATATCTAAAGTCTCCCAAAGATGACTGCATCATCTGCAAAATCAAGTCCGAGATCTTGATATTCCCAAACGATGCAGGCGCTTGATCTTCCGACTCCCCCCTAAAATCCAGTCCATACAAGTGATGAAAAGTGTGGGGCCCAGTACACACCCTGACGAACTCCCGTAACAACTCGAAATAAGTCAGAGATGGTACCAACCACACTTCACAGCACTCTCAGTACCAGAGTAGAGTTAGACATCAGATCATCAGTTTTGGTGCACCCCACGAAGACCAAAATCCTCCAGAGGGATCCCGATTCACTGAATCGAACGCATTACAGAGATCAACATAGGCTGCAAGCAGCAAGCAGCCCCTGCCGAAACTCTCTCTGCTTCGGTGAGGACCTGAAGAGCAAGGATACGGAATCGTTGACCTCTTTGGTGTAAAGCCTGACTGCTCTGGACGTTGGTGCTCAAGCAGATGGTGTCGAACCCATCAAGAATTATCTGAGCAAAGACCTTGCCCGGTACTGAGAGCAGCGTCACCCTCGGTAGTTGTTGCAGTCTTGGCGATCACCCTTCCCTTTCCAGAGAGGGACAACAAGGCCCCTCTTCCAATCAGTTGGGATGATGCCTGTGTTCCAGGCAAGCACAAAACTGCATGCAACGACACGAGTGCAGCATTTACACCAGCCTTGAGAAGTTCAGCATGGATGCCACAGATCCCTGGAGCTTTACCCCGTTTCAACCGGTTTACGGCAGCCCGGTGTTTCCACACAGCGAAGGTGGACCACAGTTGATTGGAGGGTCAGCAACAGGGATTGTAACACCCTTACTTCCAACTCGACAGCTGGGGGATCAGCCTGGTACAACCGCTCAAAGTAACCGGACCAGCGGGCCTTCACTTCAGACTCCTCTGTCAAGAGTCTACCCCTCTCTGCTCTAACTGCAGTGCTCCGAGGGAGGGCTTGGATGAACGCAATGCGCGAATTCCCCTGTAAGCGGGACGAGAATCACCTGTCCACAGGTGATGCTCTACCCCTCACAGATCTCTCGCACATAGGCCTCCTTGTCCCCTTTAGTGCACGTTCAGTTTACGCCTCAGCTCCCTGAACAGTCAGCTCTGCCATTCAGCCTGGCTCTGCGACTCTGGTCAATGGAATCCAGTGTCCCTTGAGAGACAAAATTCTTCTTTGCCCTGCGGTGAATTCCAAGACATCCACGGCAACATCAAGGACGGTGGTCTTGAAGGCACTCCACAACTCTTCAGGACCCCCCCAAAGCACCCAGACACCCCAAATGTCCACTCAGCCTTTTTGCAAACCCTCAGCTACTCTCTCATCCTTGAGCTTGCCAACATCCAGCCTAGGCTGGGATGGTACCATTCTCCAGGATTTAAGGTGCAGCTTTAGAGTTGCTACAACAAGCCGGTGGTCAGTATTGAGGAACTGAGCACTCCGGTAGACCTTGCAATTCTGGATCATCCTCCAGCGACCGTCAACGAGGACATGGTCAATCTCTTTTGCCACACCGGCCAGCGTTGGAATACCAAGTCCAGCGATTAGCTTTGGGCGCTGAAACCATGAACCAGCCACCCTAAGTCCATGATTCTTGCAAAGTCAAGGAACTTAGTGCTATTCGGTTTATAGTTCCTGACCCATGGGACCAACACATGTCTCATAACCATCCCTTTCAGTTCCAGTCGATCATTGAAATCCCCCAAGACTCGAAGTGTATCTCGTCTGGGCACTGATCAACCACAGACTCGAGTGTGGCGTAGAATGTGTCCTTCACGTGAGGTCAATCGCCTCAGTCGGAGATAGACAGAGACCAGGGAAATGACACCTAAGGAGTGACGAATCCTTAGTCTCATAATACGCTCGTTGAACGGTGTTACCTCAATTACCATTGGGGTCAGCTTATTGGACACAGCTACAGCAACTCCTTGATAAGGTAACCATCAGTGCGACCAGACCAATAGTAGGTGTAACTACCCACACACCATTATCTCGCCGCAATCCGGTCTCCGAACCTCAGAGAGTGCTGCAATACCGATGTCCAAACGCTTGAGCTCAGATGATAACAGAGACAGGTGATCATCCTCTCTTAGGGATAGGACATTCCAGGCACCCACCGGATGACGGGATTGGGGCAAAGCCTTCGGGACCCCCAATCTTTGATGAAAGGAGGGAAAGCCTCAGGTTAACCCAAGGAGACCGCCGTCTGGTGGATGACACCTCAGCACCACTCTGACACACTCTCCCGCAATCTGACCCAGGGATGTTACCCGTGGTTTCCCTCCTTTCATCAAAGATTGGGGGTCCCGAAGGCTTTGCCCCAATCCCTCATCCGGTGAGCTGCCCTGCGAAGGGAAGCTGCACAGGAGGTACTCCCACGGAGTGGGTTTTCAGATTTTTTTGGCGTTTTTGTGTTTTGCGGAATGAAGGTTTTTACGGTGGCTGGAGTGCAAATCCTGCCACCAACCTCTAATAAAAAGTAAGCCAACTGCAGGAGGACGTCTGCAGACACAGTTGGCACTAGATATGGATGGCCGTTGGCTCACAAGGAGCTCCTCCGCCCTTTGACAGGATTGTTTTTAATCCTGCTGGGTGTCCATATCCAAACACCCTCCTCACCAGAAAACCTGGTGGGGGGGACCGTTAGTCCCGACAACCCGACCATGGAACAGGTTAGTACAGGTTTACATGGTACCTGTAGCAGGTCACAGATCTAACCTGACCTACACTTCATCATGTTCCTCAAACCATTCCCGAACAATGTGTGCAGTGTGGCAGGGTTCATTTTCCTGCTGAAAGAGGCCACTGCCATCAGGGAATACCATTGCCATGAAGAGGTGTACCTGGTCTGCAACGATATTTAGGTAAGTGAAACGTGTTAATTGACGTCCACATGAATGGCCGGACTCAGGGTTTCCAACAGAACATTGCTCAGAGCATAACACTCCCTCCACCGGCTTGTCGTCTTCCCACAGTGCATCCAGGTGCCATCACTTCCCCAGGTAAATGGCACACACATACACGGCCATCCACGTGATCTACAAAAAAGCGTGACTCATCGGACCAAGGCGACCTTCTTCAACTGCTCCAATGTCCAGTTCTGATGCTCGCATGCCCATAGTAGGCGCTTTCGACGGTGGCCAGGGGTCATCATGGGCACTCTGACCGGTCTGCGGCTACACTGCCCCATACACAGCAGGGTGCAATGCACTGTGGTTTGTGACACATTCCTCCTGTGACCACCATTAAAATTTTCTGTGACATGCCACAGTAGACCTTCTGTCGGTTCAGACCAGAAGGGATAGCCTTCGTTGCCCTCACGCATCGATGATCCTTGGGCACCCAACACCCTCTCAGTGGTTTGTGGTTTGTCCCTCCTTGAACAACTCTCAGTAGGTACTCACCACTACTGACTGGGAGCACCCCACAAGCCTTGCCGTTTCAGAGATGCTCTGACCCAGTCTTCTGGCCATAACAATTTGGCCCTTGTCAAGGTCGCTCAGGACTTTACTCCTGCCCCTTTATCCTGCACCCAACACATCATCTTCAAGAACTGACTGTTAACTTTCTGCCTAATATATTCCACCCCTTAACAGGTGCCATTGTAACAAGAAAATCAATGTTATTCACTTTACCTGTCAGTGGTCATAATGTTTTGGCTCATCAGTGTATGTATACATTCTAACAGCTCTCTTTCATCAGTTTTATGTTGCGTGATGGTGGTTGTATCTAAGTTGCTTCTCTGTGCACAAGTGCCAAATTGGGTTCCATGGAAATGAGATGGATCACTGACTTTTCTCCTTTCAATTTCTCCATCCATTACAGGAGTGCCAAAACGAATGCAAACGTGTGAGGTCTGTGTCGGAACACTGACCATGGAGAGGAAGCAGTCATTATGGAGGTGACTCTCAATAGACGCAGCAACGCACTGCATCAGAGCATGCTCCCATACCTGACCTAACCTGCCAATAGGGCATGACAGTGAAACACAAAACTTTGATGACCTGCTCAAGAATCCTGTCTGCTCGAATATCAGAGTTGGTTTGACTTCAGGTTTGAGAGTTTGGCTCATAATCAAATTCAGGATACATAATCAGGGCAAACCTCACAGACCACTGATTTATTTTGTTTATTTATTTTTGTACACATTGTCGAGGCTTGTCTGAGAGCTGACACACAATGCACAACAAGGGGGGCATGTGACAAGATGAGCGGGAGTGGGAAGGGCAAAACAGTGGGGAACAGAGACATTAGGAGATCTTTGGAAAGAAGAGTGATTGGGTGGGGAACATGGGGAATACAAAAACGGGTGTAGAAAAGATCGAGGTTTTGCATTGGGGAAGATAAGAGATGGTGGTCAACAAATGATTTGAAGGCCTGGAGGAAAGAGTGGGATTGAACAGCGTGAGGGAGTTTATCCCAAAGGTGGGGAAAAAGAGGAATGAAAGGGTGAAGGTGAGCAGTGATTCGTGATTTTGGTAGCTTTATCAGAAGGAGGTTGTTGGCGGACATTGAGCGCCCTGCGGAAATCTGGTGGACATATATTGCAGACAGAGCAGGGGGCGTGAGACTGGAGAGGAGATGGTAGAAGACAGAAAGACCAATGAGCTGCCTGCGGTAAGAGAGTGAGAGGCCCAAAATCTCAGCCTCATCACGGGAGACACTAATGATCCTAAATGCCTTGGTTTCCACATCCTGAATCCGATAAAGATGAGAGGCAGGAGCACCAGCCCAGAGGGGAGAGCAGTACTCCATCAGGCTGTGGACAAAAGATTTGTATGTGGTCAGCAGCTCAGGTGGGCTGAGGAAAGACTTTGCAGAATAGAGGATTCCCAGTCGGTGACTGGATGTCTTTACATCAGGCATATTATCGTATACATGAGATGAGTATTATCGCTCACTCAAACAATGGATGTAGATTAGATTTAGTTTGTATTGGGGGGAAAGGTACTGTGTAAGTAATGCACCAAACATCCAGAAAATAGAGACAAGGGACAGGAGTGGAGCATGTTGCAGAGACAGAATTGACCAACTTCCACTAATTTTTGGGGGATGGTTACATAATTGTGAGTTTATACTTCACGTGAGCATGATGTTTGGTTCTGACATGCTTGAGGAAGACAACATTGTTTTTGAGCTTCATTATAAGACTTCAAGTTCTGATCAGTGGAGTTGGCTCTTCAGGAGGAGAGGCAAGCTACTTTCTAGCAATGGCTTCACTACATTGATATTTCTAACAATGACTTGATTTTGCATGAGATAGTCAGAGGCATGAAAATTCAAACTGATGGAGGAAAGAAAGCAGTGTATATATTTTGATATACAGTGTGTACACATCGATACATCCCACATCTTTCAAGTACTGACATATTGCCCTCAGCTCTGTATATCTCATAATGATGTCAACAAGTGTCTTATTGTGTCTGTTTACACCAAATGTTTGTTCATATTTGGGAATGAAACGGTCTTTCTGCAACTCACAATTATTGCAATGTTTATAGATATTCATGAATATTTGCCCGAGTGCTGAATAAGAAGAATGATATTCAAAGAACAAGCACCTTCACACCGTAACTCACATTTCAAGGTGGAATATGCCATTATTTTATGTTTTTTTTTCCAAAAACCTATTTTAATTATGATGAAGAAAGAACATTTATTTATGTTGGGAAAGGTTAAGGTCAATCTGCCTCGATCAGTATAACAATAGATTAAATTATGCGAATGCTGATTAAGTTTGCTCACTGGTGTGGAAAGCAAAATACTTACATTTCAGATATCGAACCTGAGTCAGAGCAAAAGGTAGAGATGGAATAGGGACAGGGGATGATCAGGGTGCTGGAGATCACTCTCCTATTTGAAAGACTATGTAGGATCTTTAACATGCGTCCATCAAATAATGCCGGCACACTGGTCCAAATTTAACTTCTAAACGAATGATGGAAAACTCATTGAGCGAATGCTCTTCCTGTGAGAATAATTCCACTGGTTTGTAATTGAACCAATAATCGATATCACACGTGACAATTGAAGATGTATCGTCCCACTGCAACTTGCTGTCGGATCACTCTGATATTGCGATTTAACCCTCTTTGAACCAAATCTCCTCATCTGATTTATATAATTGTTACACATACATCATTTTCCCAGTAGCTTTCTCTTTTTTTTCTTTTTTTTAAAAGGAGACTTGCATTCGGTTCTGTCTGTCTATCCTTCCATCTGTCCATCCATCATGCAATATCCAAAACGGTTGAGCAGAAATTGAAAAAAACTTCATAGTTATGATCAGCATATAGAAAAAGCTGTGAGAGCAGTATTATTTTGGTCCCGCCCCCTGGTGTAATGGGGTGGGGTCAAAAGGTCAAATATCAAAAATTGTAATTGCAGGAACATTTTAAGACATTTTTTCATGAAGCTTTGTAAATGCAATCCAAATTTGAGACACATGAAATATGTATGCCCCAATGTTTTGGATTTTCCTCCTGGTTCATGCCCCAATGGATGGACACTTATGGTCATAGTGGTCAATACAGAACATTATTGTCCCCTCAAAATTTGATATTGGGTCATTCCTAGAGGAACGTTTTGCATCTTTCAACTTTGCTTTATATGGGAAGTGTGGGGATTTGCAATGGCATGCCATCAATTTTGCTATCATTGTTAACTTTTAAAATATTGAAAGTAATTCCGTTGATGCTTAATTTCAGGTTCTCCTGTCAACAGTTGTCCAAGTGCAGTCAAGTCACTGAAACAAAAATATGTTGTGGCATTTTGTTTTACCCCACAAGTGGTGTTTTCTTTACTTTGGGCTCTTGTAAGTGATCCAAGGGTAAACTACAATACAACGGCCCGTTTGGGAACAATCGTTATTGAATGCACTTTGACTTCACCCCTTTGGGCATTTTGTTCTTTGGCCTACTTGATTATTTTGGCAATATTGTGTCTTGGTCTTGCTTCAAAGGCTCACAACAAGGATTCTTCTTTAACCGAAGGAAAGTTTATATCTTACAACATGCTGTTTCTCTTAATGGTTGTGCTCGCTTTCATTCCCGCTTATATGAGCACACAAGGAAAATATACAATTATAACAGAAATGTTTGCAATCATCGCTATAGCATTTGCATTTCTTGGCTGCAGTTTTGTCCCAAAATGTTACACAATTTACAAAAATGAAATATCCTGAGACTTTCATTCTTGACATGTATGTTTTTCCACCAAGAAAACATTTTCTGCGAATTTTGTGCAACGGAGACATTTCTATTCAACAAAATGAAAGTATTGTACTGCATTTTGTTTATCTATCAATATATAATGAGCTGAATCTCAAATGTTTTGTTGTTCTCATTCATTCCAACCAGTGTTTGGACAGCTGGTATGACTCCACCTACAATTGGGGTCTGACCCCACCCCCCCCCCACCAACCCACTCCCCCCTCCTCAAAAAAAAAATCATATTAGAGCCACCATTTTGCTTCTCCCTTCGGCCCAAGATGGACTGAGAAGTTATATTCACAATTGCCATGCCTCCCTGTAAGTTTTCTCCTCGGTGTGAAAAAGACCAAAAGCAACGATTAAACGCATCATCAAATGTCGATAGGTTGCACCCCATCAGCATCACCGTTGTTCTGAGTCACACTGTTTGTGTAGGCCCCAGGCTTCTACACTTCCAGCCTATGATCATTCCTTCATGGTCACAGTGGAATTGGAATCTATCCAAGCTATATATGAACACTGTGTATTGCATATGCGTATATGGCAAGTGATCCGCATTTCACAGGTTTTACCAGTTTGTGTTTTTTGAAAACGTGAAGACCCATTTGAATGTGGTCAAAACCTGTATTGGATGGAAAGTACGATCAATTTTAAAAATGCAAAGTTTTCCTTCCATTCCACTCATAAGGCTCAACCCACAGACTGATAGATCTGGGATCTGTTTAGTTACCAAGTTTCTTGTGGAGTGATCGCCAATGGCGCACTCAATGGCATTCCATTTGACACTCCTGAAAAGGATCAGCTGGCTTGGCAAGCAATAGCAAGCTTATTGATAATGGAACACACCAGGGGTCTGTTCAGTTACCAAGCAGCCAGTGTTTCATTGGAGTGCTTACTTGAGTACTTAAGCCAATTGGCAAACACTCTCCAAGCTGATTGGTCATGGAGCACACATCCCTGGAGCAACTTGGAGCCGAGATGCAATGTTTCCCTCAAGTCAAATGGCTGTGTGATATCAAGAGCTTTCTCTCACCGAAGGCCACGTCACCATCCTCCATGATTCCATACGCAGTATCACTTCTGATCATGTATCGTTAATTAATGAATGAATCATTACTTACTTAATAATCCGGTTATGATTCCGACCAACTTGTTTATTGTCACCTTCAACTTGTCATGTATGTACTGTATGTAGGTTAAACGTCAGTCTGCTTCTCACAGACTGGGAAGATATATTTATCTTCAAGCGACTCGAGCTTCATGAATACATCTGGACACCTTCTTAAATCCACATTCCAACTTGTTAGTGTCTTTTATAAAAATTCCTTTAGATAGCTTTAAAATGATAGGCAATTCTTCTCACTGAATTCAACTCACTGGCAAAGTTCAACCTGTTTACCATTTTAATATACAGGTGATCTTTCCATACAAAGGAAAAATATAATTATGTTAATTCCAAATGGATGCAACCTTAAAAAAGTATTATATTATATTTATGTACATTTTTATTTCAGGTTTAATATATTTATTTAAATATCAAGCTTCAATATAATATTATTTGTTTTATTACTCTCAAATACATTATAAAGAAAATGCATCCACAAAGTGAACGTGTTATAGAAATACCCATCAAATACAGTGGCCCACAAAAGTATTCACCCCCTTCCAAAGTTTTCATATTTTGATGCCATCTGAGCTTATAACCTCCACCACCAAAGGTGGAAGGAGGTAATGTTTTCAGCTTGTCTATCTATTTGTCTGTTACTTGGTGAAAAAGTTTTTCACCAAGTATGTTGGTCTGTGGCGAAAGTAGTATATGAATGTTGCTTCTGAGGCAAGACCATTTTCACAGGACCACTTGCATACAAAGTACCATCCACATATTTCTTCTTTAAGTTGCTGTGGAAGTAGTCATACATGAACGATTTTGAGAAGTCAAGAATTGATGTTCCTATATATACAGGTTTATCTATTTTCTTTATTCATATGAATGGCACAAAAGTTCTCTAAAAACACCTCTGCTCTTTGGAAACTTGGTTTATTAATTAATTTGGATGCTTGTTTCCAAGATGTAGGAAGTCTTACATTTTTGACTCATCCTAACATTTTCCATAATCTCTCCAAATCCAACATTATTCAGTGATATATCAAAGTCTTTCTCAAAATCTGTTTTTGCTTCTCTTCTCCTTTTTGTTTTAAAATCAATATATGTCTTTAACCAATGACTTTGTCTAAACTCTGAAATTCTATGAATGTTCTTCACCTTCAACCCAGGAGATAAAAATTGTCTCAGGTTTCTTTGGTGTATAACATAATTATTTTTATCAGATTGTGGTGGAAAATTTAAAGCTCCCTCCAGTAACTCCAGTCACAATGATCGTTGAATCATTTATTACATGCACATGGAAATAAACAAATATACAGAGAAACAGCAAGATGAACCCCTGTGAACCTCCTTCTCTCTGTTCTGTCTTGCAAGCATAGCTTCTTTATAGCAAAGTCATTTGCAAAGAAAGAGGGAAGGAGGGGGCATGGGTTTGACAAATAACAGTATTGAAGCTTACTGACATCGAATTGGCCTGGTAAGATGTTTCCCAAGCTGAAAACATGCCAGTGTCAAGGTAAAAGGTGGGGTGCTCTGATGATACACAGCCATGTGCAGTACTTTGTGACCATAAATGGTATTCTATAGCAATAGGGAAAGGTAACTGACAAAGAAGCATTATAAGATAAGGAACCCAGGACACAAGACTATGTGGTAAGCCATGCACTGAACATGATAAGGATATATATTTGGCAAGCAAAAGCTAACTCCCCAGAGCTTGCAGCTGCAGGCTTATCACACAAACATTCCAGTGGCATGCTTGGCAAAAGTTACTGGGCGAGTGGTTGAAAAAAAAACCTTATCGTTCTTTAATTCAATTAAGTCTGGTCGTGGCATAAGCAGATGAGTCATCACTTCCTCACAGTTATTCAGATCCCCTTCCTCCTGCATTGGCAACAATGACGCAGGATTCAGCAGGGTACACCTTTTTAAAACTATATTAGTTGCGGCATTTAACACAGTCACAAGTCGTTCCTTTTGAGGCAGACAAATGTTGAGTTTAGTCTGTAAAAGGACCGAAATAACACAACAAACTAACACGCAAAATCAAATCACCACTCAACACAATACTCAGTTATTTGCACTGCATACGTGGAGGCGGCCACAGCCCACAAACAAGGTAGGAATCGTAATGCCACTGCATTCAATTTGGTGCTACAATACACTATGGGACGCATCTTTTCTCCTCGTGGTTGGGCAAGCACTGCTTGAGCAAATCCATCTTTCTCATGAGAATAAAGATAGAATGTTTTGCAATAATTCAGCAATGCTAGTGCTAGTGCAGATGATAAAGCCCTCTTGAGTATCCCAAAGGACTTGTCTGCCTCATTATTCCATTGCAAATATTCCAGGGTACTATGTAGACTGATGTCCAGCAATGGTCTGGTCTCCATAGCATAATCAACTATCCACTGTCTGCAGTATCCCTCCATCTCTAGAAATGATCTCTACCTTTTTTGTTGTCAGTTTTGGAAGCTCCAAAACAGACTTTTTTCTATCGAACGATAAGCAGCAGGTATTTCTCTCCAATATGTGTCCGAGTTATCTGACCATATCTTGACAGAATTGCAGCTTGTCTTTCGATGCCTTGTGTCCCTTTGCACCAATTTGGTTAATAGCACAAGGGTGTCCTGTTCACATGCTTCCTTCCTTTGTGGAACAAATTAATAAATCATCAACATACTGTAAAAGCACAGAATCCCCCCCTGGAACCTTAGGTCAATGAAGACTTCCTCTAATTCTCGGGAGAACGATGTCTGGCTCTATATGTAACCTTGAGGGAGCACAGTCCAAGTGTATTGCTGTCTCTTATCAGTAAACGCAAACAGGAACTGCAAATCTGGGTGAATTGATCTTGGAAAAAAGATGCTGAACACAAATCAACAACAGAGTAAAGGCTGGAACTACTCGGGATGCTCGATAGAATAGTAACAGGGTTTTGGACAACAGGGTACGCTGGGAGTATGCACTTATTATTGCCCTCAAATCGTGGACAAATGTACAAGTTACCTTCCCTGGTTTCCAAACAGGAAAGGTAGGGGTATTACACCTACTGACAGTTGGAATAATGATTTTCTGCTCCAACATGGATTGCATAATTACCGGCGCAATTCCCTGTTCAGCTTCCAGTCATAACGGATGTTGTGGTTTACTGGGCAATGGTTTTGATGGATCGATTTTTATTTTCACTGGCTGCCCCACTGAATGAGAAAATTAGAGGAAGATTGTAAACTCCAAGGAAGTGCAAGAGTGAAAATTTGGTGGATGGGGTTTCTAAGGAATCCATTCAAATGAATGGGGAAAAAGGGGGAAACTCTCTAAATCAACCCCGGAAAAGCCCAAAACAGGAGACGGATTCCTCCCCTCCCATGCAAACAAATGTAAAATTGAGACTGTCTCAAGGCCCATCAGGTCAAAAGAGGAGACTGAATTACTCCCTCTCCCATACAAAAAATGTAAAATTGAGACTGATCTCTGCCCCATTGAGCAAATGTTAAACTGAGACTTACTGATTAAAGCACTTATTTCCTATTATATTTTCATTCCATTAAAAGAATGTATTATCCAATGAATATTTGTTCATGTTCTACTCCAGGTAATAAATTAATTTTTCTATTACATTCATCACTATCGAGTATATTCACAAATATTATTTTAGAA
>CM068953.1:193569022-193579062 GCA_035128595.1 Eptatretus atami | reverse complement strand
GTTAAGTGCATTACCAACAGGTCATTTAATATAAAAGGTAAATCATCAGAAAAAACTACTTACAATATAAATGATAAAGAAAAGTTATGTTTTTACATCAAAGGAACTTAAGACAATATTTATGTTGCTTGGGTTGAGTGAGTGAGAACAATTCATCGAAATTTGAAATTAAACAGCATGTGGTTAATAAATAATTGATTTTAATACAAAAAGGAAACAGAAGCAAAAAAACAGATTTTGAGAAAGTCAGTCAGGTTATGGGAGCAAAGCTGCCAGAACAGCGGTCGCTGCGTCCACTTTCCGCCAGTAAATCCAGGGGCCTCTGGTCTGGCCTTCCCCCAGGCAGATGCCAGGCCCAACCCCATTCGCCTTGAGATGCTTGGTCAACCTTGCTGCAAACCTCGAGGCACATATCGGCCATTGGCCTCCTCACTCACGAGCACTTCCCTCGCTTGAGAGAATCTGGTGAGCAGGATCAGCGTTCAGGAAAAACGAGCCACATGTCCATACAGCCGCACTGATGCTCACGGGACCCCAGCAGGTAACAAAATCTCATCCGAGTCTCTCTCAGCAACGCTACCTTGGACACAAAATCTTGACCAGCGATAGCCAAGGATTCTCCGGAGACCTGGTACCAAAGGAATTAAAGTCTCCGTCTCAGAAATCCTGGTCAGAGTCCATTCTCGCACCCATAGAGCAAGACTAGAAGCACCAAGGACCTGAAGACTCGGACTTTTGTCCTCCCGCCCACAGGTACCGGCAGCGCCACCACAACCATGATCCAGTGAATCATGACTCCCCAGGCCCGACCCAGACGTCTATTGACCTCTGACTCACGCCAGGCAGAGACATGAATATCACTGCAAGGTAAGTGAATCTTCCCACACCTCAACATCCTCACCACAAAACAGACACAGACAGGACAGCAGCATTCAAATGTCATTGAAAGCTGGATCTTAGTTTTGACCCAAGAACCCGTAATCCAGCGGGCTCCGACTCCTCATTCAGCACCGATGGGGCCCCCAAAAGGATATCTAAAGTCTCCGCAAAGAATGACTTTCATAATCTGCGGAAATCAAGGTCCGAATCTGAATTCCCAAACGATTGCACCGCAGCTTGATTCTTTCGACATCCTTCTAAAAAATATAGTCCATACAAGTGCTGAAAATTGGGAGACAGTACACACCCCTGACAAACTCAGTAAAAACGTGGAAATAAGTCAGAGATGCGTACCACCACATGATTCACAGCACTCTCAGTACCAGATAGATTCAGACATCAATCGATCAGTTTGGTGGCACCCCACGAAGACAAGAATCCTCCAGAGGGCATCCGCGATTCACTGAATCGAACGCTTTACAGAGGATCAATATAGGCTGCAAGCAGCCCCTGCCGAAACTCTCGTCTGTGTTCGTTGAGGACATGAAGAGCAAGGATACGGGTCAATCGTTACCTCCTTTGGTGTAAAGCCTGGACTTGCTCTGGATGCTGTGCTCAAGAAGATGTGGCGGCCTTCAATAAATTATCGAGCAAAGTCCTTTGCCCGGCAATGGGGAGCAGCCCTCACCCCTCGCGTACAGTTTTGCAGGTCTTGGACGATCACCCTTTTTTTTTTTTGGTATACCTTGTCGAGGCTCGTGTGAGAGCTAACACACAACGCACATCAAGGGGGCATGAGACAAGAGGGCGGGCATGATGGGAGGGACAAACAGTGGGGAACAGCATCATGGAGATTCGTGAAGGGGCGATGGGACGGAACATGGGAATTAGAAAGAGAGACGAGTTACAGGGACTTCAGGAGAAGCGGATTGAAGGAAGTTGGCTTGGGTGATTATCGGGAGAAAAGATCAGAGATTTGGATGGGGGATGATTAGAGGTGGTGGGAAACAGTGTTTGAAAGCCTGGAGGGAAGAATGGAAAGAATTGAGTGAGGCGAGTTTATTCCAAAGCCGGGAAAAAAGAGTAATGAAAGAGTGAGGTGAGCAGTGATTCCGTGATTTTGGTAGTTGTCCAGAAGGGGCGTTGTTGGCTGACCTTTGAGCCCCCTGAGAATGTGGTTAGGACAAATCGCGAGAGAGCAGGGGGGCAACTGGAGAGGAGACGGTGGAAGACACAAAGACCACCGACCATCCTGCCGGTGAATGAGTGAGAGGCCCAAAGACTCAGCCTCATTGCTGGAGATGCCGATGATCCGGAAATGCCCTGGTTTCTACAGCGTGAAGCCAGAAAGTTGGGAGGCAGGAGCACCAGCCAGAAGGGAGAGCAGTACTCCATTCAGGCACGGACAAAAGCTTTGTAAGTGGTCAGACTCAGTAGGGCCGAGGAAGGCCTTTGCCACGACGGGATTCCCAGTCGGCGACTGACTTTGGAGGCGAGGTTTGAAATTGGCTTTCCCAAGAAAGGTCATGGCAGATTAGATAGTGAGACCCAGAAGCTTGAAAGAGAGGACTTCATCCAGAGGATTGTTGAGAAAGTGGAATGGGTGGGTTTTCTTAACGGTCTCCTTTCGAAGAGACAGTGAGAGTGTGAGATTTGTCCGGATTGAAAGATATGTGCCACGTGTTGGACCAGTTTTGTGATTTTATCCAGATCTGCAGTGAGCGAAGAAGCTGCTGCTTGCCGGTCTGAGGGATGACTGATGGTACGGCAGAGGGTGGAGTCATCAGCAAGAGATATAGAGGATTTTCCAGAAGGAGTCGGAAGAGATCATTGATGGAAAACCAGAAAAAGAACAGGGCCCAGAACGCTACTGAGGAACTCCAGCCTGGACAGGAAGAGGGGATAAAGAACTCCATTTAGGGCCACACGTTGACTGCGACAGAGAGAAAGTTGCGAGCCATGAGAGGGAGATGGCATTTGATACCATGGGAAGAGAGTTTGAGTAGGGCAGGACTGTGTCAGAGGGTGCCAGACTGCTGACAAAAGCACGTGATATGTCCAGGGATACGGCTCGGATTTCTGTCTGCGTTTGAGGACCTCCATCCATTGTTGGGAGGCAAGAAGCAGCATATCCAGGGTAAGAGTGACCTGGTCTGAAACCAAATTGATGATCGGAAATCAAAGCCATTGGAGAAGAGGAAGGATTTCATGTTCTGAGGCGATGATGGATTCCATAACCTTGCTGATGATTGGGAGAAGGCTGATTGGTCTGTAGTTGCAGGGATCTGTTTTTGCACCTTTTTATGCAGGGCAGTGATGTTTGCAGATTTACCAAGCAGATAGGCAGATGACCTTGAGGCAAATGAGAGGGTGAATAGAACAGAGAGAGGGTGAGCAAGAGCAAAGAGCAGGCCTTGAGGACACGTGGGCTGATGCCGTCTGGAACGGTTGCAGAATCTGAGTCGAGGTGACAGCAAGCTCTCCACCTTGTCAGGAGAAAAGGACACAGAGTCCAGGGACATTTGGGTGCGACTGGGTAAGCTGGGTAGAGAAAGTGATGGGTTTTGACACAAGATTTAGCTGCCAAACACCGAGTTTCGGCATTCAGCTTTTTCACGTGCCGTATCAGCAGTGCGGCCATTTGAGGTAAGGGAGGGATGGAGGGAACATACACCAGAAGAAACAGATTTGATTAGACGCCACCAGGATTTTGAGGAAGGAGAGAGGTTTGATAGTTCAGACTTGGATTAGAAAAGACGTTGTTTTCTGGCTCTCCTGAGGTAGATACACACTTCTTCCGAGCTTTATGGAAGGAACTGAGATTGCCTCAGTTGGGTTTGCCTTACCATGAGGCAAGGTAAGTTGTTTCAGGACAACTGCTCGCCACAAGCTTCAGTAAACCAAGGGGGGAGAGGGTAGGACAACTGAAGACGAGAGGGGATAAATCTGTGCATAAGGAGAGCAAGTTTCTTTGAAGAATTCCCAGGATGAGTTGATGTTGGAGAAAGTAGCGATAGGAGACAGTCTATAAGTTTGATGGCTGCTTGGAGACCCTGCCAGTCGGCTTGAGTGAAATGCCAGACTCGACGGCGGTGAAGTGGTTCTCTGATAATAGCCAGAGAGATGTCCACTTTGACAAGGACGTGTCAGAAGAACCGATTGGAGCAGAGGAAGAGCAGCAGATATTGTCAGGGAAATTTGTTCAAAATCTGATCCAGAAGAGATGGAGTTACCATTGGTTTGAGATCCGGGTCGCGGAAGTTGACCGATTGAGTCAGTCACAATGAGTCGCAGAAGCTTTTGCTGAGGTGCCATGACAGGTCAGAGAGGTACCCACACCTAGCCAACTGGCATGATGACAATATGAAGTGCCACATAAGAGGAAGAGAGAGTTTGGATGAGAACATAGAAGATGGTCCACGTTTCGGATAGTGAGTTGTATATTGAGTCATTCGTGTTAGGTGGACGCTACAGTACACATATAAACAGAGTGGGAGTGGAGGGGAAGCCGTAGCCAGAGGTACTCCTGGGGTGTGGGGAGTGAGAGCAGTGCATTGGAGAGTGAGGAATAGAGTCTTTGATGAAGATAGCAACTCCTCCACCAGGACGAGGCTCAGGTCTGTCATACCAGAGGAGGGAGTAACATGGGAGAGATACTTGGGAGTCAGACACGTCTTGGCGGAGGAAAGTTTCTGTTAGGAAGATTATGTCTGGTTTGTCAATGGCAACCTGTATGGGAAGATCTGAAAGATTTGAGCGAAGGCCCCGGATATTTGAGGTCCACACTTTTAATGAAGAGGTAGGGGAGGAGGCTTTGGGTGCCTCATCCTCATTGTGGGAGATGCCAATGATCCGAAATGCTCTGGTTTCCACAGCATGAAGCTCAGAAAGGTGGGAGGCTGGAACACCAGCCCAGATGGGAGAGCAGTACTCCGTCAGGCTGCAGCCAAAAGCTTTGTGAGTGGTCAGGAGCTCAGGTGGGCAGAGGAAGGACTTTGCAATACTCTGGTCAACCCTTCCCTTTCCAGAGAGGTACAACAAGGCCCCTCTTCCAATCAGTTGGGATGATGCCTGTGTTCCAGGCAGAGCACAAAACTGCATGCAACGACACGAGTGCAGCATTTCCACCAGCCTTGAGAAGTTCAGCATGGATGCCACAGAATCCTGGAGCTTTACTCCGTTTCAACCGGTTCACCGCAGCCCGTGTTTCCACAAGCAAAGTTGGACCACAGTTGATTGGAGGGTCAGCAACAGGGATTGTAACAACTTTGACGTCCAACACGACAGCTGGGGGATCAGCCTGGTACAACTGCTCAAAGTAACCGGCTCAGCGGGCCTTCACTTCAGACTCCTCTGTCAAGAGCCTACCACTCTTCTGCTCTAACTGCAGGCTCCGAGGATGGCTTGATGCACGCAATGCACAAATTCCCCTGTAAGCGGGACGAGAATCACCTGTCCACAGGTGATGCTCTTACCCCCTCACAGATTCCTCGCACATAGGCCTCCTTGTCCACCCTTAGTGCACGTACAGTTTTTACGCCTCAGCTCCTGGAACAGCTTCAGGTCTGCCATTCAGCCTGGCCCTAGCGTGACTCTTGTCAATGTTTCAATACTCTGGTAAGTAGGACTTCCAGTGTCCCTTGAGAGACAAATTTCTTCTTGCCCGGTGGTAGGACAAAAAGCTGCTCAGATGATAACAGAGAACAGCGGTGATCATCTCCCTCTTGCGAGAGACATTCCAGGCACCCATCGAAGGGACCACTAGTAGCGGTGGATATTACTTTGATTCTGGCTCACTTTTCCCCATGATAAAGAATGGGGGATTTTCAGCGTTCACTTTTTCCCTAAAAATAAACCCCTTTTTATCCGTTTTTCCCTGCTGTGCAGGGGGTTTGGTTTTTTTGTGAGATTTAATGTTTAGGGCCGGATGCCCTTCCTGGACGCCTCTTACAAACACTAAGGGATTGGATACACCTATTATAACCGGGGCATTCACCGGATCAGTACACTGGTACTCACTCGCTGACCTCGGATGGGATGACAGGCTGAGTCAACCCCCTTGGTGTTAATCTCAGCAGCTGAACGGGATTCGAACTCGGACACTTGCATCCCAAGCCGCCATCCTAACCACTAGCAAACCCCCCTTTTATTCAGGCTATATTTATTGTCTCCCCTTTTAACCTAGGGACACTCTTTTTTAATAACCACTGCATATTGTTTAGCTCACACATTGACCTTATAAAAGATTTGTTTACATTCTCAAATTCCTTCAATAGTTTAATTTTCTTTGACAATAATCCCCATTCTAAATATTTAAAACAAACATTTTTGAATTTTTATATTTTTCACAAGATACCCTTGTTCCATTAAGAAATTGAATATACTGCTCTTAATGATCTCATCTGACACCTCCTGACCACATATCATTTTTGAGTATAGTTAAAATTGTTTTTCCATTTGTTTAATTGATAACCATCGAAGTTTTCAGTCCATTGTAGATATTTTTTTTTTCTTTACATCCTCTAACTTACTAGTTTTTAAATTGATTCGCTTATTTGTCTTTATTTACCCTTTGTTTCGTTATTTTTTCATAAGACTTATTTGATATTTATTTCACATTTCATTATGTTTTCCATTATATACAAGACTGAGATTTTCTCCACTCTTAGTTATGATTAATTACTTTGTTTAAACCATTTATATTTATTTGTTGAAAAAACGTGGCGGTAGCCTTAAAAACCCTAACCCATCTTCCATGTTAAAACACATCTTTCTATACACTCTTTCATCACAATATCCATTATGGAACACAATCTATTCATTATCTAAAATAAATCTCTTATCATCAAGGCCCTAACTGCCTTTTATTACTCTTCACTATATATGTTATGTTTCTATAACTTCTTTTGTATTCATCTTTCCTATATTCTTCCTTTTTCATCAAACATTATAATAATTTCTAAAGTTATTGATTTCTTTAATTACATATTATCTTATTCCCTTGTAACCTGCTTATAATCTGTTCCCTGATACCAATACTTATTAAGCATTATGCCTTTTGCTTCTCAATCAATAAACTCATTCATTACTTTTCCACCCAACTCTATCCTTAAACTTACCAATAACCTTTTCATCTCTTTTGGAAAATTAACGCGCTCTTCTTACATAAAATTACTTGGTATCATTATACTTCCAATATTTTTCTTCATATCTTATAACATCATCAGTTTTTATATCTAGGATAAAACTATCAGTGTCATTATACAACAATGAAACATTGTTCACCATTACTCTTTCTTTAAGCATTATTACACAATAATCATACTCAATATCTTGATAAAATTTCAAGAACTGCTGTTCCAGTATAATTGGTTTATCCATCTACATACTTTCATTTCCCATATGAAGCAGAAAATCTCTGAAAAAACCTCTTCTCTGTTAAACTGGATTTATTTAATCAATCTCGAAGCCTTCGTTTCCAAGATTTGCAAATCTAATGTTTTGCTGTTCTACATTCTCCATTGTCTTTCCCAAAGGACAGCGATTATTCATCATTTCTTATGAATCCCCTTCAATTTTTATTTTGTATTTGTCTACATATCTGTATTGAATTTAATATTACTCATCCAAGGACTTTGTATAAATTTTAAACTCTATTGAATTTTAGCTACTCTCAAGTCCTCTCTCAAAAACTGTTTTAAGCTTCTCTGATGCAAAAATTCCCTCTTTATCATTAGAATGTTGTTAATACTTTTCTGGTTGATTTGCCTTTAATATTTAAAACTTTTATGATATCACTTAACCATTTCTTTCTTTGGGAGTTTCTTTCTCACATGCAAAGGAAGGTCTTTATGCTTATTATGAAGATCACATCGGGTACCTAAAATCAACTTCAAATAATACCTTCTTTTTCCTCATTCATCTCCTCTTGAGAAGAAATAACAAATATTCATTCAAAGCCTTTTCAAATCCTTTTCTTCCACCCACTCTAATTTACATAAGTGGAGTAGAGAACATTGCCCATCCATACAAATTATTAGCATCAAAAATACATCAAAATAATTTACTATCTTCTTCACTATCATAATTTGGAAGATATTATTATTTGCTTTAGCATATCTTTTTTGAACATACTTGTGATAATTCCACCTCTCTTAGACTTCTCAATCATCAAAAGCATATCTAATCACTGATAAATCTAGATCTTGTTTTGTCATTTCAACATTCGCACTCCAAGCTAAACCAGAGAGTGCTGAAATAGTGAGCAGGATTAATTCCAATAACAATTTTTATTATGACAGATAGATCTAAAGCTTTCAAACACATCAGCTAACAATAAAACACTCTGTTTTAGATACAAATCATGATATTTCTCAAGGTTCTTTATCTTAAATATTTTCCAAATTTTCTTGTGCGATGTTGATTCCTTATCACTTATCTCTTCTTCAATAAAGGTATATTATTAGAAACTTTTCTTTTGAAGGAAGTTGTTTATTCTTTAAATCTCATAAATGATTCATATAATCATAAGCGATAAATTCCCTTCCTTGTAAGAATTTTTCTCTTTACTTTGAATTTCATTTCTTGTTTGGAATTTCCTCTCGAGTTAGAATTTCCTCTTTAAATCAGAATTTCTCTCTTAATCAGAATTCTCTAGTTAGATCATTTCATTGTTTTTGAATTCTTTACAATTAGAATTTCATTCATTGTTTTAATTTTCTTTACATTATATTTCATTTCAGTAAGAATTTCTTCATTATTTCCTCAATTAATTTAGAATTTCCTCTTTACTTTGAATTCTCTCTTAATTCTGATATTTCCTCTTTAGTTAGAATTCCTCTTTTGGAAAGACTGAATTAAGATTTGAAAAGAGCCTGTGGAGCTTAGATTTTATGCTAGGTTTAGCTATGGTGTTCCCATAAACTTGTAAGAACTAGAAACCTAATACGAGTTATAGGTTTTTGAATTCATTCTTTGCAAATGAAATATACTTTTTGACTTGTGTTTGTTTATGCAGAAATATGTCCTGGTGTTTTGGAAAGTGTCATTTATAAATAATTGGTATCATAGTTGCGCCTGTCTGTTCATGAAGAAAGACTTGGAATAAAAGAATTAATTTATAATTAATTACAACAGGAATGAGGCGGACCTCTATATTTACCAGTAAGATGACAATGATCCCTAACTTTAGACTCCTCAATTTACCTCCTCACAAAATATGACAGATATTGTTACTTTTCTAAATTTCTACATTTTTCTTCTTTGGTTAATTCATCGCGATTCATTTGTTTCTTTCAGTTAATTTAGTTTAGTACAATCCTTTTCTAATCGTTTTTTTACAAACTCTTGTGAAGCATTTTTTTCCAACGATATGTTCAAGTTTCATTATACTTTTCATCCAACAAGCAGATTTGATATAATAACAGAAACCACAAGGAATTGTTTTTGATATTATATTTGTATATGATTCTTTTTGGATTAGGAGAAGCAGTATTTATCTTTTTTTTAGGATACATTTCAAAATCAGCGTATATCACAAATGGGTGCATGATAGATTCTTTATAATCTTCAAACATAAATCTTTTTTACCAGGTTTAGGCATGTAATTACAGCTGATATTATGATTATAACAATATTTGAATGTTGTCTGTAATTTCTTTTGTATGAAATGAAATTAAGACATCGCGATTACAAGGAATATTTTTGTTTTGCTGTTCGAATACCCTTGAGAAGAGATTTAATCTTGATAATATTGATGATATGTATAATGTGATTCTTATCCAACCACTAAATATAAAGATCAATGTTGTGCTTCTTTCATTATTTTATAGTTGTTTGAAAATTTTAATATTTGAACTTGTTTGTATCCGTTAATCCGATATTACATTAATAGAAAGATTATTCTTTTTCTCAAATTTGAATATCCGTTAAGTGGCATTTGGGAATTTAAAATCTTTAACTGTCAGCGTTATTCTCATTTTCATCATATTGTTTTACTCTTCTGAATTAACAATTATTGGTGGATGAAAGTGAGCAAGAACAGACCAAGAAAACATTTATTATTCATTGGTCTTAATATTAACAACTGCCTTCTTTAGTTTTATTCTTTGGTAATTCAATATAAGAAGAAAGCTTCAGAGGGTATTGATTTTAGAATTGTA
>CM068953.1:193551004-193562179 GCA_035128595.1 Eptatretus atami | reverse complement strand
GTAAGTTTAAATGGTGTTCCATAGTAACATGCGGATTTTCAGGAGCCCAGTAAGTGCAATTGTGTCGTTAATTGAGCCATTTAACTTGAAGCTGGCCTCATCGCTCCAAACAATTTTGGATGTAAATGCTGCATCTTCTTCGCATTTGCCCATGTACCTCTCACAAAATTCAAGCTCTCCAGTCAGGATCATCTTCATTTAGAGCGTGATTAATTTGTGAATGTAAACTTTTCCAATTAATTCGCTTCAAAATGCGATGGGCGCTTGATTTTGGATTCCTGTCTCACGAGCATTTGTCGTACAGATTTCCGTGGGGATCAGTGGAGGGTTTCCAGCAATTGCTTTTCCTTTGCGGGGTGGTTGATGACCGGGTCTTCCTGAACGCTCCTTATGGACGTCATGCACAGTTCCATCGTGTAAAACTTATCTCGGATGTGAGCAATGGTGCGTTCGCATTTGTGGATCTTTGTGAAAATATCTTTCTAAATTGTCTTTGCACTTCCATGATGTTTCGTGCTTCCAGTAGCACTTTATGATAAATTTTCTTCTTCAAAACCTAGGCGTACTTCTGCCATTATTATGGTCAATTTGATCTGAAAATAAATGAAAAATTCAATGAGTTATGAGGAGCCAAAATGTAAGGACATTTTTTGGGACACCCTGTATATACTGTATATCCAAATCCAAATCCAATGCGACCATGCTCTGGACAGAGCGTTGGTGCTGCTAAAGCAGTCTCCTGGGCTTTTGGGCACAATCTTGGATGGGTTGACTCTCCAAGCAGAATACTCAAATGCCTCAGTCATCCAGAATGCTGCTACTCATTTTGCCGACCTCAGAAAGATGACAGCTGAGTCAACACCACCTGGTATTAATTCAATGGCCAAAGCAGGATTTGAACTCAGGACTGAAGAGCCCAGCCCACCACCCTAACCATTAAGCTAACACCAGGCTTGCAGCGCACACACACACTTGCACGCACACACGCACACCATACACACACATATCCTAATCTTACAAAACGCACAATTTTTCTCTTTTTCTCTCTCTGACTCTCTGACTCTCATTTGTTTTATATGTTTTTTGCATGCCACATCTTTCAAGTTACAAACCCAAACTCATGGTACAAATTCAAGTTTGTGTGTGTGTGTGTGATGGATGGTGGGGGTGGTGGTAACAAACAGGAAGAAAAGTGTGCTGTCCAAACACAGTGGTGTGGGGGTCGCGGGGTGGGGTCTTATAAATACTCGATGTAAATGTTACCGTGTTAGTGCCACCTGGTGGTAATGAAGAGAGAGTAGTACAGTTTCCAAATTTCCTTGGCTACAAAGTGTTACTTGTTCACTTTTCTCTTCCCATGCAATTACAAATACTTTTATATATGTAAAAAACAAAAACATGGTCAGTCCACAGTAGTAGTGTCAAAAGGTTGTTTGCCGCAGCAATCTGTCTCGTTCTCAAAGTCGCAATATTCACTTGCTTACGCCCACTCATATTTCTCCTCTTCAAATGGAACACATGACTCGTCAAACAACTCCCTTTTGACACGACTACGCTGCAACTGGGCTTCGCCTTCCTATCATTTGATAAATTTCCTTCACCAAATTGAGTTGTCAAAGGAGATCCTATATAGGTATTTGTTTATGTTTATTTTCGGGAATAACTTAATTTTCTGATAACACTCACCACCATCGAGTATACCTGAACTTGCTTCTTGGTTTAAGTATCTTTGTTGAGCAGAGATGAAATGACAAACCTCTCTTAATTTCTTGTCTGAGCACCTCCTGAGGAACACATCATTTTTAATCCCACTCATATCACATTCCATTCATATTACATTAAACTTCCATCGATATCCTATAAATATTTGTCAAGTTCTATTTTATGAAATTGTTTTGTATCACTCGTTCTTATAAAATATTTTCCTTCTCAGAGGAAAAAAACAGGGATGCACATTTATGCACTAACCATACTCAAACCTTTTCTCACCATCAACATGATATTTTTCACTTTGGGAAATGACAGCCTTGCTCAACTTGGACATTTCCCAGACTTACCCATCGTTTCTTTCCTGTTTTTCAACTGCATTCAGTATTCCCCAAAATACTGTCAGACTGTGTTTCACTTCCACAAAATACTTTTGACATTATAAAAAGCCACGTTTCTCAAACTGGAAACAATTTGACCCAACAGAGATGGATGACAACTTGCTTTATTCCAATCTTTCCTCTGATGAAGAATATAACGACCCATTCACAACATTGGTAAGTTTCGTATACTATAAAATGTTATGAAAGCCTTGTATATGATTAAATATATAACAAATTATTATTTTCCTTTTTATTAAAACATGTCAAACTCAGTCATAGATGAGGTGAGATGGTTATGCTTCCCACAAGCAATGGGAAGCACCGAAGGAGGTCTTGACACAATTCAGTTCGTTCGTCAAGACTTTCACAATGACCTAAATATCGGTGTCGATAACCTGCCTCCGAGATGGAGATCACAGAATTTACCCAATGTTTCAACATTCTTTGAAAATTTACTTGAAAGGTATTATACATAATAAAATACGATGATGTTAAATGAGACCACCTGCTCTCTTAAACACACTGTTTATTCTCTTGAACTGTATGTTTGCTGTTTTTACAGTTATCAATCTGTAGTTTTACAGTTTTACAGTTTGAAATTGACTTCCGGTTCCTGATTTGGGACATTGGCAGGTCTCCTACTCTCTGGCTTCTGCTGTCAATCTCAAAGTTAAGTTTCCGGTCTTTATCTGTCCCGTGTTAACTGTTTATTTTCTTACCTACATGTTACTGTGTGTGCCTAGTTCAGTTTTGTTTCAAAAAATCATGCTATTTTGTGAGTTTTTGTCGACCGTTGTCTAACCGAGTGCTTGAGGCCCTACCCATCGTTCCCATCGGTGTACGATCGTGTTTATTTGTATTTTCTCCCCATTACCTTTAATTATGTATTCCCCACTTCCCAACGTTCCCCCATCCTCCCAAATAAATACTCTATTTCTGTCTTCAATCAAAAAAATACAAAAAATACCTTCTCTCCTTGCACCACTCAAAGGTTCTCGACTTCTTCTTCTTCTTCTTCTTCTTCTTCTTCTTCTTCTTTATTCTCCTCTTCTTCTTCCTCTTTGCCGGCACACCATCTTTATTCTACCTAAGCTGACCCTCTCTCACCATTACCTTCACGATTTCTTCGATCTACAACCTTCCATTCCCAAAATCTTACCTGCTCTTCAAAAACATCAAAAAATAATAATCTTCCTGTATCCTTTCAATCTCTCCACATCCTGTAATCACGTGTCTCTCTCCACTGTTCCTGGTACTTTTCATCGACCCAGCAGCTTCACACTGCGTTTACCGTCCAAATTCACCACACACTTCCACAATTTTACTTCAACCTTCCCTTTTCCAAATGTTACGCAATCCTTATTTAAAATAAATAATTTAACTTTTGACGATACACCTCCCAGAGCCAAGTGCTTCTCCCATAACCACGTGATCTGTTTAGACCCCTGCGTTATCGATCCAATTTCACCATTCAACTCACGATTTTTTCGACAACACTTCCATGACCTAATCTGTGCAAAACTCTATCAAACAATAATAATAATAATATAAACGATCTTTTATAATGCTTCATCTTCCACTTTCACACGTGTGATCGTTGGTGCTCATTACTGTATCATTCTGCACTACTCTTCTACTATTTAAACAGACTGCTCTCAATTCGACTTTCCTTCATACCTTGCCTGAAAAATCCAACTGTTACAGCGTTTCTTATCTCCATTCTCTGAATTCGCCTTTTATTGCATCCTCAAGAAATGTGTTTAATCGCATCTCTGACCAAAACTTTTAAAAACCCCAGTTTGCATGAATGTTCGCTTTCCATCAACCATTCTTTTTTTCCAATTTCAGTGCCAACTCACCCTCTCACCCCTCACTCTCAAAGAAACCATCACACTAATTTCCCTCCAAGCCTCCCTCTCACCTCTCTCAAAAACTCCCCCCTCACCTTCTCCACGATTCACCCCCCTCACTCATCCTTCACAAAGTTGCCCCCCTCCCCCTCTCATCCACAAAGCTGCCTCCTTCCACTGCCCTCTCACCTCCATCTCTTCACTCCACTCTCAAATCCTCAACTGCCTTCTTCCCCTCTCTTGTCCCCCCTCTCCCCCAGCACCACAGAGCCTTTTCTCCTCCTCATCCGCCCCCTCCCCTGCTATTCTCAATCTCCCCACTCTTTCAACAACCCTCCTTACCTCCCCCTCTCATCCCTTGTCCTACCCTCCCCTCCCCCCCCTCCCCTCCCACCCCCTGCACCCAAAGCCTCCTCCCCTCCTCTTTCATAACAGTGTGGACTCAATATCCGGGCTTCGCTCAAACCTTTCAGACTTTCCATACAGGTTGCACTGACAAACCAGACATAACTGCCAACAGAAACTTTCTCCCCAAGACGTTCTGACTCCCAAGTACTCTCCTGGTTACTCCTCTCTCCTGACAGACCTGAGCCTCGTCCTGGTGGAGGAGTTGCTCTCTTCATCAAAGACTCTATTCCCACTCTCCATGCACTACCCTCACTCCCCACACCCCAGGAATACCTCTGGCTACGCTTCCCCTCCACTCCCACCTCATGTTTATAGTTGTACTGTACCGTCCACTAACAGTGATGACTCCATCTACACTCACTTCCGAAAACATGGACCAACTTCTATCTTCTCATCCAAACCTCTTCCCTCATATGTGCACTTCAATTGTCATCATGCCAGTTGGCTAGGTGTGGGTACCTCTCTCACCTGTCATGCACTTCAGCAAAAGCTTTCTGCGACTCATTGGGACTGACTCAATGGTCAACTTCTCGACCCGGATCATCTCCAATCCGAATCGACATACTCCATCTCTTCTGGATCTGATTTTGACAATTTCCCTGACAATATCTGCTGCTCTTCCTCCGCTCCAATCGTGCTTCTGACCACTCCTTGTCAAAGTGGACATCTCTCTGGCTATTATCAGAGAACCACCTCACCACCGTCGGTCTGGCATTTCACTCAAGCCGACTGGCAGGGTCTCCAAGCACCATCAAACTTATAGACTGGTCTCCTATCGCTACTTCTCCAAATCAACTCATCCTGGAATTCTTTCAAAGAACTTGCTCTCCTCATGCACAATTTATCCCCTCTCATCTTCAGTTGCCTACCCTTCCTCCCGCCCTTGGTCACTGAAGCTGTGGTGAGGCGTGTCCTGAAACAACTTGCCTTTGCCTCATGAAAGCAAACCCAACTGAGGGTAATCTCATTCCTTCCATAAAGCTCGAACAAGTGTGTATCTACCCTCAGAGAGCCAGAAAACAACATCTTTCTAGCTCAAGTCTGAACTTCAAACCTCCTCCCTCCTCAAAATCCTGGTGGCATCTTATCAAATCTGTTTCTGGTGTATGTCCCCCTCCATCCCCTCCCTTACCTCAAATGGCGCCACTGCTGAACCGCAACTGTGAAAAGGCTGAATGCCAAAACTCTGGTGTTTTCAGATAAATCTTGGTCCAAAACCCATCGCTTCTACACTCACCGAGGGGATGGAGGGGGAACATACACCAGAAACAGATTTGATAAGATGCCACCAGGATTTTGAGGAGGGAGGGAGGTTTGAAAGTTCAGATTTGAGCTGAGAAAGATGTTGTTTTCTGGCTCTCGTGAGGGTAGATACACACTTGTTCTGAGCTTTATGGAAGGAATTGAGATTACCCTCAGTTGGGTTTGCTTTCATTGAGGCAAAGGCAAGTTGTTTCAGGACAACGACCTCACCACATGCTTCAGTGACCCAAGGGCGGGAGGAAGGGTAGGCCAACTGAAGATGAGAGGGGATAAATATGTGCATGAAGGAGAGCAAGTTCCTTTGAAAGAATTCTCAGGATGAGTTGATATTGGAGAAAGTAGCGATAGGAGACCAGTCTATAAGTTTGATGGCTGCTTGGAGACCCTGCCAGTCGGCTTGAGTGAAATGCCAGACACGACGGTGGTGAGGTGGTTCTCTGATAATAGCCAGAGAGATGTCCACTTTGACAAGGATGTGGTCAGAAGCACCGATTGGAGCGGAGGAAGAGCAGCAGATATTGTCAGGGAAATTTGTCAAAATCAGATCCAGAAGAGATGGAGTACCACTGCTGCTTGGGTACTCTTATCCGGAGGTTGTGACCGGATGAGATCCGGGTCGAGAAGTTGACCAATTGAGTCAGTCCCAATGAGTCGCAGAAAGCTTTTGCTGAAGTGCAATGACAGGTGAGAGAGATACCCATACCTAGCCAACTGGCATGATGACAATTGAAGTTGGCACATATGAGGGAGAGAGAGTTTGGATGAGAAGATAGAAGTTGGTCCATGTTTTTGGAAAGTGAGCTGTAGATGGAGTCATCACTGTTAGTTGGACGGTGCAGTACACATATAAACATGAGGTGGGAGTGGAGGGGAAGGCGTAGCCAGAGGTATTCCTGGGGATGTGGGGGAGTGAGGGTAGTGCATGGAGTGTGTGGAATCTAGAGTCTTTGATGAAGAGAGCAACTCCTCCACCAGGACGAGGCTCAGGTCTGTCAGGAGAGAGAGAGTAACCAGGAGAGTACTTGGGAGTCAGAACGTCTTGGGGAGGAAAGTTTCTGTTGGGCAGATTATGTCTGGTTTGTCAGTGCAACCTGTATGGAAAGTTCTGAAAGGTTTGAGCGAAGCCCGGATATTTGAGGTCCACACTGTTATGAAAGAGGAGGGGAGGAGGCTTTGGGTGCAGGGGGTGGGAGGGAGGGAGGGGAGGGAGGGTAGGACAAGGGATGAGGGGGGAGGTAAGGAGGGTTGTTGAAAGAGTGTGGGAGATTGCAGAATAGCAGGGGAGGGGGCGGATGAGGAGGAGAAAAGGCTCTGTGGTGCTGGGGGAGAGGGGGGACAAGAGAGGGGAAGAAGGCAGTTGAGGATTTGAGGAGTGGAGTGAAGAGATGGAGGTGAGAGGGCAGTGGAAGGAGGCAGCTTTGTGGATGAGAGGGGGAGGAGGGCAACTTTGGAAGGATGAGTGAGGGGGGTGAATGTGGAGAAGGTGAGGGGGAGTTTTTGAGAGAGGTGAGAGGGAGGCTTGGAGGGAAATAGTGTGATGTTTCTTTGAGAGTGAGGGGTGAGGGGTGAGGGGGTGAGTTGGCACTGAAATTGGAAAAAAAGAATGGTTGATGGAAAGCGAACATTCATTGCAAACTGGGGTTTTTCAAAGTTTTAGGTCAGAGATGCGATTAAACACATTTCTTGATGGATGCAATAAAGGCGAATTCAGAGAATGGAGATAAGAAACGCTGTAACAGTTGGATTTTTCAGGCAAGGTATGAAGGAAAGGTCGAATTGAGAGCAGTCTGTTTAAATAGTAGAAGAGTAGTGCAGAATGATACAGTAATGAGCACCACACGATCACACGTGTGAAAGTGGAAGATGAAGCATTATAAAAGATCGTTTATATTATTATTATTATTGTTTGATAGAGTTTTGCACAGATTAGGTCATGGAAGTGTTGTCGAAAAAATCGTGAGTTGAATGGTGAAATTGGATCGATAAACGCAGGGGGTCTAAACAGATCACGTGGTTATGGGAGAAGCACTTGGCTCTGGGAGGTGTATCGTCAAAAGTTAAATTATTTATTTTAAATAAGGATTGCGTAACATTTGGAAAAGGGAAGGTTGAAGTAAAATTGTGGAAGTGTGTGGTGAATTTGGACGGTAAACGCAGTGTGAAGCTGCTGGGTCGATGAAAAGTACCAGGAACAGTGGAGAGAGACACGTGATTACAGGATGTGGAGAGATTGAAAGGATACAAGGAAGATTATTATTTTTTGATGTATTTTTGAAGAGCAGGTAAGATTTGGGAATGGAAGGTTGTAGATCGGAAGAAATCGTGAAGGTAATGGTGAGAGAGGGTCAGCTTAGTAGAATAAAGATGGTGTGCCGGCAAGAGGAAGAAGAAGAGGAGAATAAAGAAGAAGAAGAAGAAGAAGAAGAAGAAGAAGAAGAAGAATCGAGACCTTTGAGTGTGCAAGGAGAAAGGTATTTTTTTTGTATTTTTTGATTGAAGACAAGAAATAGAGTATTTATTTGGGAGGGATGGGGGACGTTGGGAAAGTGGGGAATACATAAATTAAAGGTAATGGGGAGAAAATACAAATAAACACGATCGTACACCGATGGGAACGATGGGTAGGCCTCAAGCACTCGGTTAGACAAGGTCGACAAAAACTCACAAAATAGCATGATTTTTGAAACAAAACTGAACTAGGCACACACAGTAACATGTAGGTAAGAAAATAAACAGTTAAAACGGGACAGATAACGACCGGAAACTTAACTTTGAGATTGACAGCAGAGAGCCAGAGAGTAGGAGACCTGCCAATGTCCCAAATCAGGAACCGGAAGTCAATTTCAACTGTAAAACTGTAAAACTACAGATTGATACTGTAAAAACAGCAAACATACAGTTCAAGAGAATAAACAGTGTGTTTAAGAGAGCAGGTGGTCTCATTTAACATCATCGTATTTTATTATGTATAATACCTTTCAAGTAAATTTTCAAAGAATGTTGAAACATTGGGTAAATTCTGTGATCTCCATCTCGGAGGCAGGTTATCGACACCGATATTTAGGTCATTGTGAAAGTCTTGACGAACGAACTGAAATTGTGTCAAGACCTCCTTCGGTGCTTCCCATTGCTTGTGGGAAGCATAACCATCCACCTCATCTATGACTGAGTTTGACATGTTTTAATAAAAAGGAAAATAAATAATTTGTTATATATTTAATCATATACAAGGCTTTCATTAACAGTTTAATAGTATACGAAACTTACCAATGTTGTGATGGGTCGTTATATTCTTCATCAGAGGAAAGATTGGAATAAAGCAAGTTGTCATCCATCTCTGTTGGGTCAAATTGTTTCAAGTTTGAGAAACGTGGCTTTTTATAATGTCAAAAGTATTTTGTGGAAGTGAAACACAGTCTGACAGTATTTTGGGGAAATACTGAATGCAGTTGAAAAACAGGAAAGAGAACGATGGGGTAAGTCTGGGAAAATGTCCAAGTTGAGCAAGGCTGTCATTTCCCAAAGTGAAAAATATCATGTTGATGGTTGAGAAAAGGTTTGAGTATGGTTAGTGCATAAATGTGCATCCCTGTTTTTTTCCTCTGAGAAGGAAAATATTTTATAAGACGAGTGATACAAAACAATTTCATAAAATAGAACATTGACAAATATTTATAGGATATCGATGGAAGTTTAATGTATATGAATGGAATGTGATATGAGTGGGATTAAAAATGATGTGTTCCTCAGGAGGTGCTCAGACAAGAACATTAAGAGAGGTTTGTCATTTCATCTCTGCTCAACAAAGATACTTAAACCAAGAAGCAAGTTCAGGTATACTCGATGGTGGTGAGTGTTATCAGAAAATTAAGTTATTCCCGAAAATAAAACATAAACAAATACCTATATAGGATCTCCATTTGACAACTCAATTTGGTGAAGGAATTTATCAAATGATAGGAAGGCGAAGCCCAGTCCTGCAGCGTAGTCGTGTCAAAAGGGAGTTGTTTGACGAAGTCATGTGTTCCATTTGAAGAGGAGAAATATGAGTGGGCGTAAGCAAGTGAATATTGCGACTTTGAGAACGAGACAGATTGCTGCGGCAAACCCACCCTTTTGACACTACTACTGTGGGACTGACCATGTTTTTTGTTTTTTACATATATAAAAGTATTTGTAATTGCATGGGAAGAGAAAAGTGAACAAGTAACACTTTGTAGCCAAAGGAAATTTGGAAACTGTACTACTCTCTTCCATTACCACCAGGTGGCACTACACGGTACACATTTACATCGAGTATTTATAAGACCCCACCCCCGCCGACCCCCCACACCACTGTGTTTGGACAGCACCACTTTCTCTGTGTTACCACCACCCCCACCCCCATCCATACACACACACACACACAAACTTGAATTTGTACCATGAGTTTGGAGTTTGTAACTTGAAAGATGTGGCCATGCAAAAAACATATAAAAACAAATGAGAGTCAGAGAGTCAGAGAGAGAAAAAGAGAAAAATTGTGCGTTTTGTAAGATTAGGATATGTGTGTGTATGCGTGCGTGTGTGCGTGCAAGTGTGTGTGTGCGCATGCAAGCCTGGTGTTAGCTTAATGGTTAGGGTGGTGGGCTGGGGATCCTTCAGTCCTGAGTTCAAATCCTGCTTTGGCCATTGAATTAATACCAGGTGGTGTTGACTCAGCCTGTCATCTTTCTGAGGTCGGCAAAATGAGTAGCAGCATTCTGGGATGACTGAGGCATTTGAGTATTCTGCATTGGAGAGTCAACCCATCCAAGATTGTGCCCAAAAGCCCAGGAGACTGCTTTAGCAGCACCAACGCTCTGTCCAGAGCATGGTCGCATTGGATTTGGATTTGGATATACAGTATATACAGGGTGTCCCAAAAAAATGTCCTTACATTTTGGCTCCTCATAACTCATTGAATTTTTCATTTATTTTCAGATCAAATTGACCATAATAATGTAATGGCAGAAGTACGCCTAGGTTTTGAAGAAAGAAAATTTATCATAAAGTGCTACTGGAAGCACGAAACATCATGGAAGTGCAAAGACAATTTAGAAAGATATTTTCACAAAGATCCACAAATGCGACGCACCATTGCTCACATCCGAGATAAGTTTGAAACAGATGGAACTGTGCATGACGTCCATAAGGAGCGTTCAGGAAGACCACGGTCATCAACCACCCCGCAAAGGAAAAGCAATTGCTGGAAACCCTCCACTGATCCCCACGGAAATCTGTACGACAAATGGCTCGTGAGACAGGAATCCCAAAATCAAGCGCCCATCGCATTTTGAAGCGAATTAATTGGAAAAGTTACATTCACAAAATTAATCCACGCTCTAAATGAAGATGATCCGACTGGAGAGCTTGAATTTTGTGAGAGGTACATGGGCAAATGCGAAGAAGATGCAGCATTTACATCCAAAATTGTTTGGAGCGATGAGGCCAGCTTCAAGTTAAATGGCTCAATTAACGACACAATTGCACTTACTGGGCTCCTGAAAATCCGCATGTTACTATGGAACACCATTTAAACTTAC
>CM068953.1:193516848-193539836 GCA_035128595.1 Eptatretus atami | reverse complement strand
AATGAGTCATTCTGCTGTTTTGTTTCACTGTGTACCGCAATGAGCATGGAGAAACGAAAGAAAACTATAGAATTGTCTAAGGAGATCAGCCACAAGATTGTAGCCAAGCAAGGACAATCTCAAGGCTATAAGTCAATCTCCAGCGACTTTAATGTTCCTGTGTCCACCATACGCAATGATATCAGGAACTTTAAGGCTCATGGCACTGTAGCCAACCTCCATGGATGTGGTGGCAAGAGAAAACTTGATCGAAGATTGTGGCGAAGGATTGTTTGCATGGTGGAGAAAGCACCTCAATCAACTGCCATCCAGATTCAAGCTGACCTTCAGACACAACGTTTGACAGTTTCAACTCGCACCATCCGTTTACAACTCAATGAAAGGGTGATCTATGGTAGGAGACCCAAGAGGACACCAGTGCTGAGAAAGAGAAATAAGAAAGCCCGACTGGAGTTGGCCAAAACACACCTGAGCAAGCCAAAATTCTTCTGGGAGAATGTCCTGTGAACAGATGAGACCAAATTAGAATTTTTTGCTCAAGCACATCATCTCTATGTTTACAGAAAACAAAATGAAGCCATCAAAGAAAAGAACACCTTCCCTTCAGTCAAATATGCCGGAGGTTCAGTGATTTTTTTGGGGTTGCTTTCCTGCCTCTGGCACTGGGTACCTTGAATGTGTGCACGGCATCCTGAAATCGGGAGTTTTCCAATGCATTTTGGAGTGCAATGTTCAATCCAGTGTCAGAAAGCTAGGTCTCTGTCGAAGGTCATGGATCTTGCAGCAGGACAATGACCCCAAACTCTTCAAAAATCACCGAGGTATGGTTCAAGACAAAACGCTGGACTGTTCTGAAGTGGCTAGCAATGAGTCCAGATCTAAATCCCAATGAACACCTGTGGGGACATCTGAAAACAACAGTTGGGAGATGGCACCGTTCAAATCTGGGAGAACTGGAGCTGTTTGCACAAGACCAGTGGGCCAAACTGCCGGTAGAGAGATGTAGGAAGCTCATTCATTGCTGTAGGAAGCGCTTGACTGCAATTATGTTGGCCAAAGGTTGTGCTTCCAAAGATTAAGTCGAGGGTGTCAATAATTTTGTCAATGGCATTTATTTTTCGTTTCTCACTTCAAAGGACATATTAAGTTCTGAATCAAAAACAAACGTTCTGTAATATTAACAGTGAAATAAGGAATTGTGGAGACCAAATACTTTTGTCAATTTCAACTTATTTTTCGAGAAAACTGTGAGTTATTTGAAGAAAGTGAAACTTTGCCAATAACAATTTTTGGCCACGACAGTATGCAGTGTCATTTTGATGAGAGAGTACGAATCTTGATTTACGCTCCAACACACATCTGCCTTCTCCCTTCCCCACCCCTCCTCACTCTCCCTCCCTCCTCTCTCCGCCTCCCACCTCTCTCTCTCCCCTCCACCTCTTCACTCTTTCCCCTCTCTCCCCCCTCCTTCTCCCTCCACCTCTTCACTCTTTCTCCTCTCTCCCCCCTCCTTCTCCCCTCTCTTACTGTTCACATCAGCGAAGCAACAGGTTTTATTTGATAGTCTCAATTATTTGGGGAAAAATCATGAATGCTTTAATAATTCGGAGTTTTGTTTTCCTGTGATATTTTGAATACCACGCAATTTTACATATCATTGTATGAAATATGACAGTGTGACTCACACACACACACACACACACACACACACACACACACACACACACACACACACACACACAAACACACACACACTGGATTGCTTCAGTGCATTCTCACTTTAATATATTTGAATGAAAAAAATTCTTTTTTTGGTTTTGGTTTTCGTTTTTTAACTTTCTTTTGCAGATATAAAGTTGCAAAATCAGATTATTTCTTAATTATATGCTTGTATTTATTCTCTAAACAAAGGATGTCATTTATTTTCAATTGGAAATGGCATTTTACATTCTTTATTTCAGGTAAGCTACGCATCAACTTGCAAATGTCTAAGTGACAAGAAGGAATATCCATCTTTTCTTCGCACTGAACCGAGTGATGCTTTCCAAGCCACCGCGATGGCTCGCATTGTGTCTCATTTCAATTGGGTTTTTCTCGGAGCATTGCAAGATGATGATGATTATGGAAAACAAGGAATCGCTCAATTTGTAAAGGAAGTGGAAAATAAAGGGCATTGTCTCGACTTTATCGAAACGATTCCAAATGTTGACGAAGTGGACAAAATTAATCTTCTTGGTAAGGAGACTGTTCTCTATTCAGAAAGATGATCACATGTGTGATTTATGTTATTGTCATAATTAAAAGATGAAGAAGTAGATGCAGTTTTATTTTCAAGAATTGTTAACACGCGATTTGCATTCAAACAAGATGGAGTGTTTCTCCAGTTCAGGTTCGAGAATAATTAGACACCAAAGAGTATTTCCATTCCTATTTAAACATGTAGTATAGATATCAGCAACTTTCTCTGACTTAAATTTGTTTCAACACGGGACATTTGAAATGGCGTATGAATGCTAACGAGGCCATTCAGGCATGTGCTGTTCCTGCATTTCCAGTGAATCACTTTTTCTCGCCGGGGCACTTTTATCCTGCATGATTGTGTTTCTGAATGCAAATTTGATTCAAGAAAATAGAGGAAATATGAGAAATATCCGTGGATGAGAGACTTCTAGTTGCTATAATTTCCAGTGTCGACAAGCAAGTGGCGACACACTCACCCTTCTCCTTTTAGCAATAGATGCAAACACCTGGTATTTCTCTTGTGGCCCCAGATCCAAACAAACAAGATATTTATACCAGCCCTCACACCTGCCACTCCCAAACGGAAAACATGATTGATGGAGAAAGTCATCATTTTTAAAGTTGATATCAAACTTCTCCTGTGCATTCAAAACACCGTGATATGACCTTCCATCACTGCTAAAAAGCACCAAAACCAGATATGGTGTCTCCATCAAACTCTTCCGTTGTGTAGCTGCACACCCCTAATTTCTCTAAGGTACTTTTCTCCATGTATATTTGGCTTATTTTGGAGGTTTTGTGAGCCAATTTATGGAACAAAACTCGTCGTTCACGCACGACAGAAGTTCACATTCCCCGAAGATCACCATTTCTATGGATTTATGCACATTCCCACCGAGCATTCCGGCATGAATTACATCATTTCGAAAGGCCCCTATTCCTTCTCTCCAAAACAAATGTCAAAATATTATTCAGCTTTTATTTTTGCTCTTCATCACCCAATAACAACCCACATCGGTGTTTCACAGGCAGAGTGAATCATCAATGTTTGTGCCATTAAACTGGACGTCACATCTGCCGGAATCTACCCACTCTCCTCTCAAAAACCTCCTCTTTTTTATTCTTATTTTTTGTATACATTGCCGAGGCTCGTATGATAGCTAACTCACAAAAAACAGAAAGGTGGGGCATGAGACAAGAGAAGCGTGAGTGGGAAGAACAAAACAGTGGGGAAGAGAGAAATTAGGAGATCTGTGGAAGGGAGAGGGATGGGGCGGGGAACATGGGGTATACAAGATGGACACTACAGGGACTTTCAGGAAGGATAGCAGGGAATTTGAAGGAGGTGGGTTTGGGGTGAATTAACGGGGGTAGAAAATATCGAGGTTTTGGATAGGGGAAGAAAAGTGGTGGTGGGGAACAGCTGCTTTGAAGGCCTGAAGGGAAGAATGGGATTAAACAGAGTGTGGGAGCTTATTTCAAAGGTGGGAAAAAAGAGGAATGAAAGAGTGTATGTGAGCAGTGCTTCATCATTTTGGTAGTTTCACCAGAAGGGGGTTGTTGGTGGACCTTGAGCACCCTGCAGAAATATGGTGGGGACATATCACAGACAAAGTGGGGGGGCGAGACCAGAGAGTAGACAGAAGAAGACAAAAAGACCAGTGAACAGCCTGCGGAGAGAGAGCGAGAGGCCAAAAGGCTCAGCCTCATCGCGGGAGAGACCAATGATCCGAAATGCTTTGGTTTCTACTGCGCGAAGCCGAGAAAGGTGGGAGGCAGAAGCAACAGCCCAAAGGGGATAGCAGTACTCCAGCAGGCTGTGGACAAAAGCTTTGTATGTGGTCAGGAGCTCAAGTGGACCGAGGAAGGACTTTGCACGATGGGGGATTAACAGTCGGCAACTGGCTTTGGAGGCCAGATTGAAATGTGGCTTTCCTAGGGAAGATCATGGCAGATCGTGAGACCCAGAAGCTTGAATGAAAGGACTTCTCCCAGAGTATTGTTCACAATATAGATTGGGGGGGATTCACACAACGTCTTCACAAACGGTCTTTTCAGGGAGACATGGGGGGAGTGTGAGATTTGTCAGGAATGCAAGAGACGTTCCACGTGTTGGACCAGTTTGTGATTTTATCCAGATTTGCAGAGAGCGAAGAAGCTGCGGCATCTCTGTGTGAGGGATGACAGATGGTACGACAGAGGGTGGAGTCATCAGCAAAGAGATAAAGAGGATTTTCCAGAGAGTCGGAGAGATCATTGATGAAAACCAGAAAATGAACAGGACCCCGAACTTTGCCTTGAGGAACTACAGCCTGGACAGGAAGAGGGGATGAGAGATCTCAATTTCGAGCTACATGTTGGCTGTGACAGGAGAGGAAGTCTGCGAACCATGAGTGCAGATGGCCTTGAATACCAGAGGAAGAGAGTTTGCTGAGCAGGGCAGGGTGCCAGACCATGTCGAAAGCATGCAATATATCGAGGGATATGGCTCTGATTTCATGTCTGGCATTGAGTACCTCCATCCATTGTTGGGAGAGCAGAAGCAGCATATCCAGGGTAGAGTGACCTGTTCTGAAACAAAATTGATGATTGGAAATCAAGCCGTTGGAGAAGAGGAAGGATTTAATGTCTGAAGTGATGATGGATTCCAAAACCTTTCTGATGATTGGGAGAAGGCTGATTGGTCTGTCGTTGCAGGGATCTGTTTTTGCACCTTTTTGATGCAGGGTGGTAATGTTTGCTGATTTCCAAGCAGATGGCAGATGACCTTGAGGAAATGAGAGGGTGAATAGAACAGAGAAAGGGTGAGAAAGAGCAGAGGAGCAGTTTTTTTTAGGACACGTGGTCTGATGGCGTCTGGACCGATTGCAAAATCTGAGTCGAGGTTTGACAGCAAACTCTCCACTTTGTGAGAAGAAAAAGACACAGAGTCCAGGGACAGTTGTGTATGACTGGATAAGGTGGGTATAGAAAGCATTGGGTTTTGAACACAAGGTTTTAATGCAAACACAGAGTTTAGGCATTTGGCCTAAACATTTAGTTGAGAAGATAGAAGTTGGTCCATGTTTTCGGATAGTGAGGTGTAAATGGAGTCATCTCTGTTTGGTGGACGGTGCAGCACGCATATAAACATGAGGTGGGGGTGGAGTGGAAGCATTAGCCAGAGATATTCCTTACGGTGGTGATCTCTGCACGTGTTCAAATCGTGGTTATCTCCGCACGTGTTTGAATGGTGGTTATCTCCGCACTTGTCCGAACAGTGGTTATGTCTGTACGAGTCCGAACGGTGGTTATGTCTGCACGTGTCCGAATGGTGGTTATGTCCACACGTGTCCAAATGGTGGTTATTTCCGCATGTGTCCAGATGGTGGTTATCTCCGCATGTGTCTGAATGGTGGTTATTTCTGCAAATGTCCGAATGGTGGTTATCATCGCACGTGTTTGAACAGTGGTTATCTCCACACGTTTCCGAACAGTGGTTATGTCTGCACGAGTCCGAATGGTGGTTATGTCTGCACTTGTCCAAACGGTGGTTATTTCCGCATGTGTCCGGATGGTGGTTATTACCGCATGTGTCTGAATGGTGGTTATTTCTGCACACGTCCAAACGGTGGTTATGTCCATATGTGTCTGAACGGGGGTTATGTCCACATGTGTCCGAATGGTGGTTATGTCTGCACGTGTCCAAATGGTGGTTATATCAGCACGTGTCCAAATGGTGGTTATGTCCGCATGTGTCCGAACGGTGATTATGTCCGCACGTCTCCAAATGGTGGTTATATCTGCATGTTGCCGAACATTGGTTACTTCCGGATGGTGGTTATCTCCACAAGTATCCGAAAGGTGTGTATCTTCCTTTGGTGGTTATGTCCGGACGGACGCTCCGCTCACCCTGCCCTCCCTTGCCCACCCTGCACTCCCTTGCCCACCCTGCCTTCCCTTCCACCAACTTGCCTTCCCTCCACCTCCATGCCTTTCCTTCCACCACCACTCCTTGCTCCCCCTTCCTTCCTCACTACTCCCTCCCTCCTCTCCCTCCTCTCCCTCCCCTCACCTTACCCCCCCTCCTCTCACCTTACCCCCCCTCCTCTCTCTTCCTCCATTTTCCCTCCCCTCCTTCTTACCCTGCCTCCCCCTTAATATTCCCTTCTGTGAAGTGATGGGTTGTATTTGTAAGTCGATAATAATAAATGTCAATGTGTCTGTCCGTGGTACATGAATGAAAATTGGGTGTTTGCATTAATTTAAACATCCCTTTTGAAGATAATTTAGGGGGTGCTCAACATGAAAAACAAAAATAAGCCTTACGAAGATGGAGGCGCGCTATCTTGGTCAGTCCTCTGTCAGCTTGCTGAGTCTTAAATTGCCATTTGTTTTGGCCAGCTTACCAATGCCTTGTCTTGGAACAGGCCGCAGCAGTTTATAAACAATAATTATATATTTTTTTTCACTTTCCTCACATTCATAGATTGTCTGATCATCATACCGACAAATCACTGGACACATTGGAATGTATATAAACACCTGGAGATGCCAGTGTTTGTGGCATTATTTAATTTCCACACATGCCATGATCTCTATAATCTCTTAAACACAGCCAAATTCCCAAATTTACACTTCTAAGTTGATTTTAACAGTAGTTCCTCCTGATAAAAAAAGTTAATTTCTCCAATTCAGACATCACTTGACATTCCGGGCATTTTGCGGTGCATGGCCTTTTATATAACTGATCAGTGATAGATAATCGCTTGCCAAGGCAGCCATTCTTTATCAACCCTTTCATTGGAGTACTTTCTTGAGTGCTAGGCCACAAAGTGTGAATATTGTCGAGCGCTCACCATCACTGAATATATTGATCGACTTGAACAAAGTTCAGGGACCATTTGCCTGTGTTTGGCCAGGCGGTGCTTCAGGTGGTAGTTAGATCGCTGAAAATATGAAATTTTATTTTACACCACCTTTTCCCTTTTTGTGTGATCATCTTTCATTATACGACCCACCACTTTGGCAGAGATAAATACATAGAAAAAATAAGACATTTCGTTATTAATAGTATCTTCAAACATTTTGTTGGAGTCCTTGCTTGAGTCTTAAGGCAATTGGCGAGCACTCTTCAAGATTTATTGGCGATATGGCGGCTCGGTTCTCCATGCGGACATTTCCAAAGAAAGAAGAGCAAAATACATGAGGTGATTACAATGAGTAAATAAAATACGATTTTAGTTGTTAAAAGGAATGAATCACCACAACACGGCAGGATAGCCGAGATGTACACATGCTCGCTCTCAGCTGTCCAGCCGGGGTTCGAATCTCCACCCAGCAGTAAACTGTCATCCCGGTGTTTCACAGGCAGGGTGATTCATAAAGGTGTGTGCTGTCTCTTGGATGGACCTCAAACTGGATGTCAAATCTGCTGGAATGTGCCTCTCTCTCTCTCTCTCGTCTCTCTCTCTCTCTTCTCTCGTTCTCTCTCTCTCTCTCTCTCTCTCTCTCTCTCTCTCTCTCTCTCTCTCTCTCTCTCTCTCTCTCTCTCTCTCTCCTCTCTCTCTCTCTCTCTCTCCCTCTCCTCTCCTCTACCTCACCTCTACCTCTCTCTCTCCTCCACTCTCCCTCTCTTCCTCTTCCTCTTCCTCTCTCTCTCCCTTCTTCCTCTCACTCTCTCACCCCTCTCCATCTCTTACCTCTCTCACCACTCCCGCACACATTTCTCCTCTTTTCTTCTCTCTCACTCTCTTCCATCTCCCAACCCTCTCCCTACTCCCTCACTAATCCCCCTATTTTAAGAGACTGTCAAGACTGATTGTTTAGTTTTGATTTAAAAACTGCTTCCCCATATTGAATCATGTACGAATCAGATTTGAAGTGAGCCAACCATGGAGGTGCAAAAGTCCCTGCATTTGTGAGCATGCAAGCAAGGCCTTTGGCATCTTGGTAGTGTCGATGAAATTTCTAAGTCATCATGTACATTTGAACATTTATTTAACAAACAACATAAAGAAATACATACATACACAAACATATGTGCATAAGGAGGACCAGGACTCAGACTTGCTCATGATCTCTGAAATACATGGATAATTTTAATTTATTATATAGTGTTCAGTGAGACACAGCTCTTCATCATTTTAAATGCTAGTGTCACAGTTTGTCAGGTTGATGTATTTCCAGTTGGAAATCATTTTCAGCTTTTGTGCAGCAATCAGCTTTATTTAAAGATTATATATATATATATATATATATATATATATATATATATATAATATATATATATATACACACATGCCACCTCCGCCTACCCCTCCCCTATGCAACCTTCCCCTCTCCTCACGCCGCTCCCCCTCTCGTCACGCCTTCCCCTCCCCTCATGCCACCTCCCCTCCCTCATGCCACCTCCCCTTCCCCTCATGAACCCCTCCCCTCCCCTCATGCTGCTCCCCCTCCCCTCATGCCACATCCTTGCCTTCATGCTGCTTCCCCCTCCACTCATGCCACCGTATTTTTCCTCTGATGCCTCCTCCCCCTCCCTCCATGCCACCACTCCCCCACTGCTGCTCCCCCCTCACACTGCCTTCTCCCTCCACTCATGCCGCTTCCCCTCCCTCACGCCCCTCCTCCTCCCCTCACGCTGCCTCCCATTTCCCTCAAGCCACCTCCCCTGAACTCACCCCCCCTCCACTGATGCCACCTCCCCCTGCCCTCACCACACCTGTCATGTGGTGTAGATTTCCAACCAAAACCAGAAAACCCTTTATAATTTAACAAATAGTTTATTATACAAAAACACATATATGTGGAAAGAAGAGCTTGTCTCAAGAGTCCAAGCAGATCTCTGCCTCTGAGCCAGAATACATGCCATTTATACAATTGGAAATTGGAAGGTGGCCAGAACATCACAGGGCACTTGGCCAATCAAAAACAAAAGAAAGCTTTGTTTGCACATGAGGTCCTTTAAGCAAAGAGAAAACAATCTTGAGCATAATTAAGCAGATTATTCTGTGAAAGAATGCATGTCTTTCTTCAGCATGTGTGCACAGAAACCACCATTTACTTTATGCAATGATAAGCATTTATCTCAGCATGCAAATGGAGCATCTGGTTTGCACAGCTTTTGCAGAACAATTCGAGGTCAATGACCTCTGCAGTTCGATGAAGCTCCTGTTGATAAGAAGACAATGGGAAAACAGAGTTGGTGTTTTTTATCTTTGCAATTGAATGGGAGGCCAGAGTTAATGAGACTCATGCCTCTTGGGGACCAGACTCTCTGGCGTCACCAATGTAATTCTCCCCAATTTGTCAAACAAGTGGAAAATATAAGATGATATTGTTATAGAGTTAACTAACATAATTTATATATTTATTTATAAAACAACCTTCAGTATGTAATGATTTATCAAGTATATATTTTGGAGTAACAAATATAAAGATCGATGCATATTCCCTTTTACGAAACGTGGACAAACAACATCTCTTTCCAGGCCCAGATGCACTTTGGCCAGCATGTGGATTATATATTCATTATTATTGTAATGGTTTGAAAGTCATCTGGTTTGAAATGTTCGCTTTGAGTGGAACAGTGATAGTGTGGAGCATTTACTGGTGGATTCAGGAGAGCACTTTCTCAACAATGAGAAAGGCAAACCATATATTTATCAATGATCCTAAGTTTTTAAAGGATATTTTACAGTTCTATGGAATTAACAAGATCACAGTGTATTTGAATAGAGATTCTATTCCACACATCCGTGGCCTGTCAGGCAGACATTGTAACAATGAAACTAACAGGCAGTCCAATCTGCCAATGTAATGAGTTCTGCTGAGACAAGCAAACAAAGAAACTTATGCCATGAGCAGTACATTTCTGCAAATGTAATGAGTTATGATGAGACGAACAAACAAAGAAACTCATTCCATGAGCAGTCCATTTCCGCAAATGTAATGAGTTCTGACTGTCATTGTGAGAGACCTATCAGCAAAATTATCTTGCACGCAATTTAAATCTATCTCAAATCTCTCTCAGTGCCTTCACCACGATGTTTCCTGGCGAACCATTCCTTATATGCTGATAAAGTGACCCTAGCCAATGTTGTACAACAGACTTTGTACTTCCAAATGCTTTAAAGGCAAAACAAAGAGAAATGAGGACATAATTTGTGGACAAAGAACACATCTCAATATGAAAAAAAATTGTTTCAGTGTGATTAATACAGAAACATCAGTGCTTTGCAATAGTCATGTGATACATACAGATTTCTATTATCAAAATGTCCATGCTCATATTTCACAAGATAGAATTAATTATTTTACTTCCACACCCCCTTCCTCCACGCTACGTCCCCCTCCCTACACGTTTCCTCCCCCTCCCTCCACGCTACCTCCCCCTCCCTCCACGCTACCTCCCCCTCCCTCCACGCTACCTCCCCTACCTCCACACTGCCTCCTCCTTTCCCACATACTGCCTCTCCCTCCCCATGCTGCTTCCCCTCGCCCATGCTGCTTCCCCTCCCCCACACTGCCTCCCCCTTTCTTTCTGAGCCTTTCTTTCCCTTCCCTCATGCTATCCTCCTCCCAAACTCCCCTCCACTACCATGCATCTCTACTGGAGACAAGGAGAGGAAGGGTTGTCAAAGAATATCTGAAATGGACAAATGAAAACTTTTGTTTGTTTGTTTTTTTTCGCAGTCAGAACAAACTGCTTGAATCAATTCTGTAATTCCTCTCAGGTTAAGAGATTCAGAGCTTATTGTATGTGTGGAAAATTAAATAAAGCCGAAATACTGGCATGGTTTTTTTGACGATTTTGAAGGAAGCACCCTTCCTTCCCTTTCCCTTCACCTCACACTTACTTCCTCCCAAAGCCCCTCCACCCCACACAGACCTCTCTTAGGTGGTGTCCGGGTGTTGTTTAGTATAATGTTTTTGAATGTGCTGTTTTAACATACCGAATTTCATTCAATCCTTACCAAGGCCGGCAAAAGGGCACCATTTTTCCCCTTCCTGCTTTCCCTCAAGTCCCTCTATCAATGGCATGTCCAGAACACCGCCTTTCTCTCCCCACTAGCCCCCTCTCTCATCCATCCTCATCACTTCCTCCCCCCTCCCGCAATTGTTATAGTGATGTGTGGTAAGGCCAATCTTCCTCCACTTTCCCGCTGTCCTCTCCCTTCCTCACTCTCTCCCTTCCTCACTCTCCCCCACTCCTCGCTCTCCCCCACAGCCTCGCTCCCCCACCACTTACTTGCTCCCCCACCTATCCTCGCTCCCTTTCCCCTCCCCCCCCCCCCCCAATTTAATATTCCATCAGCGAAGTAACAGGTTGTATTTGCTAGTTGAAATATACCCATTTTATACCGGTATACAGAAAAATAATGAAGGGTAGATTTACCGAGCTGTGACACCAACAATGAAAAAATCTAAGAAAGGTGTTTGCAATCTTTACATAACTTACATGGACTACTTGATTTGAAAAGCTTTGATGCATCTGGCTACATCTGAAATAGTGGAAAGTTTAACGTCAGGACGTACCAGGAAATATGTATGGTAGGTTTCAAAAATTTAACCCTCAGCATCAGCTCCATACAAGCAATCACGTTTTTTTTTGGCCCTCGTGCATGTTTTTAAAGCAATTGCTAATTGATTGTCCATATGAATCGAGTGTGCTTTTGAAAGACTGCCGAATACGACACTGCAATGCGATCCGCAATAGTCATACTGGTATGATAGTCAGACTGACATGGCAATCCGCGATGCGATGGCATTAATGCCTCTGTGCTGATTACTAATACTGATCTTGCTTCCAAACAAAATCATTTTTAATAGAAGTTGGAAGTAAAATAACCATTCTCATCTTCGGGGAAAAATAGCCCCATGTGGGAATACTTTGAAAAAGTTTCCATGTGTCAATGATGTGTTCGTCATATACTGTGCCTTCAGAAAGTTTTCACACCCCTCGACTTTTTTCACATTTTATGGTGTTACAGCCTGAACTTAAAGTAGATTGAATTTGTCATTATGTGTTTTTTTGTGTAGATCAGTGACAAAAAAATTCAAAGTGAAGGCTTGTTTTGAGAATTTTTTACAAAGTAATTGAAAATGAAAAGCTGAAATGTCTTGTGTCGATAAGTATTCAACCCCTTTGATATGGCACCCCAAATTGACCTCAGGTGCATGAAATTTCCTTTAACCATCCTCACCACAAACTGGTACAGACAAGATAGCAGCATAAAGATGTCAATGAAAGCCTGGATCTTAGTTTTGACCCAGGAAACCCGTAAATCCATTGGCTCTGACTCCTCATTCAGCACCTCGAGGGAGGTGTCAACGAAAGCCTGGCCCAGTGACTATTTTCAATGGTATCCAGTGTCCCTTGAGAAACATAATTCCTCTTCACCCTCTTGTTAGTTCCAAGACATCCACCGGCAACATTAAGGATTGTGGTCTTGAAGGCACTCTCCAACTCTTCAGGATTCCCCAAAGCACCCAGACCCCCCAAATAGCAACTCGGCCTGTTCGCAAACTCCTCAGCTGCCCTCTCCTACTTGAGCTTGCCAACATACAGCTTATGCTGGGATGGTACCTTGAGGCTGGTACCATTCTCCCGGATTTAGGCTGCAACTTAAGAGTTGATAATACAAGCTTGTGGTCGGCATTTCGGAATTGAGCATTCCAGTGGACCCTGCAGTTCTGAATCAGCCTTCAGCACCCATCAACGAGCACATGGTCATTCTCCTTTGCCACCTCACCAGTGTTGGAATATGAAGTCCAGCGATGAACCTGTGGGTGCTGAAACCATGAACCAGCCACCCAACTTCTTGCAAAGTCAAGGAATTTAGTGCTATTCTTTTTCACAGCTCCAGACCCATTGGGACCAACACATGTCTCATAACCATCCCTGTCAGTGCCTGTCGATGCATTGAAATCCTGCAAGACAAGATGAATATCTTGCTTGGGCTGTCGTATGGTAGCTGTTCCTCAAAAAGTAACTTTTCGTCGGCCGACAGTACTTATTTTGTTTGTTTGTACAAATGTTAAGGGGAATATGTCAGCATTAAGAATTGGCCTGATGTAGTGGTCAAATCTATTGCCAAAGTGGTCAAAGTGGTCGATCGAAGATGGCTGCCGCCGCCATTATCGAAAATCATCATCTTTTATAAATTACTCGGCACTAGAGTAAGATAGGAAGATAATTTCAGTGTCTATACCCACTAAATCAGGGGTAAGCTATCCAATGGTCATGTTTGCATGCTAAACTGGGCGACGGGCGGCCATATTTTCAACATGGCCACCCCCGCATTTGATAAAAATGCTAATTTTTATGATTATTGGCCTACATAATTATGCTGGAACATAATTTCTGAGGTGACTCCCATAAAATCAGGTTCAGTGATTCAAATAACCATGTAAAGGCATTTGCAAATGCAATAGGTAATTTGGTTTCGGGGTGGACCCCCCTGGGGGCAGAAATGGCCCATGCCACCATTACTGAAAAATACATTTTTGCTCATATCTCGGTACTCGAGGTCATAGCATGATAATTATTGTGGCTATACCCACTATATCTGGGAAAAATATCCTATGGTCATGTTTGGTAATGAACTGGGCAATGGGTGGCCATATTCCAAGATGGCTGCCACCACCTTTGAAAAAATGTCAATTTTATGATAATATACCTATGTAATGATGCTGCAACAAATTTTCTGAGACTGTTACTACAATATAGGCTCAGTGATTCAAAAACCCATTTAGTGACATTTGCAATATGATAGGGTGTTTGGATTTAGGGTTAACTCTCTAGGTGGTCAAAAATGACCTATTCCACCATTATAAAAAAAACTTGCTCATATCTTTGGTACTCACGTGTCATAACTTAGTAATCCTTTAATTGAGGCCATACAGACTTAATCTTGGATATGTTATTAAATGGTGATCATTGTAGATTTAGAGGTGCACCAGTTATCATAAAAACACGTTTATGCTTATTTTGGCACATTTTGATAATTACATCAGAGAAACCGAACACAGAGTCATTTATATTAACTCAAATAAATTTTATTATTTATTATATTCATCACCGTGACGGAGCTGGAATGACATGATTGGCATGTGATTGCAAATAGTGATATCATACATGAAACAAATTCCAATAGTTAATAGGTAATCAGTATAGTCCATATCTAAGAGAATTCTATTTATTGCATAGCATTGCATCTACTCTTAATGAAAATATGCATGGATATTTGCATATATTATTGTAGAGCAATTCCGATCCTGGTATCCGATACGAGATTCATGCATTCAGAGAGAGTGTTCTGAATATCCATTTATGAGAAAAATGATAACAGCAAATTGTTGCAAAACTCTTGATTTCTTGAAGCAGCAGAGGTTTGTCAAATCTCCAGATTATGTCACGCATGACAATTAATCACAATTTTACGAACCAACATCAGTGATAGATGAACTAACGCTTGTTTGATAAACCAAATTGATCAATTGAATGCATATAACTTTGGAAATATTAGCTAGACACAATTATAGAGGCAGGATTTTCTGAATGGAACTTCAAATTCAGATACCATATGCAGAAATCATATGGAACCCTAAAACTGATAGTGTCAATGATGCAAAACAAATTGACATTCAAGTGTTTGTCAAGCTACTCTGTCTCTGTCTCAGAGTCACTCAGTTCTGACAAGTCATCGTCTGAAGCATCATCATTGTCTACCGCTGCTGAGAATTTGTTTTGCAAGAATTACCACCTTCACATTTTCAGGCCTGAGTGCAGGCAAGCTGCTGCTTTAAACACGAACATCTGCCTGGCAGGCTGATTTTTCTGGGTCGCATAGACATCTTGTCAATTCAGTCAATGCCATTGGTGCTGGCTCCTGGTCATCAGCACTGGTTAATGTGGCATCATCATCTGTGCTCCACCCAAAACCAATTGTGAAGGCATGATAGGCTTGCAACGACAGCCTTTCGGCAAACATATGTTTTGATACATGCTCGCATGGCATGCTGCTGAGTGCATCAGCTGTATGGGGCAGGGCTTCAGTCTTGGTTTGCTTCTGCAGAAGAGTGATATCTTAACTTATAATTTCAGTGACTCTGGTAGTTGGATCATACATGGCAATGGTAAACAATTCTACACAGTGGAATGCATCATCTGATAGGCTTGGCTCTGATCCAACCTGAGCTATCCCTTCAAACCGTTCTGGGCATTTTTTGATTAATTTCCATGGTATTGTTGCCTCTTCCATTATGCAGCCACAAACTGAAAATAGAATTGAGAACACAATCAGCCAGCTGTATCTTAAATTTTGTCAAGGATGAATAGACGGATATATATGATCTGTAAGACACAATTACACCAGAATTTAATAAAATGATAAATAAGCTTAAGTAGCTTAATTATATGCCTGGAAAGTAGTATTTACCAGTGCACAATAATTTTAAAATGATTCTTTAGTGTGAATGTCAAATCATTGTAAATGTTGGGCCCTACTCAAAAATGCTGATTAGTAAGACAACAAAACATACCAAAGCTCAAACAAAAAAAGCAAGAAATAACATATCTTACCTCTTGTCAGCACCAAACCAATACTCCATCAAAATTAAATGAATCGCATGCAAAAAAAGAATTGAAAAATGAAACAAAATTTCTGAAAATGTTAGACAAAATATATTTTTTTAATACAACAAAATATTTTTCAAAATGCAACAATTTAAATGACGGATTGACGAATCCTGATTCTCATAATATGCTCGTTGACCGGTGTTACCTCAATTTATCATTGGAGTCAGCTTATTGGACACATCTACAGCAGCTCGTTTTTCATGACAACCATTAGAGCGACCAGACCAATCTTAGGTGGAACCACCGACTTTTATCTTGCCACTATGTGTACTTCGAACCTTGAAGGTTGCTGCAATACCAATGTTCAAACGCATGAGCTCAGATGATAACAGAGACACGTGATCATCCTCTCTTAGGAATTGGACATTCCAGGCACCCACCTGAAGGGACCACCTCAGGTTAACCCAAGGAGACCGACATCTGGTGGATGACACCTGAGCACCATTCCACCACACACTACCGCAATCTGACCCAGGAAGTTTACCCTGTGCTTCTCCTCCTATCCTCAAGGAATGGGAGTTCTGAAGGCTTTGCCCAATCTCATCATCCGGTGAGCTGCCCTGTGAAGGGCAACAGGATGTACTCTCATGGAGTGGGTTTTCAGATATCTTTGCATTTGTTGGTTTCATGGAGTGAAGTATTTTCCAGTGGCTAGAGTACAAATCCTGCCACCAACCTCCTAAATAAAAAGCAACCGAACTGCAGGAGGACGTCCACAGACACATTTGGGCACTATATAGGGATGGTCATTGACTCACAAGGAGCTCCTCCGCCTTTTGAGAAAAATGCAAGAAAATCCCCAAATCCAGATGTGCAAAGCTGATTCAGACATACCCAAGAAGATTCGAACCTGTATTTGCTGCCAATGGTTGTTCAACAAAGTATCGACTCACGGGGTTAAATAGTTATTTATTCAAGACATTTCAGCTCTTCCACAAACATATTTTCATTTTGTCCATTCTCATGGGGTATTTTGTATAGATTGGCGACAAAAAATTGGAACTTAATTTTAAATTCAGGCTGTAACACAACAGCCTGTAAATTCAGGTTGAATACTTTCTGAAGGCACTGTTGTGTGAATACGTAAATGGTCCATTGGACCATTGCCAATTTTTGGATCCTGTGTTTTAAAATATGAATTAATTTTTTTTTTTTTTAATACCGATTATACTGTTATGTACTGGTATGAGCCCACCGTTATATCGATATTGGATGCAAACTGATCTTTCAAAAATAAAACGAAGCTATGCTTGGAAGCAAGTCGCACCCAGTCACCCCAAGGTTCATTTTCATTCGTTCATTAGTTCATTGAAATTTTTAAAATTTAGATAACATAGAAATACAATTTAATCATGCTTATGAAAACTTAAAAAGTAGCACAATTGTTAAACTTGCAGGCAATATTTTAAGAAAGTCTTGCAGACTTAAAATCACTGTTTTTGAATTATTTATGTTTGATATTTGAGCTTCGTTTGTGTGATGCAATTTTGTACTTTAATAATTTTGAAAGGTGACAAATAAATTTGCAATTTTTTACCAACATATTTTCTGGACAAGATTCATATGCGATCAGAAACTTTGCAGTCTGAAAAAAATAAGCAAACTGCAGCAAGAGGGCATAATATGGATTAAAATGTTGATGCAAGTAACAAGTTTCACTGTTCGTTGGTTTTGATATTTAATTGTCTTCATTGACATAATTCGTAAACACAAATAAATTCGATTTTTTTTCCACTTTCTAATACATGTTCAGCACAGGACTCGGAATTCCGAGTCCAAGTCAGAGTCTGAGTGATTAGACTTGGGACTGCTGGAATTAGACTTGAACTCGGACAGCTTGGACTCGGACTCAGACTTGGACAAGGTGGACTCGACTGCAACACTGCTTGCTCGAAAATGTATGACAGGCTGGGGCTTTCATCCCATGATCTTTCTCCTCCAACTTGACCTGTTTCGATTTGTGTGGCTTTTGTATGTGTGCCTAATAATTCCATTTCATTTCTGCATTGAGTTAATTGTTATCATAAGTTACTCTGCTTAATGAAAATTATGATGTCATAGGTCACATGGTGATGCAGCTATGTTTGAAAAACTGAAAAACATTGGACCTTTGTATCTCTGAAACCGGACCATGGAAAAAATTGAAACTTGGCACATGGCAAGTACTCTGCATGGGGAATAAGTGTCATTTTTTTTAATGACGTCATAGGTGAAATGCTATCCCAGTGAAAATTTGACACGGAGAACGCTACATCTGATCAGTGTGAAAATTTTTGAGGATCATCTGTGGATAATTTGGATGACAGAAATAAATTGATGTCATTGTCCCACTTTACCCTGTGAACTCGTGGTGTGAACATTCATTACTTTGTGTTCAGGTTATTTTGATCCCAATTCAACTGATACCGCTGAAGTCCCCAGGGGAAATTGTCAACTTCGTACATAGTAAATAGATCAATCGCTGGGTGTTACTCAGAACATAACTCATCAAACCTGCATTGTAACAAAGCGGGGTTGTATTGAAGCGGGGTTGTATCAAAGTGGGAAGTCTTTGTACCCGGTTGTTACTGCCAGCATTTATAAAGTGGCAGTTCTAGTTAGCACACCTGGAATGTAGTTCCAGTGAGCTTATGGGATGGTGCGTCGTCCATCCATCCACAAATACTTTCAACTTCTCTTAAACTACACATATGATTTCAATGAAACTTTACCACAAAGTTCAACACCGTGTATTTACCAAAGTTTGTTCATGGCATGAAAAAATCTGGCCCTAAGTGGATCTATTGGGTTGCCCCCCAAAATAGGTATTTACTTTCTTCTCAGAAACTACATGCACAATTCTGATGAAACTTGATGATAAGCTTCAACAGCCACGATATACCAAGATTGTTCATGGCATTAAAAAAATTGGGTTAAAGAGGTTTAACAGGGGGAGGGGGGGGGAGTTGCCCCTGTAGGAGAAATGAACTAAATTTCCACTCAATTTCAGCATACAAAGGAGAATCATTTATACTAATACATTACATACGTACACACATACGGGAAATCTCCATCATTGAAACTCTCAAATGACCTAATCCAAGCCCTACATATCAAGCAGGAATGAGTGGGGGAAATGATTGAACAAGCAGGATAAAAGAGAAATAGCCTTTCATCTGGGAAAGAGTGAACAGAGCCTAAACAATGTTGGTTCCAGTAGGCAAGGCCCAAATACAGCCAATCCAAAAAGAGCACAAAGAGCCCCTCAAAGTCCCACAGGGTTTGGAGGAGCAGACAGTTATACAGACCAAGGGACTGAATCAGTAGTTTGGCACATTTTCAGCGATGATAAAGGACCAGGTAAGGTTAACTCGGCCTGTCATCCTTCCGAGGTCGGCAAACATGAGTGCCAGCATGCTGGTATACTGCGTCGGAGTAGCGACCCGTCCAGGATTGTGCCCAATAGCCAAGGAGACTGCGTAGGCAGCATCAACGCTCTGCAGAGAGTATGGTCCCAATGGATGGATGGATGAATGGAATAACTCCAAGAAAGTAGGATGTGAGTGTGTGATAGATTGTCTTACTGCATACGTATGCAATCAGCAATGTGTGTTGCTCTGATCAATCTGGAATGCATGTTATTCAATACATGTGCCTCATTCTACGATGAATATCAAGTGAAATGGAATAAGTGGCGGTGCTATTTGTTCACATGTCAGAATTTCATCTGTAAGTTTGCTCACTGGCAAAATGTAGCTGTGTGTGTGTGAGTGTGTGTGTGTGTGTGTCTGTCTGTCACTCTCAAGATAATGTGCTTGTATCGCTGAGGTTAATGCGAATTTGGTGGCATAACTGTTTTGGCTTCCACTCTGGGTGGCTGGCTCTTTGAATCTTTTCTGAGTAAAAATATACTTTAATGACAGTACATAGTTTCCCAGCTTGATGCTGGGAATTTAATAAAGGAGAGAGCATGTGCCATCCAACACAAGATTGTCAATCATTGTACAGGCTTTGATGGGCTAATGGTGGCCTCCTGCTGTGATGTTCCTTGTCCTGTAACTTGTTATTTATTATGAGGAAAACAACTTTCTCTTTAACTGCAGGTGAAATTATTCAAAGAACAAAGTTTCAGTGATTGTTGTTTTCAGTGCAGAAATAATATTCAGTCCATTTGTTAAGGAAATTTGGAAAAGAACATCACAGGAAAGGTATGGATTGCAAGTGAAACTTGGGCAACTTTCCAACCATACACTTCTCAGCGACTTTCTCACATATTTCGGGACCATTGGTTTTGCTCTCCAACATGGTTCAATTCCTGGATTTTATGAATTTCTTGTCAATCTCGGCCACGCTTCCAAAATATGCTTGACAAATACAAACAAGATATCAATCAAATTAGATATGAAACTTCAAGGCAAAAAACGAAGACAATTTTAAATGCTGCAGATGTAACAACAAGAAGTAAATGCAAATCTGGATCAAGTTTCCTCAATGTTAAACATGAATTAAACAAAAATCATACAATGCTTCCTCTGACTCCAAGTTACAGGACATTTTCACACGATGTTGTATTACATATGAATGTGATGGGGAAGATATAAATAATATCGACAAAAACGATAGGAATGATTGTGTTTCATCAAGTGAAAATACCAGCAAGTCCATTACAAGGAAAAAAAATCAAACTACATTTCACAATGATTCTTGCAATGTGGAATGTTTAAAAAATTTGTTTCTTTTGAAATTCTGGGAAACGATGTTTAACTGTTCCTGGATTATTTCAACAAAACTAAGGACCTGCACCGGCCTTGAAGATCTACGTAATGTTGAGACGCAGTTCACAGACGTGTCTCACATGAGAGTGACCTATCACACATACATAGCTACGTATGCTCTTGCTCATGCATTACATGATTTGCAACAATGTGTGCCTCGTCAAGGCCCATGGGACAATGCTACTTGTGCTGCTATTACGAATTTTCAATCATGGCAGGTAACAGGAAAACCAACGACTCTTCTGAATGCATTATGTATTTCCATTCTTGTGACTTAATTGAGAGCAATTGTTGCCAAAAAAGTCCCAATAACATACCTCAGTATAAATAATTTATTTGAAGAACTAAATGCATCGATTATGCTGAAGTTGGGAGTGGTTCGGTGTGGGACAATGAGCAATTGTTTTCATTTTGGTGAAAATCCTGAACTGGATCCAGATACGATCATTTTTTTGTTGTTGTTAACTTGGTGGACAGTTTGGGTATCTGACAAGGTACAATTATTTCGATTTCGGTGAAGGTCAGAACCGGATCTGGATACGAGAATTTTTTTATTTTTCAAGTCATTCTTCACCATTGAGAGATTGTGCCAAAAGCAATATGTAGCATGATATCTCAAAAAGTTGTGGACAGATTCGGCCTAAGGTTGGTGGACACGCTGGGTGTGTAGCTATATATGCCCCAGTGAGAGTCGGGGCCAAAAACAATATCGTACTGTATAGCATGATATTTCAAAAATGTATTGGGCCAGATATGTTCTCATGGATCAGGAATTATGTGGTGGAGGTATGTGCTCTACCGAGTGCCCTTCTAGTTAGTGAGGCAATTACAGGAGAAATTAGGACCACTGTACCTGCAGCTTATCTCGGCTCTGACTGAATGTTGTAACCAAAATTTGGTATCATTCTGACTGGTGGGTGTGGAGAAAATTTTTGATGGAATTTGTGTGATTTTTTTTCACCCAAAAAATTTACTAAGTCCACCATTTTGACGCTTTCGGTACGTTATTGGCATGGTGTCCACAATTTAACATCAGGACCCTGTCAAAATGTTGTAACCCAAATTTGGTAGCCTTTTTGACTGGTGGGACTGGAGAAGAATACTTTTGCAGGAATTTATACGCAATTTTTCAAAAGATTGACTATGGTGGCCATTTTGCCACACACTTCAAGTAATATGATCGGAATGACCTCTGCAAGTTAACATTCCTATGCTGGCCTAATGTTGCAACCCAAATTTGGTAACATTCTGACCTTTGGGTCGGGAGAAGATGATTGTTGAAGGAATTTATGTGACAGCCATTTTGACACACTTCCAGTCACGTGATTGCCCTGATCTCTGAAATTTAATATCAGGACCCTGTGCCAATGTTGTAATCCAAATGTGGTGGCATTCTGACTGGTGGGTCTGGAGAACATAATTGTTGAAGGAATTTATGCAATTTTTTCCCCAAAATTGACTGTTGGCAATTTTGATACACTTCTGGTCAAGTGATTGTCATGACCTCTGCAAGTTAACAACCCTACCCTGGCCTAATATTATAACACACATTTGGTAACATTGTGAATGGTGGGTGTGGAGACGAAGATTTTTGAAGAAATTTACCCGATGGACATTTTGACACACTTCCGGTAAAGTGATCGGAATGACGTCCACAATTTAACATCCCTACCCTTGTTTGATATTGCAACCCAAATTTGGTGGCATTCTGACTGGTGGGTCTGTAGAAGAGCTTTGAAGAAATTGGTTTCACCGATCATTCTGAAACTTCAGACAGTAGCAGTCAAAAGTTTGGACACACTGACTCATTCAAGGGATTTCTTTATTTTTACTGTTTTCTACATTGTAGACTAATAGTGAAGACATCAAAACCATGAAATAACACATATGGAATTATGTAGTCACCAAAAAAGTGTTGAACAAATCAAAATATATTTTATATTTTAGATTTTTCAAAGGAGCCATCCTTTGCCTTGATGACAGCTTTGCACACTCTTGGCATTCTCTCAACAAGCTTCATGAGGTAAGCACCTGGAATGCTTTTCCATTAACAGGTGTGCCTTGTTAAAAGTTAATTTATGGAATTTCTTTCCTTCTTAATGCGTTTGAGCCAATAAGTTGTGTTGTGACAAGGTAGGAGTGGTATCCATTAAACAGCCCTATTCGGTAAAAGGCCATTATTTTGTCTTTACTGTCGTAGTCCATATTATGGCAAGAACAACTCAACTAATCAAAGAGAAACGACATTCCATCATTGCTTTCAGACATGAAGGCAGTCAATCCAAAAAAAGTCAAGAATTTTGAAAGTGTCTTCACGTGCAGTCGCAAAAACCATCAATTGCTATGATTAAACCGGCTCTCTTGAG
>CM068953.1:193501351-193516838 GCA_035128595.1 Eptatretus atami | reverse complement strand
TTCAAGTAACAGACACATCTCAACATCAACTGTTCAAAGGAGACCGTGTGAATCAGGTCTTCATGGTTGAATTGCTGCAAAGAAACCACTACTGAAGGAGATCAATAACAAGAGAAGACTTGCTTGGGCCAAGAAACATGAGCAATTGACATTATACCGGTGAAAATCTGTCCTTTGGTCTGATGAGTCCAAATTTGAGATTTTTGGTTCCAACCGCTGTGTCTTTGTGAGATGCAGAGAAGGTGAACAGATGATCGCTGCATGTGTGGTTCCCAACATGAAGCATGGAGGATGAGGTATGATGGCAATTTATTTTGAATTCAATGAACACTTAACCAGCATGGCTACCACAGCATTCAGGAGCGATACGCCATCCCATCTGGTTTGTGCTTAGTGGAACCATCATTTGTTTTTCAACAGGACAATAACCCAAAACACACCTCCAGGCTGTGTAAGGGCTATTTGACCAATAAGGAGAGTGATGGAGTGCTGCATCGGATGACCTGGCCTCCACAATCACCCGACCTAAACACGATTGAGATGGTTTGGGATAAGTTGGACCACAGAGTGAAGGAAAGTAACCAACAAGTGCTCAGTATATGTGGGAACTCCTTCAAGACTGTTGGAAAATCATTCCAAGTGACTACCTCATGAAGCTGGTTGAGAGATTGCCAAGAGTGTACAAAGCTGTCATCAAGGCAAAGGTTGGCTACTTTGAAGAATCTGAAATATAAAATATATTTTGATTTGTTCAACACTTTTTTCGTGACTACATAATTCCATATGTGTTATTTCATAGTTTTGATTTCTTCACGATTATTCTACAATGTAGAAAATCGCAAAAATAAAGAAAAACCCTTGAATGAGTTGGTGTCCAAACTTTTGACTGTCACTGAATATATGATGGACGACTCATGCGAAATAAAAATGGATAACTGAAACATCAGAGGTCATGTTTTTTGACAGCCATATTGGATTTAAGCTAAAACTTTGGAAAAATATTCTACTGTCAAACCGCTAAACCAATCAATGCAAATCTTTAAGCATATCCTCAAGTACATATTCCCATAATGGGGATAAAAGTTTGACAACTAAAACGTGGTTTCAGAGAAGGATTTTTTTTTTACTTTTTCCTTCGATCCAATGTGGCTGTAAAACCATGTGACTGACTGATGTCATTGTTATCACAACTTATTTGCACATGGGTATTGGATGATATAGTTGAAGTTTTACATCAATCGGTGAAGTAGTTCCATAGAAAGAGATTTTTAAATGTTTTTTTTAGATCCACTACGACTGCAAAAACTTGAGAACTATGATCTCATACTTACCAAACTTTATTCCAGGTGCCTCGTCCATCATATACTTGAAGTTTTGCAATGATCACTTTAGTAGTTTCAGACAGAATTTAATATAAAGTTTTTCACTTTGATCCAATATGGCTGCCAAACCATGTGAACTATGACGTCATACTTATCAAACATTATTTCCAATGCCTCGCAGCTTTGTAAGTGTTCACATAGAAATTGCTGCTCACAGTTATAAGTGGTAGTTCATGGGATCAACTGGCCATTAGAAATATTGTTTGATAATAATGACGAGGAGAATCATCGTCATTTAAATGGGTGGTGCGGAATAGCATCATCAAAGGATAGCATCATCAATGGAATGGGTGGTGTGAGATGGCATTGTCATAGGAATGGACAGCGTCTTTGCAACGGGCATCTTTCAGAACCCAGCATAACTTCACAGTTATAAGTGACAGTTCTCGTCAGTTTTATCATATTGTATTATTTTGGTATGATTTTATTTTCCCTGTAACATTGATTTATTAAATTTCCTTTATTCTTGAATGAACATTTTAGTTATTATACTATTTGAAGAAGGTCACTTTTAAAGTTAACAAAGGAGAAACATTTTTCTTTGATGAAAATGGAGATCCTCCAGCAGCATATGAGATTGTGAACTGGCAGAAAAACACTGAAGGTGATTTGGATTTTAAATTTGTTGGTGTTTTTGATTCATCTTATCCACAAGAGAAGCAGCTTCGTATTGTTTCAAGTGAATTTGTGTGGAATGATGGCACACCAAAGGTAAGTGTAAATTTCCTTAACATCAAGGAAACTTAAGTTTCCATTTTTTAGCTATTGAATCCTTGTAAGTGACACAAAGAGGAGTTGACACTAATTGTCTTTTACCAATGTCCCTCTAGAGGGTCCACCAACATTGAGCTCTGAGCCAGAGGTTTAAAATATTTTGGAATGGCCAAAATGATGTTGGACGTTTTTGTATTCATGATTTAACCTGCTTATGAAAACCCAGGGATTGTTCAAATGAAGCCAAATCTTGCAGACATTTGTGTGTGTGCATGGTGGCAGAAGGCTGGAGACATTTCTATTTCATTAAATTATTTTATTAAAATAATACATGAATATGGATAGACAACACACTCTGAATAAATAAATGGAACAAACAAAGCGGTCGACAGAAAAACGGATAAAATTAACACTCAATACCATATACAATTAAAATGTATAACCTACTACTACCTACTAAAATACCGGAATCAAACAACAAATGGAGCAGGTGATAAATTGAGACAGGCACGAGCTCGTGTTGCTCCAGCACGAAGGTATGGTCATGAAGATGGCTATGACATAGAATGATGTGCAACTCAGGATGGCAATGGAAGGGGTCACGATGAGAAGGCCGCATACTGCCCAATCTCCCTGTGGTCCTTCCTTTGGGGGAGACAAAAAAGAGAGAGGGCGTGCATGCACCCTCAACAGTTCTTATCATCTCTTAAGACTGCCCATGGCTGGCCCATTATGGCCACTCCACAGGAGAACGGTAGTGCTCAACCACAGCACCCACCCTACCCCCATATATAACCTCCTTGCAGACCATGAGGCCACTTATCCCAAATGTTTACACTCACTGTCTTCTCATTCTACAATACGCCACCTCTCACAGTTTCCCTGATACAGGTGTAAATATAAGCTACTAAATTCACGTGATCCATACTAATCTGAGTACAATTTATCAATAGATTCCCTCTCTTCTCACACGGAACAACAACATTTATTTTTATGCCTCCACTGACGAAGTTGCCGGGGCATTGTGTTTTCAGGTTGTCCATCCGTCCATCTGTCCATGTTAAATCTCATCAGGATATCTAAAGAAGTGTGGAGTGGATTTGTTCACACTTGGTAACAGTAGATATTGTGACAATAAGATGATCTGATTAGATTTTGAGGTCAAAAGGTCAGGTCAGGGGTTATGTTAGGTAAAATATGTTACCGTACTGACTTGTGAACCAGTGAGGGATTTTGACAAAACTTGGTATAAGTATACAGTGTGATGCAAAGATTAACTGATTAAATGGTGCATCAAGAGGTCAAAGGCCAAGGTCGAAGTCCGTGAATGTTTTCATTAACGCGATAAGAAAGGCTGAAAGGATCCAAGTCAAACTTGGTACTAGGGTGGATAATGATAATATATATATATATATATATATATAATATATATTATATATATATATATATATATATATATATATACACATATATAACTGATTAGATTATGGGTAAAGAGTTCAAAGGTCAAAAGTTATGTCAGGTAAAATGTGATATTTGAGAACAGCTGAATGGATTAAATTCAAAACTTGGTACAATGATGTAATATCGTGGGTGGAGGCATATCTGTCGTTGTCACGACCTCAAAGTGTGCCGTTCCAGTTAATCTTCATTTTCAATGAATTTTGTGTTTTTAAGGTTCCGAGCTCTTTGTGCAGCAATTCCTGCCAACCTGAACACGAAAGGCTACCCAGATTGGAAAGCCATTATGTGTCATGATTGCATTGCTTGTCCACAAGTGCAATTCTCCAATGAGACAGGTAAATAAACATGGTGATCAATGGAATTTTAAAAAGCCAACATTTAAATTTTAATGTAAAAAAGTTAATGATATCTATTTAAGGTATTTGTTCCATTTTGTACTAATTATAGCAGCTAATGTTTTGACATTTTGTTGCAGAATTGCATTTTTTATTTCAGGTGATGTGCATTGTAATATAATCGTTGTAATTAATTTTCATGGAGCCATGTGGAAATGTGTGGAAGTGAAGCTTGTTATTCCCATTTGTTTCTATGAGATCTTCGTTACGTGTCAGCTGATACAGGACAGGTCTGGTGTGTGTGTCTGTTGCTGCAATACCAATGTTCAAAACGGCTGAGCTTCAGATGAAACAGAGACACGTGATCATCCTCTCATTAGGATTTGGCATTCCAGGGCACACCTGAAGGACCCTCAGGTTACCAAGGAGACCAATCCTGGTGGATGACACCTGGAGCACCATTCCACCACACACTACCGCAATCTGACCCAGAAGTTTACCCTGTGCTTCTCCTCCTATCCTCAAGGAATGGGAGTTCTGAAGGCTTTGCCCAATCTTCATCATCCGGTGAAGCTGCCCTGTGAAGGGCACAGGATGTACTCTCATGGAGTGGGTTTTCAGATATCTTTGCATTTGTTTGTTCATGGAGTGAAGTATTTTCCAGTGGCTAGAGTACAAATCCCTGCACCAACCTCCTAAATAAAAGCAACCGAACTGCAGGAGGACGTCCACAGACACATTTGGGCACTATATAGGGATGGTCATTGACTCACAAGGAGCTCCTCCGCCTCTTTGAGAAAAATGCAAGAAAATCCCCAAATCCAGATGTGCAAAGCTGATTCAGACATACCCAAGAAGATTCGAACCTGTATTTGCTGCCAATGGTTGTTCAACAAAGTATCGACTCACGGGGTTAAATATTATTTATATTCAAGACATTTCAGCTTTCCACAAACATATTTTCATTTTGTCCATTCTCATGGGGTATTTTGTATAGATTGGCACACAAAAATTGAACTTAATTTTAATTCAGGCTGTAACACAACAGCCTGTAAATTCAGGTTGAATACTTTCTGAAGCACTGTGTGTGAATACGTAAATGGTCCATTGGACCATTGCCAATTTTTGGATCCTGTGTTTTAAAATATGAATTAATTTTTTTTTTAATACCGATTATACTGTAATATGTACTGGTATGAGCCCACCGTTATATCATATTGGATGCAAACTGATCTTTCAAAAATAAAACGAAGCTATGCTTGGAAGCAAGTCGCACCAGTCACCCCAAGGTTCATTTTCATTCGTTCATTAGTTCATTGAAATTTTTAAAATTTAGATAACATAAATACAATTTAATCATGCTTATGAAAACTTAAAAAGTAGCACAATTGTTAAAACTTGCAGGCAATATTTTAAGAAAGTCTTGCAGACTTAAAATCACTGTTTTTGAATTATTTATGTTTATATTTGAGCTTCGTTTGTGTGATGCAATTTTGTACTTTAATAATTTTGAAAGGTGACAAATAAATTTGCAATTTTTACCAACATATTTTCTGGACAAGATTCATATGCGATCAGAAACTTTGCAGTCTGAAAAAAATAAGCAAACTGCAGCAAGAGGGCATAATATGGATTTAAATGTTATGCAAGTAACAAGTTCACTGTTCGTTGGGTTGATATTTAATTGTCTTCATTGACATAATTCGTAAACACAAAATAAATCGATTTTTTTTTCCACTTTCTAATACATGTTCAGCACAGGACTCGGAATTCCGAGTCCAAGTCAGAGTCTGAGTGATTAGACTTGCGGACTGCTGGAATTAGACTTGAACTCGGGACAGCTTGGACTCGGACTCAGACTTGGACAAGGTGGACTCGACTGCAACCACTGCTTGCTTCGAAAATGTATGACAGGCTGGGGCTTTCATCCCATGATCTTTCTCCTCCAACTTGACCTGTTTCGATTTGTGTGGTTTTTGTATGTGTGCCTAATAATTCCATTTCATTTCTGCATTGAGTTAATTGTTATCATAAGTTACTCTGCTTAATGAAAATTATGATGTCATAGGTCACATGGTGATGCAGCTATGTTTGAAAAACTGAAAACATTGGACCTTTGATCTCTGAAACCGGACCATGGAAAAAATTGAAACTTGGCACATGCAAGTACTCTGCATGGGGAATAAGTGTCATTTTTTTTAATGACGTCATAGGTGAAATGCTATCCCAGTGAAAATTTGACACGGAGAACGCTACATCTGATCAGTGTGAAAATTTTTGAGGGATCATCTGTGGATAATTTGGATGACAGAAAATAAATTGATGTCATTGTCCCACTTTACCCTGTGAACTCGTGGTGTGAACATTCATTACTTTGTGTTCAGGTTATTTTTTGATCCAATTCAATTGATACCGCTGAAGTCCCCAGGGGAAATTGTCAACTTCGTACATAGTAAATAGATCAATCGCTGGGTGTTACTCAGAACATAACTCATCAAACCTGCATTGTAACAAAGCGGGGTTTGTATTGAAGCGGGGTTGTATCAAAGTGGGAAGTCTTTGTACCCGGTTGTTACTGCCAGCATTTATAAAGTGGCAGTTCTAGTTAGCACACCTGGAAGTAGTTCCAGTGAGCTTATGAGATGGTGCGTCGTCCATCCATCCACAAATACTTTCAACTTCTCTTAAACTACACATATGATTTCAATGAAAACTTTACACAAAGTTCAACACCGTGTATTTACCAAAGTTTGTTCATGGCATGAAAAAATCTGGCCCTAAGTGGATCTATTGGGTTGCCCCCCAAAATAGGTATTTACTTTCTTCTAGAAACTACATGCCATTCTGATGAAACTTGATGATAAGCTTCAACAGCCACGATATACAAGATTGTTCATGGCATTAAAAAAAAATTGGGTTAAAGAGGTTTAACAGGGGGAGGGGGGGGGAGGTTGCCCCTGTAGGAGAAATGAACTAAATTTCCACTCAATTTCAGCATACAAAGGAGAATCATTTATACTAATACATTACATACGCTACACACATACGGGGGAAATCTCCATCATTGAAACTCTCAATAAATGACCTAATCCAAGCCCTACATATCAAGCAGGGAATGAGTGGGGAAATGATTGAACAAGCAGGATAAAAGAGAAATAGCCTTTCATCTGGGAAAGAAGTGAAACGAGCCTAAACAATGTTGGTTCCAGTAGGCAAGGCCCAAATACAGCCAATCCAAAAGAGCACAAAGAGCCCCTCAAATCCCACAGGGTTTGGAGGAGCAGACAGTTATACAGACCAAGGGATGAATCAGTATTGGCACATTTTCAGCGATGATAAAGGACCAGGTAAGGTTAACTCGCCTGTCATCCTTCCGAGGTCGGCAAACATGAGTGCCAGCATGCTGGTATACTGCGTCGGAGTAGCGACCCTCCAGGATTGTGCCCAATAGCCAAGGAGACTGCGTAGGCAGCATCAACGCTCTGCAGAGAGTATGGTCCCAATGGTATGGATGGATGAATGGAATAACTCCAAGAAAGTAGGATGTGAGTGTGTGATAGATTGTCTTACTGCATACGTATGCAATCAGCAATGTGTGTTGCTCTGATCAATCTGGATGCATGTTATTCAATACATGTGCCTCATTCTACGATGAATATCAAGTGAAATGGAATAAGTGGCGGTGCTATTGTTCACATGTCAGAATTTCATCTGTAAGTTTGCTCACTGGCAAAATGTAGCTGGTGGTGTTGTGTGAGTGTGTGTGTGTTGTGTGTTGTCTGTCACTCTCAAGATAATGTGCTTGTATCGCTGAGGTTAATGCGAATTTGGTGCATAACTGTTTTGGCTTCCACTCTGGGTGCTGGCTCTTTGAATCTTTTCTGAGTAAAAATATACTTTAATGACAGTTACATAGTTTCCCAGCTTGATGCTTGGGAATTTAATAAAGGAGAGAGCATGTGCCACAACCAAAGATTGTCAATCATTGTCAGGCTTTGATGGGCCTAATGGTGGCCTCCTGCTGTGATGTTCCTTGTCCTGTAACTTGTATTATTATTCATGAGGAAAACAACTTTCTCTTTAACTGCAGGTGAAATTATTCAAAGAACCAAAGTTTCAGTGATTGTTGTTTTCAGTGCAGAAATAAATTCAGTCCATTTGTTAGAAATTTGGAAAAGAACATCACAGGAAAGGTATTGGATTGCAAGTGAAACTTGGGCAACTTTCCAACCATACACTTCTCAGCGACTTTCTCACATATTTCAGGGACCATTGGTTTTGCTCTCCAACATGGTTCAATTCCTGGATTTTATGAATTTCTTGTCAATCTCCGGCCACGCTTCCAAAATATGCTTGACAAATACAACAAAGATATCAATCAAATTAGATAGAAACTTCAAGGCAAAAAACGAAGACAATTTTAAATGCTGCAAGTGTAACAACAAGAAGTAAATGCAAATCTGGATCAAGTTTCCTCAATGTTAAACATGAATTAAACAAAAATCATACAATGCTTCCTCTGACTCCAAGTTACAGGGACATTTTCACACGATGTTGTATTACTACTGAATGTGATGGGGAAGATATAAATAATATCGACAAAAACGATAGGAATGATTGTGTTTCATCAAGTGAAAATACCAGCAAGTCCATTACAAGGAAAAAAAATCAAACTACATTTCACAATGATTCTTGCAATAGTGGAATGTTTAAAAATTTGTTTCTTTTGAAATTCTGGGAAACGATGTTTAACTGTTCCTGGATTTATTTCAACAAAACTAAGGACCTGCACCGGCCTTGAAGATCTACGTAATGTTGAGACGCAGTTCACAGACGTGTCTCACATGAGAGTGACCTATCCACACATACATAGCACGTATGCTCTTGCCTCATGCATTACATGATTTTGCAACAATGTGTGCCTCGTCAAGGCCCATGGGACATGCTACTTGTGCTGCTATACGAATTTTCAATCATGGCAGGTAACAGGAAAACCAACGACTCTTCTGAATGCATTATGTATTTCCATTCTTGTGACTTAATTGAGAGCAATTGTTGCCAAAAAAGTCCCAATAACATACCTCAGTATAAAATATTTATTTGAAGAACTAAATGCATCGATTAGCTGAAGTTGGGGGTGGTTCGGTGTGGGACAATGAGCAATTGTTTTCATTTGGTGAAAATCCTGAACTGGATCCAGATACGATCATTTTTTTGTTGTTGTTAACTTGGTGGACAGTTTGGGTATCTGACAAGGTACAATTATTTCGATTTCGGTGAAGGTCAGAACCGGATCTGGATACGAGAATTTTTTATTTTTCAAGTCATTCTTCACCATTGAGAGATTGTGCAAAAGCAATATGTAGCATGATATCTCAAAAAGTTGTGGACAGATGCGCCTAAGGTTGGTGGACACGCTGGGTGGTAGCTATATATGCCCCATGAGAGTCGGGCCAAAAACAATATCGTACTGTATAGCATGATATTTCAAAAATGTATTGGGCCAGATATGTTCTCATGGATCAGGAATTATGTGGTGGAGGTATGCTGCTCTACCGAGTGCCTTCTAGTTAGTGAGGCAATTACAGGAGAAATTAGGACCACTGTACCTGCAGCTTATCTCGGCTCTGACTGAATGGTTGTAACCAAAATTTGGTATCATTCTGACTGGTGGGTGTGGAGAAAATTTTTGATGGAATTTGTGTGATTTTTTTTCACCCAAAAATTTACTAAGTCCACCATTTTGACGCTTTCGTACGTTATTGGCATGGTGTCCACAATTTAACATCAGGACCCTGTCAAAATGTTGTAACCCAAATTTGGTAGCCTTTTGACTGGTGGGACTGGAGAAGAATACTTTTGCAGGAATTTATACGCAATTTTTCAAAAGATTGACTATGGTGGCCATTTTGCCACACACTTCAAGTAATATGATCGGAATGACCTCTGCAAGTTAACATTCCTATGCTGGCCTAATGTTGCAACCCAAATTTGGTAACATTCTGACCTTTGGGTCGGGAGAAGATGATTGTTGAAGGAATTTATGTGACAGCCATTTTGACACACTTCCAGTCACGTGATTGCCCTGATCTCTGAAATTTAATATCAGGACCCTGTGCCAATGTTGTAATCCAAATGTGGTGGCATTCTGACTGGTGGGTCTGGAAACATAATTGTTGAAGGAATTTATGCAATTTTTTCCACAAAATTGACTGTTGGCAATTTTGATACACTTCTGGTCAAGTGATTGTCATGACCTCTGCAAGTTAACAACCCTACCCTGGCCTAATATTATAACACACATTTGGTAACATGTGAATGGTGGGTGTGGAGACGAAGATTTTTGAAGAAATTTACCCGATGACATTTTGACACACTTCCGGTAAAGTGATCGGAATTACGTCCACAATTTACATCCCTACCCTTGTTTGATATTGCAACCCAAATTTGGTGGCATTCTGACTGGTGGGTCTGTAGAAGAGCTTTGAAGAAATTGGTTTCACCGATCATTCTGAAACTTCAGACAGTAGCAGTCAAAAGTTTGGACACACGACTCATTCAAGGGTTTTCTTTATTTTTACTGTTTTCTACATTGTAGACTAATAGTGAAGACATCAAAACCATGAAATAACACATATGGAATTATGTAGTCACCAAAAAAGTGTTGAACAAATCAAAATATATTTATATTTTAGATTTTTTCAAAGGAGCCATCCTTTGCCTTGATGACAGCTTTGCACACTCTTGGCATTCTCTCAACAAGTTCATGAGGTAAGCACCTGGAATGCTTTCCATTAACAGGTGTGCCTGTTTAAAAGTTAATTTATGGAATTTCTTTCCTTCTTAATGCGTTTGAGCCAATAAGTTGTGTTGTGACAAGGTAGGAGTGGTATCCATTAAACAGCCCTATTCGGTAAAAGGCCATTATTTTTGTCTTTACTGTCGTAGTCCATATTATGGCAAGAACAACTCAACTAATCAAAGAGAAACGACATCCATCATTGCTTTCAGACATGAAGGCAGTCAATCCAAAAAAAGTCAAGAATTTTGAAAGTGTCTTCACGTGCAGTCGCCAAAAACCATCAATTGCTATGATTAAACCGGCTCTCTTGAGGACCGCCACAGAAAGGAAGACCCAGAGTTACCTCACTGCAGATGAAAAGTTTATTGGGTTAATAGCCTCAGAAATCTCCAATTAACTGCACCTCAGATTGCAGCCCAGTAAATGCTTCACAGAGTTCAAGTAACAGACACATCTCAACATCAACTGTTCAAAGGAGACCGTGTGAATCAGGTCTTCATGGTTGAATTGCTGCAAAGAAACCACTACTGAAGGAGATCAATAACAAGAGAAGACTTGCTGGGCCAAGAAACATGAGCAATTGACATTATACCGGTGAAAATCTTGTCCTTTGGTCTGATGAGTCCAAATTTGAGATTTTTGGTTCCAACCGCTGTGTCTTTGTGAGATGCAGAGAAGGTGAACAGATGATCGCTGCATGTGTGGTTCCCAACATGAAGCTTGGAGGATGAGGTATGATGGCAATTTATTTTGAATTCAATGACACTTAACCAGCATGGCTACCACAGCATTCAGGAGCGATACGCCATCCCATCTGGTTTGTGCTTAGTGGAACCATCATTTGTTTTTTCAACAGGACAATAACCCAAAACACACCTCCAGGCTGTGTAAGGCTATTTGACCAATAAGGAGAGTGATGGAGTGCTGCATCGGATGACCTGGCCTCCACAATCACCCGACCTAAACCCGATTGAGATGGTTTGGGATGAGTTGGACCACAGAGTGAAGAAAGAACCAACAAGTGCTCAGTATATGTGGAACTCCTTCAAGACTGTTGGAAAATCATTCCAAATGACTACCTCATGAAGCTGGTTGAGAGATTGCCAAGAGTGTACAAAGCTGTCATCAAGGCAAAGGTTGGCTACTTTGAAGAATCTGAAATATAAAATATATTTTGATTTGTTCAACACTTTTTTCGTGACTACATAATTCCATATGTGTTATTTCATAGTTTTGATTCTTCACGATTATTCTACAATGTAGAAAATCGCCAAAATAAAGAAAAACCCTTGAATGAGTTGGTGTCCAAACTTTTGACTGTCACTGAATATATGATGGACGACTCATGCGAAATAAAAATGATAACTGAAACATCAGAGGTCATGTTTTTGACAGCCATATTTGATTTAAGCTAAAACTTTGGAAAAATATTCTACTGTCAAACCGCTAAACCAATCAATGCAAATCTTTAAGCATATCCTCAAGTACATATTCCCATAATGGGGATAAAAGTTTGACAACTAAAACGTGGTTTCAGAGAAGGATTTTTTTTTACGTTTTCCTTCGATCCAATGGCTGTAAAACCATGTGACTGACTGATGTCATTGTTATCACAACTTATTTGCACATGGGTATTGGATGATATAGTTGAAGTTTTACATCAATCGGTGAAGTAGTTCCATAGAAAGAGATTTTTAAATGTTTTTTTTAGATCCACTACGACTGCAAAAACTTGGAACTATGATCTCATACTTACCAAACTTTATTCCAGGTGCCTCGTCCATCATATACTTGAAGTTTTGCAATGATCACTTTAGTAGTTTCAGACAGAATTTAATATAAAGTTTTTCACTTTGACCAATATGGCTGCCAAACCATGTGAACTATGACGTCATACTTATCAAACATATTTCCAATGCCTCGCAGCTTTGTAAGTGTTCACATAGAAATTGCTGCTCACAGTTATAAGTGGTAGTTCATGGATCAACTGGCCATTAGAAATATTGTTGATAATAATGACGAGGAGAATCATCGTCATTTAAATGGGTGGTGCGGAATAGCATCATCAAAGGATAGCATCATCAATGGAATGGGTGGTGTGAGATGCATTGTCATAGGAATGGACAGCGTCTTTGCAACGGCATCTTCAGAACCCAGCATAACTTCACAGTTATAAGTGACAGTTCTCGTCAGTTTTATCATATTGTATTATTTTGGTATTGATTTTATTTTCCCTGTAACATTGATTTATTAAATTTCCTTTATTCTTGAATGAACATTTTAGTTATTAACTATTTGAAGAAGGTCACTTTTAAAGTTAACAAAGGAGAAACATTTTTCTTTGATGAAAATGGAGATCCTCCAGCAGCATATGAGATTGTGAACTGGCAGAAAAACACTGAAGGTGATTTGGATTTTAAATTTGTTGGTGTTTTTGATTCATCTTATCACAAGAGAAGCAGCTTCGTATTGTTTCAAGTGAATTTGTGTGGAATGATTGCACACCAAAGGTAAGTGTAAATTTCCTTAACATCAAGGAAACTTAAGTTTCATTTTTTAGCTATTGAATCCTTGTAAGTGACACAAGAGGAGTTGACACTAATTGTCATTTACCAATGTCCCTCTAAGGGTCCACCAACATTTGAGCTCTGAGCCAGAGGTTTAAAATATTTTGGAATGGCCAAAATGATGTTGGACGTTTTTGTATTCATGATTTAACCTGCTTATGAAAACCCAGGATTGTTCAAATGAAGCCAAATCTTGCAGACATTTTTGTGTGTGCATGGTGGCAGAAGGCTGGAGACATTTCTTATTTCATTAAATTATTTATTAAAATAATACATGAATATGGATAGACAACACACTCTGAATAAATAAATGGAACAAACAAAGCGGTCGACAGAAAAACGGATAAATTAACACTCAATACCATATACAATTAAAATGTATAACCTACTACTACCTACTAAAATACCGGAATCAAACAACAAATGGAGCAGGTGATAAATTGAGACAGGCACGAGCTCGTTTGCTCCAGCACGAAGGTATGGTCATGAAGATGGCTATGACATAGAATGATGTGCAACTCAGGATGGCAATGGAAGGGGTCACGATGAGAAGGCCGCATACTGCCCAATCTCCCTGTGGTCCTTCCTTTGGGGGAGACAAAAAAGAGAGAGGGCGTGCAGCACCCTCAACAGTTCTTATCATCTCTTAAGACTGCCCATGGCTGGCCCATTATGGCCACTCCACAGGAGAACGGTAGTGCTCAACCACAGCACCCACCCTACCCCCATATATAACCTCCTTGCAGACCATGAGGCCACTTATCCCAAATGTTTACACTCACTGTCTTCTCATTTACAATACGCCACCTCTCACAGTTTCCCTGATACAGGTGTAAATATAAGCTACTAAATTCACGTGATCCATACTAATCTGAGTACAATTTATCAATAGATTCCCTCTCTTCTCACACGGAACAACAACATTTATTTTTATGCCTCCACTGACGAAGTTGCCGGGGCATTGTGTTTTCAGGTTGTCCATCCGTCCATCTGTCCATGTTAAATCTCATCAGGATATCTAAAGAAGTGTGAGTGGATTTTGTTCACACTTGGTAACAGTAGATATTGTGACAATAAGATGATCTGATTAGATTTTGAGGTCAAAAGGTCAGGTCAGGGGTTATGTTAGGTAAAAATATGTTACCGTACTGACTTGTGAACCAGTGAGGGGATTTTGACAAAACTTGGTATAGTATACAGTGTGCATGCAAAGATTAACTGATTAAATGGTGGATCAAGAGGTCAAAGGCCAACGGTCGAAGTCCGTGATATGTTTTCATTAACGCGATAAGAAAGGCTGAAAGGATCCAAGTCAAACTTGGTACTAGGGTGGATAATGATATATATATATATATATATATATATATATATATATATATATATAATATATATATATATATATATATACACATATATAAACTGATTAGATTAGTGGGTAAAGAGTTCAAAGGTCAAAAGTTATGTCAGGTAAAATGTGATATTTGAGAACAGCTGAATGGATTAAATCAAACTTGGTACAATGATGTAATATCGTGGGTGAGGCATATCTGTCGTTGTCACGACCTCAAAGTGTGCCGTTCCAGTTAATCTTCATTTTCAATGAATTTTGTGTTTTTAAGGTTCCGAGCTCTTTGTGCAGCAATTCCTGCCAACCTGGAACACGAAAGGCTACCCAGATTGGAAAGCCATTATGTGTCATGATTGCATTGCTTGTCCACAAGTGCAATTCTCCAATGAGACAGGTAAAATAAACATGGTGATCAATGGAATTTTAAAAAGCAAACATTTAAATTTTAATGTAAAAAAGTTAATGATATCTATTTAAGGTATTTTGTTCCATTTTGTACTAATTATAGCAGCTAATGTTTTGACATTTGTTGCAGAATTGCATTTTTTATTTCAGGTGATGTGCATTGTAATATAATCGTTGTAATTAATTTTCATGGAGCCATGTGGAAATGTGTGGAAGTGAAGCTTGTTATTCCCATTTGTTTCTATGAGATCTTCGTTACATGTCAGCTGATACAGGACAGGTCTGGTGTGTGCTGTGTGTGTGTGTGGTGTGTGGTGTGTGTGTGTGTGTGTGTGTGTGTGTGTGTGTGTGTGTGTGGTGTGTGTGTGTGTTTTGTGTGTGTGTGTTTTTTTTTTATCATAAACATCAAAAACACATTATCACAGGTGATCTCAGAATAGTGAAAGATAGAAGAATACGTGCACAACCTT
>CM068953.1:193438286-193499852 GCA_035128595.1 Eptatretus atami | reverse complement strand
CCAATCAGACAGTGAACATTTAGTTCTTTAGTTTAAGAATGTGAACCATATCATTCGAGATCAATATATCCCATTCTCCTCTAAAATTGATGTCGACCCCCTTTTCCTCTTAGGTTAAGTTCCTTACCTAGAACATACCTTCGCCCTTTAGTATGGGAAAGGAACATCCCACCCCCTGTAATTATTTATACTTCCCAACTCGTGTTTCCTCACTAACCATCGTATTTATTTATTAGTGATAAACTTCCGTCCGGTGATTCTAAGGAATAACTTCTCCAGAAATTAAATCTTACATTATCTTTGATGTTTCCGAAAAAATTACTCTGTGTTGGTTTTCCTGACACAGGGAGATAAACAAATTTTTGGGTTCATATTGAATTTATAACCAATTGGTTGTTGAGTAGCAATGAATGAAAATATATGTATTTGTTTTTTTCCATCATTATGAGCCCCTCCAATCAAATCACAGTGATTTAATACGAAATTAATTCCTGAGATATTTGATTGACATTACACTGTAAAACGTTCCCATTAGTATTAATTTTTTTTGAGAGAAAAAATAACTCTCGAAATGAATAATCATGTGAACATAAAATGTAGTTATTTTTAGTTAATCGTTGCATTTGAAGTATGTTTTTTGGAATGTCTATAAACAAATATTTGGTTCATCACCCCGTTCTTTCATAGACGAAGCCATTTTCGGAAGATATTGAGAAATCTCACATGCTCCGGTGAGGACTTTGTTATCGTTTTTGTATCACTTTCCCAGATTATAAACCTAAATTGTCTTTTCTCGTATATAATAGGTTATTAATAGTTTTCCATGGACAATAAAGATGCCTCATATTTTGTTGGGGTGTCAAGTTTGTAGTGGGTATGTCAATGAAGATGTTGTGGCTCGCTTGTTGTAATTGAATAAAGGATTGTGCTTCTCATCTTATTTAATTGAGATAAAATGTCTTTATATTGATATTTATTAATTGATTTCATGTTCTCAACTGGTCTAAAATGGCTGATGCTTCATTAAAACAAATTGTTTTTCCAGCCTTCTTACTGCCGAACAACAATAACAGTCTATTAACTAATTGTGACTGAGATCATTTGGAAGAAAACTAAAACACCTTGAACCGAAGGATACTTAAGCACTGAATAGATTATTTCTCCTTCTCATTCTTCCTACTTTTACTAGAAAGAATAACCTATAATCAACAGAGTTCAGGCAGATCAATATATACTTTATCATCATTATTTTTCATATCCAATGGTTTATCAAGATATACTTTGATTCATCCTCACAGTTGAACCTTGTCTTCCATTCTTTGTTGAGAAGGAAAACATTAATCTCGGAGTTTGTATTGACAGGAGGTTTGAGCAGAACTCAAGAACCTTAATTCATCATTAAATGATCAATACCTTTTCTTGAACAAGATGAAATGATTGCTTGGTTGTTTGTTGGAATGAGTCCTGCTTTGGTTTTTGAATCAGATGAATATTCATTGTTTTGAATAGCATTCACACTATAATCAGGGGGTCGATGTTCATCTCATCCAGTGGTATAAATAATCGTTCATCATCATATTCTATTCTCCTATATGGCTCAATGCTTTCCTCCGTCATTTTGGACTGAAACTTTTACATTTGGGCTTTGGAGGAGTATATTTTATTGTTGGAACTTGTGGAAACATCTTATAATTTTTTTCTTGGTGGGAAGTTTTTAAAAGTGTTTTAAAAAAATTTCTCTTGTTTTCTTTCAATATTGGTCTTCAAACGTTAGTAGTTTTGTTGCGGTTCTTCTTTATGTCTTCCTGGTGATTTTACAACTTTTGAAACCAACCCTGATTTCCCTAAATCTCTGCCTTTCTTTCGCATCCGTTTATTTATTGAAAATATCATTTAATATCTCATCTTGTTTCACAACAAATATAATTATATATTTTCAGTCGTGTGTTTCATTGTAATCCCCAAATTCCTTTTTTTCGACATAATGTAGAACAATTGTCTTCCAAAAATTGTTTATATCTAGTTGAATTTAACTGAATAAAATAAGTATTAGCATTGTTTCTGATGGAACGACGAGGAAGTTGAAAGTACATGGACTAAGATAAATACAATGACAAGAAGAATGTCTCCCCTCTTGTGTAGTAGCTTGTCCATTACCGTTGGTTTCTCTCATAACACAATCATCAAGAAGATAACGAGTCTTTTTTAGATTTATCCATCTTGGGGAGACGGTATATCATCCGTATTATCACTAAGAATACAAGTTATTGTTTTGATTTCTTTTTACATCTCTGTGTATCACAAAAATAGTGTATTATATCTTCAATGTTATAATCATTTAGTTATTTGAAGTTTAAATTAAACCAATTATATCTTCTTTTTGAGCAGCATTAAAACCTTGTGAGAGTAGTTGATACTGCTGGTTGAAAAACTCGACTTTGTGAAAAATTATTAAATTGTCATAATCTAAAAAGTTAGGATGAGGAGAGCATCTTTAAAATAGCAGGTTTTTTCCACATCCGCTGAACCAACTATTTGAGCATCTTAATGAATTTTGGAATTTTAAGGTTGTTAAAATTTTATCTAGTTTTCCCAAATGGGTAAAAATCAGTTCATTTATATTATTTGAGAAACAGGTTATTTAATTTGTTATTGGCTTTTTACAAACTCCTTATATTTTATCCTAAGTTTCAGGTTTAATTCAAGATTGAATCCATTATTTTTTTATGCAATATCTTTGTGTTTGAATTTCCCTGAAAATCACATCCAATGACATAATATTATAACAACAATCCTTTGAACATTTCTCTAATACGTTCAGTTTCTTCCCTTGTTAAGAAGGTGTGTTATCCCCTCATACTTCTACATCATTTCTCTAATCAATCTTCTAAAGTAATTTCATTTTTGGTGTAAATCTAAAAGAATTATTTTCCTTTTTAAATTTTTTTATTCTCAATTAATTAGAAGATAATTCACAAAAATATCATTGTTTATAGGCTTTTGACTCTATGTTTAATCCCCGTCTTTCACACGCAGAACAATCTCAAATTTGCATAGGAGAATCGGGAAGTCTATCATATTTATAAAGTAAAACTTTACTTAAACTGAAATTCATCTTCGATATCATCTTCAGATACTTTCATAATCTTATACTTTCATAACATTCGTTGAAAACAAACTCTCTGTAATCATTAACTACGTTTGAATGCAAACTCTCGTATCATAATCACTCTCCATAATCTTCAAAATCTTCAGTTAATATTGACTCATATTTAATTCTAGAAAAAAACAATACCATCCGATATCTATATACATGTTTTTCATTAACAATTCAACTGCGACATTTTTTTATATTAAAGGTAATTTTAAAATATCCTTAACTTACTATTGAACGAAATGTCATTTCACCTGATATATTAACATCTTTTATTTCGATCACGATTTGACATCTTTTAGGGTTGTTGAAAAAAAATACAAATTTCTCTTTGCTATTACAGATGGTCTTTCTTTTCTTTCTAAAGCTTCATCATAGGTTTTTTTTTTTTGATACTTTTTCTTGTTTTCATTGTTTTTCTAGTTTTGCATATATTACCAGAAGGAGAGGAGAAACTTTTGTTAGAGATACTGTAATTGATGTTTCTTCCAGGTATACTAAAAGCCCTGTCCACTGAAGGAAATGGAAAGAACTCTGCTTATTTACCATAATTGTACTGTTTTTATCCAGATAGTTGTATATTTATCTTTGTTCAATCTTTAATCCTTGACATATTTCTCGTATCTTTTACAAATTAAGGATTGATGAAACTTGTCTTTTTTTGTCTTGAAACATTGTATTTATGAGTGAAAAAGTTGGAGGATAAAGTTGTTTTTAGCACAATTCACTGTAAAAAACGAATTTCATCAAGAAATTTTAGTTAAGCAAAGTTTTAGTATATAAATATGGTGAATACAAATACTTTAATGTTTGTAATCCCGAATATAAACATTATTGAAAAACACCTCCAAACCAACCAAACCAACACATTTAATCTATTTTCATCAAATATCTCCTCTTGAGTGGGAAAGAAAACATTGTGATATCTGCTCAAGGATGTTTTTGAAGAGTAGTTATAGAATCACCTTCAATCACAAACACAAGTAAAATGACTTTAAAGTAAAGGTGAACTATTATATTGAAAACACTGATGGGGCATTTAAAGGCAGTAGAAAAATAAGGATTTGTTCAGTTGGAAAACCGGCCCATATTAATAGTCTGAATCAATTGAAATGTTGAAACCTGATGTGAAAAAGTTATGAAAAGACATTAAAAGAAATGAAAACTTTAAGTTTATATGGGAGTGGGAAAATGAAAATATGAAAAACAAGATTGGAAGAACAAAAACTCCTTATTGAGGACAGATCTTCATTTTTAAACATAATTTCAGATTTTTTGAATAGTGGGGTTTATGAAGAGCTATCAAAGACAAGAGGAGGAATGTTGATTAATACAGTGCGTAGGAAGTGGATTTATATTTTTAAAATCATCTTTTTAGAATATAACACATTCTAAAATCAAAACATCTTAAAGCTTACTCTCTATATTTGAATTACCAAAAGAAATAAAAACTAAAGAAGCAGTTTGTTAATATTAAGAACAATAGATAAATAAATGTTTTCTCTGGTCTGTGTTGCTTCATTACATCCACCAAATTTTAATTCAAAGAGTAAAACAATATATGAATATGAGGAATACCTGGACATAAAGATTTTAAATTCCCAATGCCACGACAGAATATTCGTAAATTTTAAGAAAAAGAATAACCTTTTCTATTATGTTATATAGATTAACGGATACAAACAAAGTCAAATATAAAAATATCAAACAACTATTAAAATGAAGAAACACACATTGGATCTTTTATTTTAGTGGATTGTAAAGAATTCAATCACACAGTACATCAATAATTTATAGTTACAATCTCTTTCAGGTATTAGAACAGCAACAAAATATATTCTTGTAAGCGATTCTTTCATTCATTTCAGACAAAGAACGATTAGAAACACATCAAATATATTGCAGTAATCATAAATCAGCTTTAATTAACAATGCCTAAACTTGTGAAAAGATTTATTTGAAGTTATTATAATAAATCTATCGATGCACCCATTTGGATATACGCTGATGTGAAATGTATCCTAAAAAAGATAAAATACTGCTTCTCGAATCCAAACAATCACATACAAATAAATATCAAAAAACATATTCTCTTGGTTTCTGGTTATTATATCAAAATCATCTTTTGGAGGAAAAGTATAATAAACTGAACATATATAGTTGGAAAATATGCTTCACAAGAGTTGTAAACGATTAAAAAGGATTGTATAAGCAACTAAATAATGAAAGAAACAAATGAAACCTATGAAAATAACCGAAGAAGAAAAATTAGAAATTTAGAAAGAAAATATCTGTCATATTGTTGAGGAGGAAATTGAGGATTCTAAAGTTAGGATCATTTGTCATTCTTACTGGTAATATATAGAGGTCCTGCCTCATTCTGTTAATCTTAATTATAAATTTCCTTTCTTTTTATTCCAGTCTTTCTCACAACAGCGTCCAACTATGATACACATCTATTTATAAATGAACTTTTCAAAAACACCAGGGATATTTCGGCCATTACAAACAAGTCAAAAGGTATATTTCATTTACAAAATTGATATTCACAAAACCTTTAACTCGTATTAGGTTTTCAGAATTCTTTCAAGTTTTATGGGAACACAGGCCTTCCTTGCATCAAATCAAGCTCCACAGGGTTTTCGCAAATCTTAATTCATTCTTTCCAAAAGAGGAAATTCTAACTATAGAGGAATTCAGATTAAGAGAGATTCAAGTTAAAGAGGAAATGATAATTAATGAGGAAATTAATGAAGAAATTCTAACTGGAAGATGAAATTCTATTATAAAGAAAATTCAAACAATTGAATGAAATTCTAACTAAAGAGAATTCTGATTTAAAGATGAAATTCTGATTAAATGAGGGAATTCACTAACCAGAGAGGAAATTCAAAGAAGGAATAAAATTCAAAGTAAAGAGAAAAATTCTTAACAAGTAAGGAATTTCATCTTATGATTATATGGATTCATTTTATAGATTTAAAGGACACGACTCCTTCAAAAGAAAAGTTTCTATAATAACCTTTTATGAAAGGAGATAAGTGATAAGGAATATAAACACGCACAAAAAATTTGGAAAATATTAAGATAAAGAACCTTTGAGAATACTCCATGATTTGTCTCTAATACAGATGTTTTATTGTTAGCTGAGGTGTTTGAGCGTTTAGATCACGTCTGAAATAAAAAAATTATTGTTAGATTAGGATCGCTGCTCACTATTTCACAAGCTGCCTGGTTTAGCTTGGAGTGCAATGTTTGAAAAGACAAAAACAAGATTAGATTAATCAGTGAGTAGATATGCTTTTGATGATTGAGAAAGTCTAGAGAGGTGGAATATCACAAGTATGTGTCAAAAAGATATGCCAAAGCAAAATAATAAATATCTTTCCAATTATGATAGTGAAAAAGATGTAATTTTTGATGTATTTTGATGCTAATAATTTGTATGGATGGCAATGTCTCACTCTGCCTTCTGTAATTAGAGTGGGTGAAGAAAAGGATTATGAAAAGGCTTTGATGAATATTGTTATTTCTTCTCAAAGAGGAATTGAATGAGGAAGAAGAGGTTATTATTTTGAAGTTGATTGAGGTCCGAGGTGAATTTTCATATAAGCATTAAAGACCTTCCTTTTGCATGTTGAGAAAGAAACCAAAGAAAGATGGTTAGTGAATATCATAAAAGTTTTAATTTAAACGGCAAATCAACAAAAAAGTTATTAACACATTCTATGATAAAGAGGGATATGTTTGCTCAGAGAAGCTTTGACACAGTTTTTGAGAGAAGGTTGAAGTACTAAATTCATAGAGTTTTAAAATTTAAACGAAGTCCTTGGTGAAAAAGTATATAAATTCAACAGATATGAGAACATACAAAAGTAAAATTGAAGGAATTCTATAAATTGAATGAATATGCTGTCTTTGAAAGACAATGAGAATGTTAGAAACAAGGCAAAAAATTAGATTATGCAAATCTTGGAAAGAAAGCTTTTAGATTGATAAATAAACCAGTTTTAAGAGAGAAGAGGTTTCTCTTCAGAACTCTTCTGCTATTCATATGGAAAAAGGAAAGTATTGTAATGGATAACCCATTTATATTGGAAGCAGCAGTTCTGATTTATCAAAGATATTGATGTATGATTATTTGTATAATGGCTTAAAAAGATATGCTGAAAATTGTTCATTGTTGTATATGGGCACTGATAGTTTGTATCTAAGATATAAAACTGGATGATGTTTTAAAGATATGAAGAAAAATAGTTGGAGTATAGGTAGCAAGTAATTTTAGTCAGAAGAGCGAGTTTTATTTTCAAAAAAGAATGAAAAGGTTATTGGTAAGTTAAGGATGAGTTGGGTGGAAAAGTAATGAGTGAGTTATTGGATTGAGAGCAAAGCATATGCTTTTAATTTATGGTGATCAGCTTGATAAAGTTAAAGGGAATAAAGAAATATGTAATAAAGAACATCAGATAAACTTTTAGAAATATTATAATTGTTTGAATGAATAAGAAAGAAGAATATAGGAAAAAATGAATACAATAAGATTATAAAACATAAGATATATAGTGAAGAAAGTAATAAAAGGCATTAGGAGCCTTTGATGAAGAGGAGAGTTTATTTTAGATAATGGAATAGATTGTGTTCCATATGGGATATTGTATGATAGAGTGAATAGAGTAAATTGTTGTTCCAATATGGACACAAGTTTAACGATGGAAGATGGGTTGGGGTTTTTAAGGGCTACGCTGTGTTTTTTCACAATATATAAATGGTCGAAGCCAAGGTATTCCATCAATAAAGAGGTGGAGTTAAAATCTCAGTTTGGTATATAAGGAAAACATAATGAAATGTGAAAAATAAATCAAATAAGTCTTTTTTGAAAAAAATAACTAAAACAAAGTAAATTAAACAAATAAGGCGAATCAAATTTAAACCAATAAGTTAGAGGATGTAAAGTAAATAATTATATCCTTGATGGACTGAAAACTCTGATGGTTATCAAATTGAACAATGGAAAATAAATTTAACCTACAATCTCCAAAATGATAATGCAACGCAGGGGGTGGCAGATGAGATCAAATGAGAGTAGTATATCATTTCAATAATGACACAAAAGGGGGTATTCTTTGAAAAATATAAGATTCAAATGTTTTATTTTTAAATTTTTAGATGGGATTATGTGTGCAGAAATGAACTATGTGAGGAATTTGGAGATGAACAAATCTTATAGGTTCAATGAGTGAGTAAACAATATTGCATTGGTTATTTGAAAAGAGGTGTCCCAAGGCTTCCTGTTTCAGATATTTCTTCAGAATCACCTTTCAACAAATCACATTACTACTTTGCGACTTGAACAATTTTATATTATTTGCATTGGTTATTGAATAGGAGTGCCCCGAGGTAAAAAGGGGAGACAAAAATATACCTTTGGGATATAAAGCGGGTTTACTTTTTAGGAAAAAGAAACATTGAATCGCTTGAATAATCCCCATTCACTTACATTGGGGAAAGTGAGCCAGAATCAGTATTTCACCCTCACTGGGTGTACACTCCCCAAGAAAAATGCAATTTGTTATCTGAAATGTTCAGGGCCTCATTCAGGAAGGCAACAGCAAATTTCTGATTGGAGCCCAGTTTGAAAATTTCCTTCAATAACCATTTCAGTTGTCCATTTCAATTGATACGATATTATCATTTGTTCCTCAAAGTAGAAAAATGGATAAATAAATCCGTAACCTAAATATTTTTACAAATAATTTTTACCGTTCGTTACCATGGGGCAGGACTTTGGGCCGCGGCACCCTGTATATTTGTTTTGAAGATGTTTCTTCCTGAAAATCTCCTATCCTGTATTGTTCATCATCAGCATTTGTCAAATAATCCTGAAATGTGAAAAAAAAAACTTGTTTCATATATATACAGTTTCAATTAAAAAAAAACATTCAAACAATACCTTTAAAGCAAATCCAATTCTTGTACATTTAGCCAGCATGCAGGTTGGCCAATGAAAGCATGACACAGGGAACGTTTCCCGTAAGCTGCACACGTTATCTGTTGGCTTCCAATAAAAAACCAAAGCACTCCCAAAGCATCCCCTAATGCCACAAGGAGAAGGAGATTGACTTTTTAAATTTCATCATTCATCAAAGGGAGTTCACGTTGTGTGTACATCATCCTACAACCACAGACACCAAAATCATTCCCAATGAGTGAAAGACCAACAGAGTGATCGTCACCTGGATCATATAATGGCAGAAATTCTTCAGCCATAAGTACACAAGCGTCCGATGTTTAGTTGGCCAAAAGTATTTGGGCATTGGAAGCATTCTTGAGAATCTAAAAAAAACCATATTTTCATTTTCAAGTGAATCATGTTTTATGTAATTTTTAACTCATGATGAGATCCTCAAGAAATGTTCAAAAAGAGCACTGTTCAAAACTTGAGAAGAAAGGCTTTTAGCATGAGGTTTGAGAGGATCTCATCCTTTTTGAGAGGGGTCCTATGTTGGAAGGGCTTTATTATTTTTTTTTTACAATCGTACATAGTGGCAGGCCCATGAGCACAGGGCCACAATTGCGAATAGTCCTGTGGGTCACATTGTATGCAGGCAGAGTAACAAGTGACTGCGTCAGATACAAGAACGAGAGATTATACTTTCATATTCTGTTTGAAAAATAACTGGTTTTACTCATCTATATATTAATCTGAAGACCAATTTTTGTTTCTCGGTGACTGCTGGACCTGAGAAGTTTTGACACAGTGTTCGTCGTCAACGTGACACGTGCAGAAATCAGGGGACTTCTCACAAGGAGTAGTGTACACCAAATTAGTTGTACAAGGACGTTTGTAGGCCTCATTAGGTAAGGCCATGGAGACATCGACTGGGATCCGGCTCTACGAGAGGCCACCACTGGTTGTCATATTGGGCTCATGGAACGGAATCCGTCTGTAGCGGGTTTCGGCTAGTTATAATATACTTGTTTCCCAGTTTCTTTTGCATGTAGTCAACTTTCCTTTTATCCAGTATCAACTTTCAATCTGAAGATTCAATGGTGGATTTTTTCCTCTCACTTCTATTTTCCTGTATGTTGGTACCTTTTTCGGTTCCTCTCCGCACATCTTTGCTTGTATAAATTTTGTGCTATTTTTTTTGAGTCCATCCTTTCACAAATACTTCAACTAATTTTTCTGAAATACAGGGACCGTATGGTTTATGCCATAGTTGCGTTCTTCAAGATAGTGGTGTAGTGTGGTCGTATGGCAGCTTAGCTGCCGGGGTAGCTATCATTTCTTGAAGCGCGACTGTGTCGCTGATGCAGTGCCCTCTACCAGTACACACACTGGAACTGTACTCATTTTGCCGACCTCGGAAGGATGACAGCTGAGTCAACCCCTGGTGTTTTAATTTAGCGGCCGACGGGCTTGAGCTCAGGACCCTAGATCCAAGCCGCCACGCTAACCACTGAGCCAAACCAGACTATAGTGGTGTAAGTGCAAAACGTGTAAATTAAAACCAATTTCCTCAAAATAAATAATGTAATAAGTGGAGTTCGGGGGATTGCTGTGTCAATCCTCATTTTTAGATCCTCGTGGAGGATATCTAAGTCTTATCCGTTTGTTTGTTCTGTGACTTTTTTGTTCACAGCCGACAGTTTTCATCGAAACTTCCTGAAACTTGGCATATATATATATAATATATATATATATATATATATATATATATATAATATATATATATATATATATATATATATATACAGTAGTACTTCTACTTACGAATTTTATCGTTCTGGAGTAGTTTCGTAACCTGAAACCTTCGTAAGTAGAGACGCCTTTTGAAGTAATGCGCTAATCCGTTCCAAGCCCCGCAAAATTCGGACAATTTTTTTTAATAAATCATAAAAATGCATCAGAACATAAACAAAACATGTTAAAATTAGATACCGCACAATAATCATAAACGAGAGGCACATAATGTAAAAAAACAAAGAATAAAGGAAATAATAAAAATATTCATTTACCTTTTTAACTGCTATTCTCGTTACTTTTGGCCTCTTGTTTTACTGGTCCTTATCAAGCAGTGTTTTTTGCCTCGCGTTTCGTGAAGAATTGATCCAATGACGCCTGCTTTTGCCGGCTTTTAACAATCCGTCGGAAATGCGCGAGGCAGACATCGGTCATAGTGCGCGATAGCCCGACTTGTGAACACTTTTTCCGGGTGATTCTTTTCAACAATTCCGAGACTTCATGAATTTTCCTTAAAATGTCTTTGATTGGGCTGAGGGAATAATGGCTGCCTCCTCCTCCTCTACTCGTCCTCTTTGAACTCCTCCTGACCGCGGTGTGTTGCATCACCTCCCACCCTAAACCGCTAACAGCTTGTAAATAAAAGTATTGTAATCCACATGCGTACTGTACTGTAACACTGTCGAGCACTTCGTAGCGGACCATAGACTGTATACAGTAAACTAATATTTACAGAGCGGGACGGGGACACGAAGAGCATGCTGGGATACACGATACGCAAAGGGTTGCCAGGCAGATTTTAGGCGATAGCAATGGCAGAGCAGCTACAAGTTTGTTACGTTCGGGAAACTCTGGGAGCGGCGAATAGCAGCGCGTACTGTACTGTATTTTTGACTTCGTATCCTGAAACGCCTTCGTAACTAGAGGCAATTATTTCCCGTTCAGGCACTTCGTAACCTGAAATATTCGTATGTAGAGACATTCGTAAGTAGAGGTACCACTGTATATATATGTAAAAATACCTGCGCAGACAGTCACGATCTCCGATTTTGAAAATCCCTCCTAGAAAAAAAGTTTATGACGTCAAATATATCCGCTAATTGAAATCGCCTAAAAAATTATCTCAAACTAGGCAAGCTTTTTGAATTCTGTTGTGGAATTCGAACAGGGCATTAGCAGAGATGAATTACCGCACATATGATACATCACTATGACGTCATATCAATTTTTATGACGTCATTCCTATTTTTTGATATTTTTTTGTTTCACAACCCAGAGTTTTCATGGGATCTTCGTGAAACTTGCCAAGTACATGCAGAAAGCCCACACGCAGGCAGTAAACATCTCCGATTTTTTAAAAAAATTCTTCTACGAAAAAGTTGACGTCATAATATCATCGCTAATGGAAATCGCCGATTACCATTATCTCCGAACTAGGCAAGCTGTTTGAATTTTGTTTGTGGGAATCAAGCTGGGCATTAGCACAGATAATTTATCGCAAACCTGATACATCACAATGACGTCATATTCGTTTTATGACGTCATCATTAAGATGACGAGGGATCTAGCTCATTCGAGCTTGTTTTGTCCTATTTTTACTATTACAGTGTTATATTTTATTTTAAATTGTAATATTTAAGATATAAATAACGAAAAATTGTGAAAACACGATCACCTTTTGCATTTAATAAATTGTAACAACTAAATAGAAAAATTTAAAGAAGGATGTTAACATGATGTTTCCTGCTGCTGCTGATACCTTGTTGTTTCTGGAAGTGTTAGGGAAAGGAGGTGGGGGATTCAAGAAATGATAGCTACCCCGGCAGCTAAGCTGCCATACGACCACACTACACCACTATCTTGAAGAACGCAACTATGGCATAAACCATACGGTCCCTGTAGTTTCAGAAAAGAAGTTGTAAGTATTTGTGAAAGGATGGACTCAATAAAAAATAGCACAAAATTTATTCAAGCAAAGATGTGCGGAGAGGAACCTGAAAAGGTACCAACAGTACAGGGAAATAGAGAGTGAGAGGAAAGAAATCCAAAATTGAATCTTCAGATTGAAAGTTGGATTACTGGATAAAAGGAAAAGTTGACTACATGCAAAAGAAACTGGGAAACAAGTATATTATTAACTCGCCGAAACCCCGTCACAGACGGATTCCGTTCCATGAGCCCAATATGACAACCAGTGGCGGCTCTCGTAAGAGCCGGATCCCAGTCGATGTACTCCATGGCCTTACCTAATGAGGCCTACAAAACGTCCTTGTACACGACATTTTTGGTGTACACTAGTCCTTGTGAAGAAGTCCCCTGATTTGTGCACGTGTCTACCTTGACGTACACCATGTCAAAACTTATCAGGTCACAGTACCGAGAAAAACGTGACGTGACCGCTAGGAGGAGCACAAAATTGGTCCTTCAGTATTAATATATAGATGCTTCAGAGTTGAAGGTTGACTATTGCCACTATGTGCGATGCACTCTTACAGGTACGAAGTTTCCTTCAGTCCAGGTCACAGTACCGAGAAAAACGTGACGCGACCGCTAGGAGGAGCACAAAATTGGTCCTTCAGTATTAATATATAGATGAGTAAAACCAGTTATTTTTTCAACAGAATATGAAGTATAATCTCTCGTTCTTGTATCTGACCAGTTCACTTGTTACTCCGCCTGCATACAATGTGTGACCCACAGGACTATTCGCAATTGTGGCCCTGTGCTCATGGGCTGCCACTCATGTACGATTGTAAAAATAAAATAATAAAGCACTTCCAACATAGGACCCCTCTCAAAAAGGATGAGATCCTCTCAAACCTCATGCTAAAAGCCTTTCATTCTCAAGTTTTGAACAGTGCTCTTTTTGAACATTTCTTGAGGATCTCATCATGAGTTAAAAATTACATAAAACATGATTCACTTGGAAAAGAAAAATGATGGGTTTTTTAGATTCTCAAGAATGCCTTCCAATGCCCAAATACTTTTGGCCAACTAAACATCGGGACGCTTGTGACTTATGGCTGAAGAATTTCTGCCATTATATGATCCAGTGTCGATCACTCTGTTGGTCCTTTCACTCATTGGGAATGCATGTTGGGTCTGTGTTGTAGCGATGATGTACACACAACGTGAACTTCCTTTGATGAATGATGAAAATTTAAAAGTCAATCTCCTTCTCCTTGTGGCATTAGGAGGATGCTTTGGGAGTGCTTTGGTTTTTATTGGGAAGCCAACAGATAACGTGTGCAGCTTACGGAAACGTTTCCCTGTGTCATGCTTCATTGGCCAAACCTGCATGCTGGCTAAATGTACAAGAATTGGATTTGCTTTTAAAGGTATTGTTTGAATGTTTTTTTTTAATTGAAACTGATATAATATGAAACAAGTGTTTTATTTTTCACAATTTCAGATTATATTGGCAAATGCTGATGATGAACATACAGGATAGGAGATTTCAAGAAGAAACATCTTCAAAACAAATATACAGGTGCTGCGGCCCAAAAGTCCTGCCCCCATAGAGTAACAGGAAGGTAAAAATTATTCTTGTAAAAATATTTAGGTTACGCGATTTATTATCCATTTTTCGCTACTTTGAGGAACAAATGATAATATCGTATCAATTGAATGGACAACTGATAATGCGTTATTGAAGGAATTTTCAAACTGGGCTCCTAACAGAAATTCTGCTGTTGCCTCCTGAATGAGGCCCTGAACATTTCAGATAAACAAATTGCACTTTTTCTTGGGAGTGTACACCGTTGCAAGTTTGCTCCACAATTTGTAAAATGTAATGCCTTGTTGGACTTCTGTCATCACAGTCTGAAACAAATCAGAAAATCTGGAATTAATGAGTGGACTTTTCAGCCATTCTGTTGTAGTATTTCTGTGTGTTTAGGATCGTTTTCTTGCTGCATGACCAACTTTCTGTTCAGCTTCAGCTCGAGGACGGATGCGCTGACATTCCCTGCAGAATTTGCTGGTTCAATCCAAAATAATGGTTCCATCAATGATGACAAGCTGTCTGAGTCCTGAGACAGCAAAGCAGCCCCAAACCATGATTCTCTCACCACCATGCTTCACGGTTGGGTGAGGTTTTATGTTGGAATGCCGTGTTGGTTTTTGCAAACAACGTTTCTCATTTAAGCAAAAAGTTCCACTTCGACTCATCGTCCACATAACATTCTTCCAATAGCCTTCTGGATCATCCAGGTGGTCTTTCGCAAACTTGAGATGGAGGGTAATGTTCATCTGGAGAGCAGTGTTTCCTCCTTGTATCCTCCATGCACACCATTCTTGTTCAGTGTTTTCCTAGGTGCACTCATGAACTGACATTAGCCAAAGCAAGAGAGGTCTGCTGCTCCCTAGATGTTACCCTGGGGTTCTCTGTAACCTCCTGGATTATTGTCCACCTTGCTCTCGAGTGATTTTCGTTGGACAACCGCTCCTGAAAGAGTAACATTCTGTTGAATTTTCCATTTGTACACTACCTGACTGACAGATTGGTGGAGACCAATATCTTTCAAAATGGTTATGTAACCCTGTTGGATGAGCAACAACAACTATTTTTTGAGATCCTAGAAATCTCTTGATCGGGATGACATGCTTCCACAAACCTGTGACAAACAAAGTTTGTTTTTCATACAGGGGCAAGGCCACCCAAACTCACTCTTGATTGTCATCCCGTTGACTAAAAAACACTGATTGGAATTACCCCCTAATCTATATATTAATAGTGAAGGACCAATTTTGTGCTCCTCCTAGCTGTCGCGTCACGTTTTTCTCGGTACTGTGACTGGACTAAAGAAACTTCGTACCTGTAAGAGTGCATCGCACATAGTGGCAATAGTCAACCTTCAACTCTGAAACAGAATAAACACTTTTCGTTTTACATTCGTTTACATGGCGACGTGTGACGTCACAGCTGAGAGGCGTAAGGACGTCATGACATCATCGGTCATTGCTGACGTCATTACGTCTGTCGTTGACAGACCTCACCGCTGAGAGGTGTAATTCCACTCCTCGAAAATAGCGTCTGCAATGTAAAACCCTCTTCTGCACATGCTGACTACCTCAGAATGTGAATTTACACAAAAATGTAACAAGAAACATTGTATCCTATATTAATACTGAAAGGACCAATTTTGTGCTCCTCCAGCGGTCGCGTCACGTTTTCTCGGTACTGTGACCTGATAAGTTTTGACACGGTGTTGTACGTCAAATAGACACGTGCACAAATCAGGGGACTTCTTACAAGGAGTAGTATACACAAAAATGTCGTGTACAAGGACGTTTTGTAGCCTCATTAGGTAAGGCCATGGAGTACATCGACTGGATCCGGCTCTTACAAAGCCGCCACTGTGTCATATTGGCTCATGGAACGGAATCCGTCTGTGACGGGTTTCGCTAGTTAACTATTACAAGCTACATACTTTTTCAGACAAATAAATTGAATGTTGGATCATTTTGATCAAAAAATAAATGAAAAATTCGATTTTTATTTGCATGCTATTTGTTTAATCAGGTTGTCTTCATCCATTATTTAACTTAGATGAAGAATCTGATCACATTTTAGGTCCATTCATGCAAAATACAGAAAATTTAAAAAGGTTCACAAACTTTTTCTCACCACTGTATGTATCTTAATCTCTTGTCATTCAGAGAATATCTGTAGTGAAAGGTTCAATACCTACATGATTTACAGTGGGCAGCGAATCCAGATTGTCCTCTCTCTCTCTCTCTCTCTCTCTCTCTCTCTCTCTCTCTCTCTCTCTCTCTCTCTCTCTCTCCCTCTACCTTATCCAGCTCCACAGCATGTTTTTTTTTCTCCCCACCCCCTCTTTTTGTGCCCCCATCCCCCATTCCCAAGATAGAGCGAGGGAGAGAAGAGCATTGACGCCGGTATTCGGTACGTCTTTGTGCTTTGGGCGGTGGCCGTCCGATCTACTGTTGTGCATTATTAGTTATCGCGATAATTTAGTTATTTACTTATTTTGGATTCATTTTACCTTTTCCTTTCGTTTAAATTATTCTTGTTTGCTCACAAAACATTGAAGTTTGAACGGCGTTCGCTAATTTATTTTTATACATCCAGTCATCCAAGAGTCATGGAGGGTGAAAGTTCGCGGTATGCTTCGTTTGAAACGCTGAACAGGAAACATGGCTTCGTTTGTATTCCTCCATCAAAGATCGACATGGCGAAGTTAATTGTTGTAGGTGAGATTATCGGGATTGAGAATGTTAAGGCGGTTTCTCGTCTGAACAAAAAAATTGATTTTTAATTTCTGAAGTGCCGATGGTTGCTCAAGTCGTCGAGCGTGGACTTTTCTTTGATCCCGATATTTATGTTCCGTTTTCCCCTTTGGATACTCCCGCAAAAAAAGTTGTGATTTCAAATTTACCACCTTTCGTGAAAGGTGATCAGATTGTATCCCAGTTAAAACGATACGGTGCGGTTGTATTCCCATTAACAATGATTCCGTTTCGTAGTCAGAATGATAAATTTAAACACATCATGTCGTTTCATCGGATTGTTTCCATGATCGTACCACCAGGTGTTTCAGGGTTTCAGGCAATCCTTCCCTTTAAAATTGAGGGACATACTTATATGGGATAGCCAATACAGAAACCCTCGTGTGTTATAGTTGTGGTGAATTCGGCCATGTTAAAAGATTGTGCCCCAAAGACGTGCCGAATAAAACTGTTAATGAAGGCTCCTCATCCCAACAACTCCCTGTCTCAGATAATGCTCCCATTACAGAAGCAGAAGCTTCCAACGAAGCACCTTCTCCTGCTCCTATAAATAAAAGCACAAAAAGATCTCTTTCCCCTTCTCAAAGCACCACTGAGCCTGGCTCGAAAATCCTCGCTCCTTTGCACAGGTCGTTGTGGGGCCTTTCCACACAACACAAGCCCCATGTGCTTCGGTTTCACTAGTTGGTTCCTCGTGTGAATCACCTGGTACCTCTAAAATGTTATGTAACGACGCGAATGCTACCCTCCACCCTCCACCTCTTTCTTCCCTTCCTCCTCCTCCTCCTCTTTCACCTCCCCTCCCCTCCCTGGTTTGCAACCTCCAACTATTACTACCATTCCCCCCCCCCCCCCAGACTGGACTTACCCCCTCCATACCCTGAGTCATCTCAGCCTTGTAGTGCTCCTGTTAAAGATAGCGACATTGCCATCACTATCGTTAATGACACACCCAAGGATGTAACCACTGAGAGTATTCCCCTTACATCTTTAGTCCCTCCTCCTGAATTAACCATGGACATTGAGCTTATGGGTGAAGACCCTGAGGAAAATGAGGATTATGATTCAGATGGTTGCTCCTCTCTGAGGTCGAGTGCTTTTGGCGAGGAGCTCCCCCCAGATCGTAGTCTTGATGATACTGCAATTTATATTTCTGATATCTCAGATTTTTTACAAAAAAACTACTCGAAAGAAGCAAGTAGATCTGAATTATTTTTTCCCCAACTTGCGTGCTTTTCTCCAAAAAGCACAAATGATTGTTAATAACCCAGAAGCGCTTCTTGTAAAAGACTGAAAAATATATTCTTAAAGCAAGGATGCATTTGAAGCATAAAAACTTCTTGATTATGATTATAACAAGTTTAAACATAAAAGGAGGGTGTAATACTTTATGTAAAGTGCAAACAATGCAGTTAATTTATAACGTAAACGTAGATATTCTTATTTTACAAGAAACTCAGGCGACTGCAAGTTGCACGGGAGGATGAAGTTGAAAGGAACTTGGTTTTTTAGTAACACGGACTCCGTGAGTGCCGGTATTGCTTTTTATATCTCTGCACATCTTCCCATCTCCTCTCTTGTTTTTAAAGAAATTGTTCCTGGATATTTAGCTGTATTTGATTTTATATATAACCATCAGCGGATTTTAATTGTCAATGTTTATGCCCCAAGTGACAGCACAGTCAGGACAGCCTTCTTTACTGAATCCTGCACTTTCCTTAACCATCTCACCTCCGATACCCTATTATGTTTAGGTGGTGATTTAAATTGTACCTTAGACCCTGTCAGAGATCGGAACAGCCCTGAACCTCACCCAACTAGTGCTCGACCTTTGCCCACTCTCTTGTTACAACATGATCTTGGTGATGTTTGGCGACTACAGCATGGGAACGTTGAACAATTTACTTGGTGTCGTTGCCTGTTAAATAACATGTCGCTTGCAAGGCTTGACAAATTTTACATTCGTCTCTCTTTTATAAACCTTGTAAGTTTTACTGATATCACTCCCTCTGGCTTTTCTGATCATTTTGTAATTAAAATGCGTCTTTCTTTTCCTAGTCCTCAGGGGAATACTTCTCATTGGTCTTTTAACACCTCTCTTTTAAATGATTCCTTTTTTAAATATTCTTTTAAAAAAATATTAGCTTCGAATTCTAGAATCACGGAATGATTTCACAAATCTTTGTCAATGGTGGGATTGCATAAAAGCACAAATCCGAGTCTTCTGTCAGCAATATAGGAATAACTTCACTAATCTTAAGCAAGCTAGGATGAGTATTTTAAAGAAAGAAATCCTTAATTTACAAGATAGCACGATTAATATTGATAAGGATGTACGATGCCAGCAGCTTTATGTGAAACAAGCCTGATTGAATTGTTTAATTAAAGAAGATACTCTCGGAAGTGCGAACCAGACTTAGGGTTAAATAGTGATCTGTCGACTTCAGAAACTTGCTGTAAAGACTTTTATAACTTTGAAAAAAACTAAAGTCTAATCATTTGCTGTTCAGCTTACGTTCAAGTGATGGACAAGTTATTGAAGACAATGCTCAGTTAAGTGTTTTATTCGTGATTTTTACAATAATATTTTTACCACAAGGAAAAGTAATGAACGAGCAATGTCTGATTTTACCCAAAATCTACCACAATTGGAAGAATCACAACAGTGCTCTTTAGAACAATATTTTACTGTAGATGAACTTTTAATAGCTATTAATGACCTTCATTATCATTAAGCACCTGGCTTTGATGGTTTATCTGTTGAATTTTATCAAACATTTTGGGATTTGCTCAAACCAACACTTTTAGATGTTTTTAAGTTTAGTTTACAAGATGGTTTATTGTGCCAAAAAAATCTCAGTTTTGTCACCTGAACGTCGCGCGAATGTCGTGCGACATGTATGCGAACTCCAGGCGAAGTTCATCCCAAATTTCGCCAGGAGTTCGTGGGACATTCGTGCGATATTCGTGAGACATACGCAAATGTGTTTTAGTATAAATTCAGTGTGATTCCAAGTGAAAATTATCGCTGTTTTATCGCAATTTGGTGTCTCCAACTAGTCGCGAGCTGTCGCAGCCCAGTGAGATACCGGCTTTAGAGCCAGCGTTCACTACGCGAGACGCGGCTAAAAAAAAACATAGATAAATATATAAATAAAGGTTTTGTCTTCACCAGAAGAAGAATAAGAAGAAGAACAAGAAGAAGAAGAAGAAGAACAAAAACGCGGAGCTCTCTTAGAACCAGCGTTCACAACACGACGCGGCTAAAAACATTAAAACACAAACATCTTGAGGAATTATACTTTTTAAAAACAGCTTTACAAGTACTTGACACAACATAGTGAGTCATAATGACACTGTATGCTTTTTCGTTTTTCATAAGCCTGACATTATTGTCACTCTTTTCGGTCATGACCTAGTCTGGTTGGTTGGCTCAGACCAGACAGAAGACATGTTAGATTCTGACATATTTGAGGAAGGCAACATTGTTTTCGAGCTTCACTGCTGGACCTCAAGTTTCGATCAGTGGAGTTGGCTCTTCAGGAGGAGAAGGCGAGCTGCTTTCCAACAATGTCTTCACCACATTGATCTTTCAAACAGTGACTTGATTTTGCACGGGGTAGTTGGAGGCATGAAAATGCAAACTGATGGATGGAAGGAAGCAGTTTAAATATGTTGATATCCAGGATATACACATTACGCAAAGACATGTCCCACATCTTACATGTACTGACAATTTGCACTTTGCTCTATATATCTCACAATGATGTCCACAAGCGTCTTATTGTGTCTGTTTACACCAAATATTTGTTCATATTTACCTCCACCACCGAAAGTGAAGGAGGTTGTTTTCACCCTTCTCTGTCTGCCTGTCTGTGTGCAGGATATCTCAAAAAGTTGTAGATAGATTCGAATGAAATTTGGTAGACAGGTTTGTTGTGTCATTAGGAAGAAGAGATTCAATTTTGGTGAAGATCTTAATCCGGATCCAGATCTAATAATTTTTTAAGTGATTCTTCACCATTGAGGAGCAGGCTCAAAAACCATGTATAGCCTGATATCTCAAAAATGTATTGGGCTCGATACGTTCTCATGGATCATGCATTACGTGGTGGAGGTATTCGCTCGACCGAGTTCCCTTCTAGTTTGGAATGAAACCGTCATTATGCAATCTGAGAATTATTGCAATATTTATAGATGTTCATGTATGTCAGCCTGAGTGCCGAATAAGAAAGATGATATTCAAAGAACAAGTACCTTCACACATTAACTCACATTTCATGGCGCAATAGTCTCGTTTTAGTTTTTTCGACAAATCTATTTTGATTCTGATGTAGAATGAAAACCTGTTATTGTTGGAGAGGGCTTGTGTCGATCTGTGTCGTTCGCTTGGTAAAACAATGGATTAAATCACCCAAATGTTGATCAAGTTTGCTCACTGCTGTGGGAAGCAAAAAGCTTCCATTTCAGGTATTGACCCTTCAAGCAGAAGGTAGAGATAGAATAGGGACTTGGGATTTTCAGGGTGCTGGAGATAACTCTACTACTCTTAGTTGAAAGACTTTGTGGGATCCTTAACATCCACCAATCAAATAATGCCGGCATACTGGTCCAAAATTAACATCTTAACGAGTGATGGAAAACTCATTGAGGCTATGCTCTTCCTGAGAGAACAATTCCACTAGTTTGAAATTGGGCCAATAATCGATATCACACATGACAATTGAAGGGTTTGTGTTGTCCCACTGCAACTTTCTGTGCCAGATCACTCTAATATTGCACTTTGACCCTTGATGAACCAAGTCTCCTCATCTGATCTACAGTTGTTACACAAACTTCATTATCCAGACGCTTTTTTTTTGAAAATGTGGAGGGTGAATCCTCTGCCTGACATGTGGATATGTAATCAGATCTGTCTGTCTTTCTGTATGTCTGTCTGTCTGTCTGTCCATCCTTCCATCTGTTCGTCCATCATGCTATCTCCTCCTAGATGGTTGAGCAGAAAATCACCAAACTTGCTAGTTATGATCAGCATATTGAAAGAAGGTGCAAGAGCAGTATTATTTTGGTTCTGCCCCATGGTATGATGAGTTGGGGTCAAAAGGTCAAATACCAAAAAATGCAATTACAGGAACATTTTAAAACATTTTTTAATGGAACTTTGTAGATGCAATCCAATTGGGGGAAACATTAAATATGTGAAAAAACCTTTTTGGATTGAACCCCCGATTCATGCCCCAGGGGGAGGCACTTTTGGTCTAAGGGGTCAAAAAAGAACTTTTTTTTTTGGTCACAGCAAAATTTGATATTGGGTCATTCCTGGTGGAACGTTTTATCATCTTTCAACTTTGCTTTATATGGGAAGTGTGGGGATTTGCGATGGTGTGCCATCAAATTCGCTCTCGTTGTTAACTTTTAAAATATTGAAAGTGATTCCATTGATGCTTGTTTTCAGGTTCTCCTATCAACAATTGTCCAAGTGCAGTCAATTCACTGAAACAAAAATATGTTGTGGCATTTAGTTTTCCCCCACAAGTGGTGTTTTCTTTACTCTGGGCTCTTATAGGTGAGCCAAGGGTTAACTACAATACAACGGCCAGTTTGGGAACAATCATTATTGAATGCACTTTGACTTCACCCCTTTGGGCTTTTTGTTCCTTGATCTACTTGATTATTTTGGCAATATTGTGCCTTGGTCTTGCTTCAAAGGCTCACAACAAGGATTCATCTTTAAACGAGGGAAAGTTTATAACTTACAACATGCTGTTTCTCTTAATGGTTGTGGTTGCTTTTATTCCAGCTTATATGAGCACTCAAGGAAAACATACAATTATAACAGAAACGTTTGCAATCATTGCTGTCGCATTTGCATTTCTTGGCTGCACTTTTGTCCCAAAATGTTATAAAATATTTCATTCCGGACATGTATGTTTTTCCACCAAGAAAACATTTTTTGCAAATTTTGTACAACGGAGACATTTCCATTGAACAAAATGAAAGCATTGTATTGCATTTTGTTTATCTAGCTAATAAATCAGATTCATCAGTTGTCTGTCTGTCTGTTCACGTTTTTTGCAAGGACCGCTGGACTGCCAACCACCAAATTTGGCACACAGCCCAAGTCTGATCTGGGGGTTCTCCTCAGTGTATTTTTATCCACCATTGCCCAATCACTCAAATGTGGGTTCAGCCCTTCATTCAATCTCTCTTTGGATGTATCTCAGATCTTGATCAGGCAAAATCGTAGAGACTGCACTGCTTTCCACACTGAAACAGATGAAATCAAAGTGAAATTTTAAACACAGTGGGTAAAATGATTCATTTTAACAGTTGATATGCACCATGGAAGCCCTTACTTAATGCCATTAATAGTGGGGCAACTTAGCTAAATATAGCATAACAATTGAGCATTTTGTGAGGAAAGCACCAAATTTGGCACACTCGTAGCCTAACATATTATGAACAGATTTGGATATTGGGCCATCTCAAATTCAGCCGCTGATGGCTGTGGCAGCCATTTATCACTGCCATCAAAAATTTTGATATGGCCCAATATCCAAATCTGTTCATAATATGATAGGCTACTAGTGTGCAAAATTTGGTGCTTTCCTCACAAAATGCACAATTGTTATGCTAAGTTGCCCCACTCTAATGGCTATTTAACAATTTTCGTTTGACAACTTAAATTGTATGAACATTCAGTCCATCATTTGTGATATATTTTCTCCACAACACTAAGCTCAACATTACATCCAATTGTTCATCGTCCCTTCTTGTTTGCCTGGTATTTTCACATCATCACATCCACCATCAACTTGAAGTCTTCTCTGAATATTTAATGAGGCATGTACTAAATAGCTTCGTGTATGTAATTAATTTTTCCTTTAAGTACAAACACAATGTGTTGTACACACATAAATTTTCCTTTGCTGTTGTTACATATATAAAATAGAAATATATAATATATATATATATATATATATATATATATGTATATTGTATGTATATATATATATTATTATATATATATAATATATATGTATACGAGTGAATGCACCAGGCATTGTCCGGGTTTCTTTATGAATGAATTTAATCTTCTGTACATGGTCTGATGCGAGCCCAGTATCAGTTCCCTGTTGGGCCACGGCAGTCATAGCTTTAGGGGGTTGGTGATTGGAAACACCCCCCCCGGAAGAGGGGCATAACCAACTAGCCTATAACCTTCCCAGGGCCTGTCCTGACATTTTTTTTCAGAGGTTTCCTCCTATCTTTCACCGTTCAGGAGATTAGCGCATGCAGACCTAAGGGGGATGGAGCGGGGAAGCACCCCCCCCCTGCCAAGCGGCCTCACCACCTAGCCTATAACCTTCCTTGGACGGTCCCGACACTTTGTTTCAGAGGTTTCCTCCTATCTTTCACCGTTAAGGAGATTAGCGCGTGCAGACAAACAATCAAACAAACAAACAAACAAAAACTTCAAATTACATATAGATAATACATACAAGGTCCATCTAAAAAGTAACGGGACTGAGCCTGCTGTGTGCTCCACTTACACAACTTGAATGAACGGGTTGTGTCACAGTCTTTCACACATTCCAGCAATATATGTGATTGGTGATGGTTGACTGCGCTCATTGTGTGATTTTTTTACAGGTCGTGATTTATACGTTGTCTTGTCTGAGTCGTCGTGCTATGAGTCGTGAGCAGAGAGCCAATCTGAAGTTTCTTGCCAAGCTTGGCAAAACACCTTCCGAAACCCTCGCAATGCTGCAGCAAGTCTACTGGGAAGAAACGATATCACGTATACGTGCATTTGTATGGCACAAGAGGTTCAAAGAGGGACGGGAGGAGGTTTAAGATGATCCCCGGTCTTGAAGACCTTCAACGAGCAGAACGGCGGACAACATCGGGCATTTGAAGCAGATGATGTGCACAGATCGTCGACTCTCGGTGTGGATGATTGCTGAGGAACTTTCCAACAACAAGGACCCTGTCTGGAGCATCATCACTGAAAATCTCGAAATGTGCAAGGTGTGCGCAAAGATGGTCCCCAAGCTGTTATCCGAGGACCTGAAACAGCAAAGAGTCACTTTCTGTCAATAAATTATCGAGCGCCTCGAGGACGATCCAGACCTGCTCGGGAGAGTCAATACTGACAATGGATCGTGGATATTCGAATACGATCCCGAGATCAAACGGCAGAGTCGTCAGTGAAAAAGTCTGGCATCACCAAGACCAAAGAAAGCAAGGATGTCGAAGTCGAAGGTTAAGGTGATGCTCATCATGTTTTTTGACATGAAGGGCATCGTCCACTTGGAGTTTCTACCACAGGGTCAAACAGTGAATCAATACGTGTACTCGTACAAAGAAATTCCTCCGCGCCTCATGAGATCAGTCCAGGACAAAAGGAGGGATCTGTGGGAGAACAATGCCTGGGTGCTCCACCATGACAACGCCCCTGCTCACAGGCCCTGAGCATCCGACAGTTTCTGGCAGAGAGGAACGTCCAGCTCTGGAGTAACCACCGTATTCACCAGACTTGGCCCCTTGTGATTTTTTCCTCTTCCCCAAGCGCAGATCAAGGGGACCCGATTTCCTGATGTGGAGGCCATCAAAAGGGCCGTGATAACGGAGCTCCGGAGGATTTCAGAAGAAGCCTTCCGAGGGTGCATTGAAGCGTGGAAGAAGAGGATGGACAAGTATGTGAGAGTGGAGGGAAAGTATTTTGAAGGGGACAAGCTGTGATTTCAATATATTTTTTGGAATAAAATTTCTGTGAATTCAGACATGTTACTTTTTAGACCGACCTCGTATATATGTATGTGTATATATATATATATATATATATATATATATATATATATATATATATATATATAGTTGTTAAAATGTGTAGTATATCTGAGTAAAATGTATTTAAAATTAGTGAAAGGTCTAGGCTGTCCGAAACATGTAATACACCTATCAGACATCAGTTAGAAAATTAATCAGCCAAATTTGTGAGACGTAACAATCAAGCCTCGAAAATGCTTGACAGGACAAATTTTTGAAATTAGCAAATTGATGTTTCCATGGTAACTATTGTTCCTTTAGATTTCGCAAGTATTGTGCCATGAACAATATCTTTCCTGTTTTCTACTTTTGTAATTTACTTTTCAAATTCATTTTATAACATTTATTTGTGCACATCTTGGTGATGTAAAAACATGCATCAAAATCCTACAATTTAATCAATGTGAAGAGACTTATGCAAAAGTGCACTTCCCACAATTACATTCACAATGGGGCCTACAATGGTTAATGGGGCTTACAATGGGTAATGGGGCCTCCAGCAGCATGTTCGATCTGTGCTTGAGTGTCTGTATTTTTTTTTCCTCAGACCCGTTCACCCTGAGGAATACCATCTTGTTCAGCATCCAATATATACTCTTAAATTCCCTTTATACTTTGTATCCAACTATATGATGTATTTGCCTTCAGCTTACAGATTCTTCATGAAAGCAAGACCTTTTCTCATCGTGGGTATAAAATAAAATATGTGTGTGATCCCCAAGAGCACGTATTTAAAAAAATAGATTTTTTGTGAGAACTATTTAAGATTAATTATATTCAAATGGATGATCATAAATGATCATTCAGAAAGTTGTTTATATTTAATAATATCTAATTGATGGTGATGACACACCATAAACATAATTGCATTTAAAAATATTAAAACTGAAGATTAATTTGGTTGTATTTACATTCGTGTATTCATTTTAAAATATTCCTCAAAGAAGGTTGCACAAATCACCTCAGAGATTATAAATATTATTGTTAGTTGTAGAAGAGGAAAGGTGTTCAGGACCAGCACATCGATGGTGAAACACATGGACGTATTGAAGCAATGGTGCAGTGTTGCTGGGAAAGGAGTTTGTTTTCAATATCGACATGAACTTGTATTCCATTTTATCATTTTGTTATTCATCCGAGCAGCAGGGGCTGAGGAAAGAAAATGCAAGGATATGGCAATACCGGATTTGCAGAGTGTTGTGAAGCAAGGAGACGTCATGCTTGCTGGGTTTTTACTTGTTCATTCATCCAAACCAAGTTCTGTCTCCACATTCAGGGAATTACCCCAACAGCCGGATTGCTTCAAGTAAGTTTCTTCTTTTAATTTCTTTCAAAATATCGTGGATTTCTCTGCCAAAGCTAAACGGTTATTAATCTCATTTTAATACCAAATTTTTCTCAATATTTTGTGCATCACAATATTTTGTTCCTCAGGAAGATATTTTATGAAAACTGTCACAACTCCACTTAAGTTAACACATTCAACCTTCAAAAAGTTGCAGTATTACCTTCATTAATTCATGAGTTGTCACTATCCTCATATATCATGCCAATAATAATAGAATTGTCAGAGACAAAATACCACAAACATGGAAATGCCTTGATATTGTGTATTTTTATGAAAAGGCTTCCTTATCAAGTTTTGGAGATTCTGTCTTTTCTTTCGTTTGGGTTGACTGCTTTCATCTCAATATATCTCTTCTCTTTGATACGAGATGTATGAGAGGATGATCATCTCGCTGTGCACTCTTCAAAAAAATACAATGAGTGATGTGAAAAAAATTGTTCTAATTTTGATTTTACATTTTTACAGCTTTAACAGATTTAACTAATTAAATTTTTTGACAGTTTTTTATTGTAAGATTTATATGAAAAATCGGCCATCACAATTACTTTATTATTTTTGTTAAGCCTCGGACTTTATTTATCAAACACTGTGCAGTATTGGGCAAAGTTGTTTCTTTCAAAAGGGGCATTTTGACCAAATTAATGTCTTTCACCAGTTTCTACCTCAGGACCTTCCGTTGGCTTATGGCAATGATATTTGCAATTGTGGAAGTTAACGATGACCCATTATTGCTTCCAAATGTAACTATTGGTTACATGATTTATGACACCTGTTTTAATGCTCACAAAGCAGTCAAAGCCACAGTAAGTTTCATTGGTTCAGAGATAATACCAAGACAAGAAAATATCTGCAAACCAAGAGCGATAATCGGAAGTGCAAGCTCTTCATTTTCGAGCATCATTGGCCGTTTCCTTGGACCATTCTATATCCCACAGGTGATTATATCAGGTCCTTCGCTCTGTCACATTGATCTGCAATTGTCAGAAATTATTTCAAGTGACTGTTGTGTTGTGAATTGGTTTAGTGTGATGTTAGCTCTTGTATTCTTTTGTTTCAAAAAATGAACTAATTGTTTATTATATATGACTGAGATGTATGTTTAGGTGAGATGTACTTTACAAAGTTGAGTACACTAAAATGGTGACAGATTATAAGATTGTATTTAGATTATATGCTGTGTGGAACAATTGAGAGAGTTTGGAAAAAGTTCTGTTTATGACTGGATGTTGAACTAACTCGGTGCATGGAAAAAATTTGAACAGATTATAGTCAATGAAACACCGAGTAATTACCAGTACTTTGAATTTCAAGTTGCTTTCACAAATGTTCTAATCTGTATACATGAATTTGTGAAGCAGAATGACAGAGGGCAGACAAGAACAAGAAAAGAGGCAATCAGAGATTGCAGACCCTCACAGGACTTGATGTTTGTTGTTTTGTGTGCTTGTGTATTACTAATTAATGAGAGACATAATTAGAACTGCCAATTTATAATGCTGGCAGTGATGACCGGGTACCAAGACGTCCCGCTTTGATGCAACCTGCTTTGATTGGACACCTGACCCTGACCCATGACATTTTAAAAACTATTGTTCAATTGATTTAGAATGGGATTACCATAAATTAAATTAAATCAAATGGATGACCAAATAGTACATTCCTTCACTGGAGTCATCAGAAGGAACCCGAACAAGCAAAAGCAAAGATGAAGTCATCAGGAGAAACCTGGATAGGATTTGCGTTTCAGCTGCTACTCTTCCACCTCAAACCCATCCAGGCACAGCCAAGGGAGCCTATTCAAAAAGAAATTAAAAAATAAAATCAAAAAGATCCCAGATCAACAAATATTCAATCATTTTGGCTACCAGACCTTGTATCCGATCAAGGTGAAATTTAAAACATGTATTCCCCATCACTACTAGATCATAATTATGAGGTTTCACATCGATTAAGCGTTTCCAGAGAAAACATTATTTAATCTTAAATTCAATCCAATATGGCTGCCAAACCATGTGAACTATCAATAATTCCTGAGCAAAATTGTACACCCAAGGCTTTGGGAACATTTGTGTGAAGTTTCCCCTCGATCTGTCCTGCTGTTCTGGAGAAGAAGATTTTTTTATTCAGTTTTAGGGTAAATCCAATATTGCTGCCAAACCATGTGATCTTTGACATCATATGTGTGAACGTTTTGTTCCTCATGGATAGGTGGTCATCCGTATAAAGTTTCACTTCGATCTGTTCAGCCACTTCAGAGAAGAAGATTTTTAAAAGGTTTTTCTTTAATTTTTTTTTAATATAGCTGCTGAATCACGTTACAGATGACGTCATCAATTTTTTTTTTCTGTGGACTATTTTATCCCTACAAGACCTTCAAAATTTTTCATACTGATCTGTAGTAGTGTTCTACATATGCAATTATGACGTCATAATGAAGGCACCTTTGACGTCATAAAAAATCGCAATTATTACCCATGACTACTTGCAATGTGCCAAGTTTCAAGTTTTTCCTTGGTGAGGTTTCAGATATAGAGGTCCAAAGTTTTTGCATTTTTCCAACCTGCCTGTCACACCACGTGTCCTATAACATCATAATTATCATTAAAACATTCTACATGAGTAGTCGCACCTGTGCTGAAAATTTTGTGTCAATCCGCCAAACGATTGCGGAGAAAAATACGAAAGTTCTGTGTGGACAAACAAACAACAAACAGACAAACGAACAAACAAATGAACTCAAATGCAATACCCTCTCCTTCGGTGAGGGTAATAATGAGTCATCATTTGCTTTGGTCTCTGCAGTGATATTCCAGTGTCCTTTGTTTATTGCATGGGTTTATCTTTTAAATAAATGCAAGGTTAGACTACACCTGCCGACTGGTTAGACATCAATCAATTGAAGAAGTTTTGGCAGCAAATTCATGTGTTCAAAATGAACAAGTTAAAATGAGCAGTGATATCTCTTTTCAGAAGTCTGCTTGTGGGTCATATTGAAGAGAAGTCCATTTTTCTTCTTCGATGATCGATAATGATAGAAAATGTCAGTGCATGTCAGTGTGTCTCCTCCTCTAAGGGAGTGCATGAATGAAAACTGGGTATTTGGGTAAAGTTAAACACCCCTTTTGAAGATGATTAACAGCTTACTTTCATGAAAGGCTATTCCTTGGACAGCCCACCTTCACCTCGCAATCTCGCACGGGTCCAATTGCCACAATTTTGATTTGGCCTACTCAAAAAGCTTTGCCTTGGAAACACGATATACTCTCACAGGCTAATTACCTGCGCTCACAAAGCAAAAAGCAGTGTAAGCGATCGGTCATGTCTGTGTGTACTTACGTATGGTACTTACAAGCCTGCATTTAAAAATATATTTTCTCGGCAATCGTTGGTCTGATTGACACGAAATTTTCAAAATCGGTGCAACTCCTCCTGTTGAATTTTTTTAGTCATAATAATGACATCTTAGGTCATGTGGTACTGGCACCATCTTGGAAAAAAACAAAAAACTTTGCACATCCACATCTCCGAAACTACTCCATGGAAAACATTTACACATGCCTCATTGTCAAGTACTGTCCATGGGGAATAAGATGTGTTAATGATGATGTCATCACTTTCTTCATTATGATGTCATAATTCGTCAAGCACAATGCCTGATTCGATAAGTAATGAAAAAATAATTTATTTGCAACTGTTGGTCCAATTAACACGAAATGTTGACCCAAGGTGCGCCTCTGCCTATAGGAATTTATAATGATAATTATGATGTCATAGATCATGTGATACAGGCGCCATCTTGGAAAAACAAAAAAACTTTGCACCTCTATATCTTAGATGACTCTCAATGGAATTTTTTTTACACTGGGCTCATTTTCAAGTACTTCCCATGAGGAATAACACTTGTTAATGATTATGTCATCGGTGCCTTTATTATGACGTCATAAAGCGACATGTGCAATGCTTAAACCGCTCGGTCTGAATAAAATATTGGCTCCAATTCTTGGTCCAATGGACACAATTTTAACCATGGGAGTGCCTCAACCTGTATAATATTTTAGTCATAACTATGATGTCATAGGTCACGTGCTTGAGGTGCCATCTTGGAAAATCCCAAAAATTTGCACCTCTATATCTTCGATACCACTCCATGGAAAAAAATGGAAACCTGGCTCAGTGTAATGTACTCACCATGGGGAATAATATATGTTAATGTTGATATCATTGGTGCCTTCATTTTGACGTCAAAATTCGACAAGTGCAACACTTGATCTGTCTTTATGAAAAAAATTTATCTGCAATTGTTGGTCTGACTGACACAAAATTTTGATCATACTGTATGTGCACCTCCTCATGTAGGAATTTATAATGATAATTATAACATCGTAGGTCATGTGGTACAGGCGCCATCTTGGGAAAAAAAGATACTTTGCAGCCCAATATCTCTGAAACCGCTCCATGGGAAAAAAATTTTTAAACATGGCTCATTGTCAAGTACTCCCCATGGGGGATAAGATATGTTCATGATGATGTCATCAGTGCCTTCATTATGACATCATAATTTGACAAGTGCAACGTCATAATTTGACAACTCAGTATGATTTTTTTTATCTACAATTGTTGAAACCGCTCACCGATTAATGCAAAACATTAACTAATTGATCAACTACCCATGGGAAATATAATTTGATAAAAGTGACATCATTGGTCACTAGTCTGGCACAATATTGGATAAAAATTAAAAAAAACTTAAAAAACTAAAAATAAAAGTTGGCTTGCATCAACTCTTTCTCAATATTTTTCAGGTTAAGTATTCCATGAATACCATATAGTTATCCTATATAATCAAAATATGATTTTGGATTTAATGATCGTATCTCGTGGGCTGAAATCTGAAAATGTTGAGAAATTACCCATTCTTATAACAAGCATATGAGCGTATTTATTTAAGTAAGGCTATGCTCCAATCTTTTCCATATTCAGCAAAACGATGGGTGGGATTTGCTGGTGTGTGTGTGTGACCTTACTTCTCTAAGTTCCCATGGTTAATCACACCAGAACTCTATAGAATCACATTAAAGTCATTTTCTTACAAATCATATCTGAGCCACCACCTGTCGCCATCTCTGAGGTTGGTCTGTAAAAGCCCAAATTTATTCGGATTTAAGGCTGGACACCTATATAATTGGTAAGATGGTGAGCTCCAATCATCAAATATGGTGGCAGATACAAAAAACAAACTGTTACAACATTGGATAGGCGAAGAAGGAGCCATATGACCACTGAATCACTAATTATTCAAAAACCGAAAATAGTACAAGTACAACCTAAACATCGCTTTAATGATAATTTTACTGCTTATCTCATGACATAATTCTCAAGGGTGAAAGAAGAGTTTGTAGTTTGTTTATCCTTGATGGAAAAAAACATCCAATATTTTCGACCCAAAAGCTTCAGAATAATATGTTCAGTTATGTTGATATTTCTGTTCAATATTTTCCAACATCATAAATAACAATGTTTGTTTCAAAAATATATGCTTAATTGTAGTGGTGAAATAGATGCATGTTAGAACCCAGGAGGAGGGATCGCCTATTCTGTCTGTCTGTTTATAAGTCAATCGCCTTCAGGTCACAATTTTAAACTGATCTTCACTAAACGTCACCATATGGTGGAGTTATTCATAAGCAAGAAGCCTATTGTTTTTGAGGTCAAAAGGTCAACATAGGCCAAAGGTCAACAACTTTGTCAATTTAAAAAATTCTCAATTTTCATCCGATTGACTTGAAATTTGAAGAGGATTTGTATATGAGGTCAAGGAATACAAATACCAATTGTTGTTGAGGTCAACAAAAATCAAAGGTTCAAAAGAGGCCAAATTTTTTTAATTGTCAATTTTCATCTGATTGACCTGATATTTGAAGAGGATTTGCACATTTGTTCATACAATTCAACCACCAATTATTTTTCAGATCAACATGGGTCAACATAGTCCAAAGGTCACAACTTAGGTGGGAATTTCTGAAATCCTCAAATTTCATCCGATTGATCGAAATTTGAAACAGGATTTGCATATCAGGTCACTGAATTCTACTACTCTCCTCTTCTTCATCTTTCGGCTAGCTCCCGTTAGGGGTCGCCACAGTGGATCAACCGTCTCCATTTCGCTCTATCCTCCACATCTTCCATTGACACTCCAACCACCGGCATGTCCGCCCTCACCGTATCCATGACCTCGTCTTTGGCCTTCCTCTTCTCCTCCTGCCTGGCGGCTCCATCTTCAACATCCTTCTCCCGTATAACTTTCCCGCTTCCCTCCTGTACACATGTCCAAACCATCTCAATCTCGCCTCTCTCACTTTGTCTCCAGACCGTCTTACCTGCGCTGTCCCTCTAATATACTCATTTCTTATCCTATCCATCCTCGTCACTCCCAACGAGAATCGAAGCATCTTTAACTCTGCACCTCCAGCTCCGCTTCCTGTCTTTTTGTTAGTGCCACCTGCTCCAAACCATACAACATAGCTGGTCTCACTACGTCTTATATACTTTCCCTTCACTCTTGCAGCTACCCTTCTGTCACAAATCACTCCTGCAACTCTTCTCCAACCACTCCATCCTGCCTTCACTCTCTTTTTCACTTCTCTCCCACACTCTCCGTTACTTTGGACTGTTGATCCCAAGTATTTAAACCCATCCACCTTCCCCACCTCAACTCCTTGCAACGCACCTTACCACCACTCTCCCTCTCATTTACGCACATGTACTCCGTCTTACTCCGACTGACTGTCATTCCCTTCTCTCCAGTGCGTACCTCCACCTCTCGAGGCTCGCCTCAGCCTGCTCCCTACTCTCCTACAGATCATGATGTCATCCGCGAACATCATAGTCCATGGAGACTCCAGTCTGATCTCGTCCGTCAACCTGTCCATCACATTGCAAACAGGAAAGGGCTAGAGTCGATCCTTGGTGCAATCCCCTTTTACCTTAAACCGGTCCGTCATTCCTACCGCACACCTCACCGCTGTCACACTGTCCTCATACATATCCTGCCCGATCCTCACATACTTCTCCACCACTCCCGACTTCCTCATACAATGCCACAACCCTCTCTTGGCACCCTATCATAAGCTTTCTCTAAATCCACAAACACACAATGTAACTCCTTCTGGCCTTCCCTATACTTCTCCATCAACATTCTCAAAGCAAACATTGCATCAGTGGTGCTCTTTCCTGGCATAAACCCATATTGGCTGCTCACAGATCGCCACCTCTCCTCTCAACCTAGCTTCCACTACTCTTTCCCACAGCTTCATGGTGTGGCTTAACAACTTTATCCCTCTGTAATTTCCACAGCTCTGCACATCACCCTTATTCTTGAAAATCGGAACCAGTACACTTAATCTCCACTCCTCGGCATCCTCTCACTTTCCAAGACTTATTAAACAATCTGTTAACAACCCACTGCCATCTCTCCTAAGCACTTCATGCCTCCACTGGTATACCATCTGGGCCACCCGCCTTTCCACTTTTCATCTTCTTCTTAGCAGTCCTCACTTCATCCTTACTGATCCACCCACTTCCAGATTCACTATCTCCACCTCTTTCAACCTTCTCTCTCTCTCATTTTCTTCATTCATCAGCTCCTCCAAGTACTCCATCCACCTTCTCAACACACTCTCCTCGTCGTCAGCACATTCCCATTTGCGTCCTTTATCACCCGAACCTGCAGCACATCCTTCCCAGCTCGGTCCCTCTCTCTTGCCAATCGGTATATCCTCTTTCCCTTCTTTTGTATCCAACTTTCATACAGCTCGTCATATGCCTTTTCCTTGGCCTTTGCCACCTCTCTTTTTGCCTTTCGCCGCCACTCCTTGTACTCCTGCCTACTTTCTTCATCTCTCTGACTATCCCACTTCCTTTTCGCCAACCCCTTCTTCCTTATACTTTCTTGTACTTCCTCGTTCCACCACCAAGTCTCCTTATCTTCCTTCCTCTGTCCAGATGTCACACCAAGTACCTTCCTAGCTATCTCCATCACCACTTCTGCTGTAGTTGCCCAATCATCCCACCCATCTTTATCACCACTCCAAACCTGTCTCACCTCCTCCCTAAATTTCACGCAACAGTCTTCCTCCTTCAGCTTCCACCTCCTGGTCCTTGGTTCGGACCTCACTCTCTTCCTCAACCTCACCTCTAAAGTCATCCTACAGACCACCAATCGATGCTGTCGAGCTACACTCTCCCTGCCACCACCTTACAGTCACTAATCTCTTTCAGGTTGCATCTCCTGCTTAAATTGTAATCCACCTGTGTGCACTTTCCTCCACTCTTGTATGTCACCCTGTGTCCTCCTTCTTCTTGAAATACGTATTTACCACTGCATTTCCATTCTTTTTGCAAACTCTACCACCATTTGCCCTTCCACATTTCTCTTGTTGAGACCGTACCTACCCATCACCTCCTCATCCTCTTTTATCCCTTCCCAACATGCCCATTGAAATCTGCTCAATCACCACTCTTTCATCCTTGGATACACTCTCCACCACTAACTCACTCCAAGAATCTTATACTCCATCTCACCCATATGCGGTGCAATATGCACTGATGACATTCATCATCACCTTCAATTTCCTACTTCACACTCATCACTCGGTCGAACACTCTCCTCACCTCCAATACCCTCTTGACATAATCCTCCTTCAGGATTACCCCGACACCATTTCTCCTCCCATCCACACCATGGTAGAACATTTTGAAACCACCTCACATGCTCCTACCCTTACTCCCCATCCACTTGGTCTCTTGTACACACCGTATGTCCACCTTTCTTCTCTCCATCATATCAGCCAACTCTCGCCCTTTGCCAGTCATCGTCCCAACATTCAGAGTTCCAACTCTAACCTGCACACTTCTACCCTTCCCCCTCTCCCACTGCCTCCGGACTCGCTTTCCCCGTCTCCTTCTCCTCCTTCGCCAGCAGTAGCACAATTTCCACTGGTACCCTGCTGACCACCGGTACGGTGGCAGTCGTTCGTAACCCGGGCCTCGACCGATCGGTATGGAAATTCGTTTTGTTGTCCGCATAATGATTTGCCATAGGTTTTTACGCCGGTGCCCTTCCTGACGCAACCCAACTCGCCTCTTATGACACACAGGGATATGGTACACCTATTCTAACCGGGGCATACACCGGGCCCAGTACAACTGGTATTCATTTCGCCGACCTCGGAAGATGGCAGGCTGAGCTCAACCCCTGGTGTTTCGACTTGGTTATATATATATATTATATATATATATATTATATAGTATATATATATATAATATATATATATATATATAATATATATACACAATACACATACACATATATAATATATATATATATATATATATATATATAATCACAATACACATAATATATATATACATATACATATCCATATACATATATACATACATACATACATATATATACATATATATATATATATATATATATATATATATATATATATATAATATATTAATTCAGTGTCCCAACGGGGCTTGAAATTCTACTACATATTATTTTACTGAATTCTACTACATATTATTTTAACTCAACATTGGCCAAATTTCTAAAATTGTCAATTTTCATCCTCGACATAATAGTGACCAAGCTTTTTATAAAATTGTAATTTTGGTGACGATCAGAATCAGTATCGGATCCGAGAGTTTTTTGAGTGATTCTTCACCATTGAGTGATCGGGCTAAACTCGTGGAGCTGACGGAGTCCCACCGAGTATACTGCCCTGCCTGTGAAAGTCGGCTTCCAGTCGACGGATGTTGTGAAACCAAGGTTGGATCTATCAACCAACACGTCCAGAAACGGTAACGTCTTTGACGATTCCATCTCCGTGGTAAACTTCAGCACTGGATGGAGAGCGTTGAGCCATGCCTGGAAATTGTCACATGCTGTCCAAGACTCAAACAAAGCAAAAATGTCATCAACATACCAATAGCATACGATGGAGGAATCGACCCCTTGCCAACCAGTAAGTTTCTGCATTTCGTGATAGCCAACAAAGACGTTTGCAAGAGATGGGCCAAATGGAGAACCCACACTTTCAATGTTGAACATACAACATGATGTATGTTCAAAGGAACGGTGTGGCAATGGGTTGGCCATGGGCCCTATCTCTCAATGGTGAACTATCTCACTTGAAGAATTAAATAATTCTCATATCCATATCCGGATTCGGATCTTCACCAAAATTGAAGAACTTCTTTCCTGTCACAGACCCAACGTGTCCACCAAGATTCGTCCAAATCCATCCACAATTTTTTCAGATATCGTGCTATAAATAATTTTGCTCCTATCTCTCAATGATTAAGAATCACTTTAAACATTCCAGGAGTCGGATCTGGATCCGGATCTTCACCAAATCTAATCACTTCATCGTCGTCACACTCGCAAACTTCCCACCAAATTTAATTTGGTTCCGTCAATAACTTTTTGAGATATCCTGCACACAAACAGACAGAGAAGCAAACAAGAAAAATATGTCATGCAGATCACGATACTTGGAAAATCAATGAAACAAATTTTACCTCAAAAATAACTGCTGGTTGAATTAAATGACAAAATGTGCAACTCTTCTTCAAATTTCAAGTGAATTGAATGAAAATTGACAATTTTAGAAATTCAGCCAAAGTTGACTTTTTGGCCAATGTGGGCCTCCAAAATAATTGTTGGCTGAATTCAGTGACCCAAAATATATATACTCTTCAAATTTCATGTCATTCGGATGAAAATTTAAGATTTTTCAAATACCACCTTGGTTGTTGACATTGGGCCTATGTTCACCATTTTGTCCACGTTGATCTCAAAAATAATTGGCTCAGGGAATTAGTTGATCTGAAGTTTCAATATTCTTCAAATTTTAAGTCAATCGGGTGAAAATTGAGGATTTTAGAAGTATCACATTCATTGTTGACCTTGGGCCTATGAGGATCTTTTGGTCTACATTGACTCAATAATTGGTTCTTTGAATTCATTGACAAGAAGTATAAATCCTCTTCAAATTTCAAGTTAATCCGTTTAAAATTGAGCAATTTAGTAATCTCACCAATGTTGTTGACCTTTTGGCAATGTTGACCGTTTGAACCTTTTGACCTCAAAAACAAAAGGCTTCTTCCTTCTGACAAACTCCACCATGTGGATAACTTTCGTGAAGATCACTTTAAAATTGTGACTTGCAGGCGACAAACAGACAAACAGACAGACAGACAGACAGACAGACAGACAGACAGACAGAATCAACAGACCAATATACTTTTAAAATCTTCGATTTTGCAAGTAATAATAACATGTCATACAGAGCACGATACTTGCAAAATCCCAAAATCTAATTTGACCTCATAAATAATCGGTTTGTGAATGAAATGACAAAATATGCAACTCATCTTCAAGTTTCAAGTCAATCAAATGAAAATTGAGGATTTTTGAAATACCAACTTAGTTGTTGACCTTGGGCCGATGTTGACCTTTTCGTCTATGCTGACTTCAAAAATAATAGGCTAGTTGAATTCAATGAACTGAAATATATATCCTCTTTAAATTTCAAATCAATTGGATGAAAATTGAGGATTTTAGAAATCTCACCAAAGTTGTTGACCTTTGGCCTATGTTGACCTTTTAACATTTTGACCTCAAAAACAAGAGGCTTCTTCTTCATGACAAGCTCCACCATGTGGTGATGTTTCGTGATGATCGTTTTAAAACTGTGATCTGTCGGCGATAAACACACAAGCAAACAGACAGACAGACAAACAGACAGAATAACAACATCGATTGACCAATATTCCTGAGAAATCTTCGATTTTGCAGGTAAATAAACAAGAAGGGCACTCGGTGGAGCACATACCTCTGTCAGGTAATGCCTGATCCACGAGAACATCTCGGACCCAATAAATTTTTGAAATATCACGTGAAATATCGTTTTTGGCCCGATCTCTCAATGGTGAAGAATCACTTTAAAAAGTGAATAATCCTTGTGTCCAGATCTGGAATCAGATCTTCACCAAAATGGAATCAACTCTTCCTTGTCAAACATCCAACCTGTCGACCAAGTTTCATCCAAATCTGTCCAAAACTTTTTGTGATATCACACTCTATCTCTCAATGGTGAATGATCACAAAAAATATTCAAGTCTTTTGGATCCGGGTCTGGAACTTCACCAAAATCTAATTGGTACGTCCTTGTCACACACCTAACCTGAAGATGAAGCATGATAAGAGACCATTTTTATTATTATTATTATTATTATTATTATTATTATTATTGTTATTTTTTGATAGAGATTGCATAAGATCAGGTGAATGAAAAGTTGAATAAAAGATCGTGAAGTGAATGGTGAATTTGGATCGGTAAACGCAGGGGGTGGAAACAGATCATGTGGTTATGGGAGGACTACGTGGTTACGGGACGTGAAGAGGTAAAGTGAATTTATTTATGATTATTATTTTTATTTCTATTTTAATGAGGATTGCATCACATTTGGAAAAGGAAAGGTTGAAGTAAAATTGTGGAGGTGTATGGTGAATTTGGATCAGTAAATGCAGATGGTGGAAACAGATCACGTGGTATTGGGTGAATTACGTGTCTATGGGAGGTGTTTAGTCAAAAGTGCATTTATTTATTATTCTTATTAGTTTTTTTAATGAGGATTTTGTAAGATTCGGAAAAGGAAAGGTTGAAGTAAAATTGTGGAGGTGAATGGTGAATTTGGAATGGAAAATGCAGAGTGAAGCTGATGCATCAATGAAAAGTAACAGGAAGTGGGTAGAGAGAGACACCTGGTTTCAGGAGGTGTATAGTTAAGAAGGATACAAGGAAAATTATTATTTTTTGATGGTTTTTGAAGATTAGATAAGATTGGAGAATGGAATGTAGAGGAAGAAATTGTGATTGTAATGGTGAGAGTGGGTCAGCTCAAATAGAAGAAAGATGGTGTGCCGGCAGAGGAGGAAGAAAAAGAAGAAGGATCCGTACTCGTGGGAATGCAGTGAGAATGGTTTTTTTTGTAATTTAAGACAAGAAACAGAGTGTGTTGTTAGGAGGGATAGATGGTGGGCGATGGGAAAAGTGGGGAAGATAGGAATTGATGGTAACAGGGAGAGAATACAAATAAAATGATGGTCACCTAGACGGAAGGACGAGTAGGCCTCAAGGAGCCCGATAAGACAAGGTCGACAAAAACTCACAAAACATCACGATTTTTTGAAACAAAACTGAACTAGGAACACAATGTAAACATGTACGTGAGAAAATAAAGAGTTAAAACATGACAAATAACGACCAGAAACTTAATTTTGAGAAAGTCGGCAGAGACTTCTGAGAGAACCAGCCATCGTTTCAAACCCATAACCGGATATCCCAAAGTCTTGAGGGTCTTACAGCGTCTCGGGCAGTGGTGTTTCAAAGGTATGGCAGGTATGGCACATGCCCTGGGCGCCACTTGAAGCAGGGGGGGGGCACCACTGAGCAGGACTCGGCCCCTGTCAATAATGGAATATTGAAGTTGAAAGACTTCAGAGACAAAATAAACAAATGCCTGATGAGAACTCGAGAGATGCTGGGTTAACAGCCAAGGGGGAAATGGAAAGAGTCATGAAGGGAACACTGGACCGTCTTCACAGAAAAATGGATGAAAGGTTCGCTCGTTTGCACGGCACTGACGCCAAGTTTGGGTTCCTTCTCAATGTCGAGGGACTGTGTTACGTCGCCGACAGTAACGACCAAAAAAAGAAGTGCGAAAATTTGGGCGAATTGTACAGCTCAGATGTTGATGGACAGCAGCTATGTGAATAAATTTTGGATTGCAGAATGTTGCTATCAAGTCGGGCCAACATGAAAATATCAAGATCTGAAAAGCTTCTCGAATTTATTGTTCAGTCTGGAGATGAGAGCGTCTTCCCCGATCTTCGCATTGCTATTCAAGTAATGCTTACCATCGCAGTTTCCATCACCAACTGTGAGAGATCATTCAGCAAGTTAAAACTAATATTCATATTTGAGAGCCTCCATGGACCATGGGTCAAGACAGACTCTGTGATCTTGCTCTGCTGAGTGTAGAAAGAGAAGAAACTGAAAAAAACTGACTTTGAGCACATCATCGACCAATTTGCCTCAATGAAAGCAAGGAAGGTGGAGTTGTAATTTTCATGTCGTGCCTTAATTTGTTAATTAAAAGGTTAACGAGCTTGGGTTGTATTTTTGAGCTGATATTATGGTAAAGTTATCTAAAAGATGGGTGTCAGATGTTTGGACAGGGGCGCTATTTTCCAGAGATACGCCCCTGGTCTCGGGGGTCATGAGTGTCCTCTTAAGGTTCTGAAAGGGTATTGGTGGTCTAAAAGGTCCTCGGGGTATTAAGTGTCTTTGGGGTATTAAGGGTCTGAGGGGTATTTAGGTTCTTCAGCTTACAAAGGTCTTTTGCGTTTTGTGTCATGAAGGATCTTAAGTGTCTTGGGGTCTTTGAGGGTATTCAGGGTATTTGAAGGTTTAGGGGTGTTATGGGTTCCTAATGGTCTTAGGGGTCTTGAGGGCCTTGAGGGTCTTAAAATTCTTCGGGATATTATGGGTCTTAGAGAGTCTTAAAGGATCTTAGGCATCTTAAGGTTATTAGGGGTCTTCAGTTGTCTTAGGGGTTGAAAGGGTTTTAGTGTTCTTAGGGGTGTTTAAGTGTCTTTGGGTTCTAAAGCATCTTAACAATCTTATGGGTCTTCATGAGTCTAAAGGGTTGGGTCTTAAATGGTCTTCAGGATCTTAAATTCGGTATTGGGGTTATAAAGTGTATAAATGGTCTTAAGGGCCTAAAGGTTAATAGGTGTCTAAGGGGTCTAAAGTGTCTTTGTGGTCTTGTGGGTCTTAAAGGGTCATAAAGAATCTTCGTGGTCTTAAAGGATCATAAAGGGTCTAAAGAGTTATATGAGTCTTCCATGGTCTTCAGGGTCTTGAAGGGTTTTTTGGTTATAAATTGCCTAAAGGGTCAAAGGTGTCTTAATGGTCTAAATGGGACTTAGAGTGTTAAAGGGTCTTTAGGGTGTAAGTTGTCTTTTGGTTGTTAAGGGTCTTGGGGGTATTAAAGGGTCTTCGATATGTTAAGGATCTAAATGGTTTTATGGGATTAAGGGGTCTTCGGGATGTCAAGGGATCAAAAGATATATGGGGGCCTGGAACATGTACACATGGATGGACACATACACGGCTTCTTTTAAGGTAAAGATACTCACATGGGTTGACAAAGACCACGTCGATGGGGGTTCACTATCCCCCATGTCTTTTCGAAATTGTGTAGACTTGTGGGGTTCGGCTCGCGACGCTCAACTCACCACATGTCACTACAGAGGCACATGCTTGTTTTGACTGGGGATAATAAATGTATGTGAGTTGCTGTGTTGTCATGATTTACGCCAATCATAATATCGTACAATCATTTCTTTTGTACAAATTTATTTGTAATATTGTTGATATTATTTATTTGTAATTTATTTGTAATCTGAAAATTTACAAGTGGTCTAAAGCCCTAAATGGTCAAGTGTCCCAGCTGTCTAATCTGTCTGAAGGGTGTAAGGGGTCTAATTGTTATTGAGGGACTTAAGGTATGTAAAGGTTTAAAGGGTGAAGTGATCTCAAGTTTTGAAAGGATCTTAAAGGTAAAAGGGGTCTTAAGAGTCTTTGGGGGTCTTGGGATATTGGGGGTCTTCAAGGGTCTTGCTGGTCTTAAGGGTATTCAGTGTTTTCAAGGTTCTTATGTGTCTTAAGGGTCTTTAATGTCTAAAATGGTATTTGGGGTCTTTGGGTCTTTGGAGTCTACGGAGTGAAAGTCACGAAGGAAACGTATATTCGACGTACATCGACATATATACGTATATAATATACATATATATATATATATATATATATATATATATATATATATATATTAATATATATATATATATTGAATATTAAAGAAATATAAATATCAAGTGAATCGGAGCAAATTTGACGATTAATGTTACCTTGACCTTTGACATTTTGACTGATTGATCTAAAAACAATTGGCTTCCAGCTTGCTACGACCTCCAGCAGGTGATTAAGTTTCGTGGAAATCACAGTAAACATGTGACATGTACATGATTGGCATACAAACAGACAGAAAGACAGACAAGCAGACAGAATAACTGACCAGACCAACTAATGTACTTGTGGACCTTCGATTTTGAAAGTAACAAACAGACATAAAAACATGGGTGACTAGAACGGCACTCGGTGGAGCACATACTTCCACCAGGCTGAACAGTTTACATTTTTTACCCACTACATCCAGACCTTAAATGAAATCTAATCGGTTTGTTCTTGTCACCTCCCCTCCTCATCCACTAAGTTTTGTCATCCTCTCTCCACAACTTTTGAAATATCACGCTATACAGGATATCGGTTTTGGTGCCATCTTTAAATGGTGAAGAATCACTTAAAGAAGAACCTCATGAAGATATTAAAAACCATCGCTGGGAATTGTAACTCAAACTAATTACAGTTCGAAGCTGTCATGGGCTCGGTGATGATCCTGAAGCACCCTTGACACAAAACTTTGAGAACAAGAAAACTTCACAGAGATCTGCATTCTCACTTTGATATTTTCAACAAAAAAAAATTGTTCATTGTACTTTTTATATTTGAATCTTATTTTCCAGATATTATGTTAAATGTGTTTTTTATTACTATTTGCTCATATATTTTTTCTGTGTAGATTTTAAACAAAATATATCGCATAGAAATGGAAATGTCGTTTTACTTTATTTATTCCAGATAAGCTACGCAGCAACATGTAAATGTCTAAGTGACAAGAAGGATTATCCATCTTTTTTTCGCACCATACCGAGTGATGCTTTCCAAGCCACAGCAATGGCTCGCATCGTGTCTCATTTCCATTGGGTTTTTCTGGGAGCATTGCAAGATGATTATGATTATGGAAAACAAGGAATCGCTCAGTTTGCAAAGGAAGTGGAAAATAAAGGGCATTGTCTCGACTTTATCGAAACGATTCCAAATGTTGAGGAAGTGGACAAAATTAACCTTCTTGGTGAGGAGACTGTTCTCTATTCATAAAGATGATCACATGTATGATTTATATTATTGTCATAATTAAATGACACTTGATGAAGAAGTATCTGCATTTTTATTTTCAACATTTGCATTCAAACAAAATGGAGTGTTTCTGGAATTCATGTTCGAGAATAATGAGACACCAAAGAATATTTCCATTCGTATTTAAATATGTTGTACATAAATATCAGCAACTTCTTCGAACTCTAACTTTGTTTCAATACACAAAAAAAACACGCACACATACACACACACACGTTGAAGAAGTCAGCACACAATCGCCTCGTCACACCATCTCACTCACCGATTTGGTCCGTTGATGGGGACCCCAAACTCACGACCCTGGCGACAAGGAGAAGGAGAGAAAGGAGGTGCAGTGTTAGGGTGAAGGTTCGGGTTATGGCAAGGACATGGATACATCCTAATCGATACTAATAAAATTCTGTGTGTGTGTGTGTGTGTGTGTGTGTGTGTGTGTGTGTGTGTGTGTGTGTGTGTGAATCACTGTGTCACTGTGTCTCCTCCATAACCCAAAACCATGAAACCGAGGGGCCCAATCTTTGCATGCATACTAAAGGTACTCAAAACCGTAGTGCAGGAATAAAAATTGAGTTTGGGTGAAGTTAAGCATCCCTTTTGACGATAATTTATAGCCTTATTTAATTATCATTTATCAAGGTGTCATCCTTGGTCAGCTCTCTGTCAATTTGCTGGGGCTTTAATTTGCCATTTTGTTTGGCCTATTCAAACATGCCTTTATTTGGATACGCGATCTACTCTCACGGACTAATTCATGTGTCGACTGGTCATCAAAGTATTATATCTCATTTGAGAATCGGATCTTGTGGGCTAAATAATTGTCGAAATCTAGAGTGAAATCTGAAAATTTTCATAAATTTGTGATTTTTATAATGAAGTGTATTTATTGAACCAAAGCATTGAGCTTAATTTTTTATCCTGTTTGGACGATTATATTTACCGAGGAGAGAATGAAGGAATGTGCAGAAAGTGTAACGTCATTGAGAACAACACTGTGCTCTGTAACCTACTTTTGCAATCCAATGCGATATAATCCACAGGGGTAATTTTTTTCCTGAAATTACGTATGCAGTTTGTTTTTTCACCATTTTGAGTGATCTGCTTTCATGCAAAAATATTAATATAAATATGCCAATAATTGCCGCAATATATTAATGGTCGGCAATTGCTGGAAACGAAGAAATATGTAGATAGCACACACTTTAACACTGGGGTAGCCAACAAGGTGCCCGCGGGCACTTGGTCGCTCGAGGGACCACGTGAGTTGCCCGCAGGGCATGTTCTAAAAATAGCACTCATCACCATGGAGCTCCGTCTAAAATTTGTATTTAATTGTGTTGCTGTTCTTTTTGAATCAATAACACTTGCATTATTTTTTATTTTAAAATGACAATATTGAATATAAAATTTTAAAAAACAAAAATGTTTTATGTATATATGAAATCTGACCCAGTCTTGGTTCAGAGTTCATTTTCCCGCGCAAGTCAAATCTCCATTTTTCTTTTCGCTAAGACAAGCTCGGGACAGCTACTATGGGGCGCAAGGTACGGTTTTCACCCTAAACATGGCAGAAAAGCGAAAGAAAACTTACTATTTTCACAATGATTGGGAGGAATAATTTTTTTTTTACAACAGTGAAAGAAAAGTGCGTACGTCTCATTTGTGGGGCGACTGTGGTGACGGCAAAGCGGTACAATGTGGAGAGACACTTCGGTACGTGTCATAAAAGCTAGCATACTAACTACCCACCTGGCAGCGCACTACGGGCCGAAAAAGCCTGTGAGTTAAAGGCAACTTTGGGCAAGCAGCAGTCTTTTTTCACGAGGCCGGTGAAAAAGTCACAAAAAACAACGGAAGCTTCATTTAGAGCTGCAAATTTTTTAATAAAGAACAAGAAAGCCTTTTCAGACAGAGAGGTCTTGAAAGGTGCAATGATGGTTTTTGCAAATACTGTGTTCAAAGACGAGAAGAATGGTTCCGATGTCATCTCCACTCTCTCCGATGTCCAAATGGGTGCAAGTACGATGGTTAGAAGAGTGTCGTATGTCCGGGAACTTGACAGAGCAGCTGTACCGGGATCTGGCTAAGTGCCGGTGGTTTAGCATCCAGTGCGACGAGTCCGTGGACAGAAGCGGGTACACCACAGCTGATGATGTTTATCCGAATGGTGTTTGATGATTTCATCCAACAAAAGAAGAACTCCTGACACTACTGTCCCTGAAGACAACAACGAGGGGAGTTGACATTTACATCGGGGTGAAGAGTTTTCGTGGAGAAAAAGGTACCATTAGAAAAGCTGGTGTCGGTGACTACAGACGGGGCTCCCGCCATGACGGGCCGAAATGCAGGCTTCATTGCGCAATGCAAAGGTGACACAGACTTCCCAAAATTTCTAGATTACCACTGCATCATTCACCAGCAGGCATTATGTGCAAAAGTGACCGGCTTTGATCATGTGATGACCCCTGTCGGAAGATCATAAATGGCAATCCGCTCCAAAGCCAAAACACACAGACAATTCAAGTCCTGTTGGAGGAGCTGTCAGCAGAATATGGTGACCTGTTATTACACACAGAAATCCGATGGCTCAGGAGAGAATGGTCTTTTGCGTCTTTTGTGCTTTTTTGTCTTTTTTGTCATCAAGGTCTTTTGCGTCTTTTGTGCTTTTTACTTTTTTTTGTATACCTGGTCGAGGCTCGTATGAGATCTAACACACAATGCACAGCTAAGGGGGCATGAGACAAGAGGGGCGAGAGTGGGAAGAACAAAACAGTGGGGACACAGAGACATGAGGAGATCTGTGGAAGGGAGATGGATGGGGTGGGGAGCATGGGGAATACAAGATGGACAACATAGGGACTTTCAGGAAGGAAAACATGGAATTTAAAGAGGTAGGCTTGGGGTGGATTAACGGGGGTAGAAAGATCGAGGATTTGGGAGATGATCGGTGGTGGTGAACAGCTGTTTTGAAGCCTGGAGGGAAGAACAGGATGGAATAGGTGAGGGAGTTTATTCCAAAGGCTGGGAAAAAAAGAGGAATGAAAGAGTGAAGGTGAGCAGTGATTCGTGATTTTGGTAGTTTTACCAAAATCGGGTTGTTGGCAGACGCTGAGCACCCTGCGGAAATATGGTGGGACAAATCGCAGAGAGAGAGAGCAGGGAGGGGGCGAGACTGGAGAGGAGACGGTAGAAGACAGAAAGACCACCGACCTACCTGCGGTGAGAGAGTGAGAGGCCCAAAGACTCAGCCTCATCGCGGGAGATGCCAATGATCCAAAATGCCTTGGTTTTCACAGCATGAAGCCAATAATGTGAGAGGCAGGAGCACCAGTCCAGTGGGGAGAGCAGTACTCCATCAGGCTGCAGATGAAAGCTTTGAAAGTTATCAGGAGCTCAGGTGGGCCGAGGAAGGACTTTGCACGACGGAGGATTCCCAGTCGGCGACTGGCTTTGGAGGCCAGGTTGGAAATGTGGCTTTCCCAGGAAGGATCATGGTAGACCGAGAGACCCAAAATCTTTAAAGAAAGGACTTCTTCCGAGGATTGTTGAGAAAGTGGATGGGGGGGGGGTGTTATAAACGGTCCTTTCGGAGAGACATAGTGAGAGTGTGAGGTTTGTCCGGATTGAAAGGCATGTTCCACGTATTGGACCAGTTTGTGATTTTTCCCAGATCTGCATCGAGGAAGAAGCTGCTGCATGCCAGCCTGACGGATGACAGATGGTACGGCAGAGGTGGAGTCATCAGCAAAGGGATAAAGAGATTTTCTAAAGAGTCGGAGAGATCATTGATGAAAACCAGAAAAAGAGCAGAGCCCAGAACGCTTCCTTCAGGAACTCCAGCCTGGACAGAAACAGCGGATTAAATAACTCCATTTTGGCCACACGTTAACTGCGACAGGCGAGGAAGTCTGCGATCCATAAGTGGAGATGGCCTTGGATAGGATTGATAGGAAGAGAGTTTGGTGAGCAGGGCAAGTTGCCAGAACGCGTCAAAAGCACGCGATATGTCTGGGGATATGGCTCTGAATTCATGTCATGCATTGAGCACCTCCATCCATTTTTGGGAGAGCAGAAGCAGCATATCCAGGGTAGAGTGACCTTGTCTGAAACCAAATTGATGATCGGAAATCAGTCCATTGGAGAATAGGAATGATTTAATGGCTGAATCATAATGGATACCATAACCTTGCTCATGATTTGGAGAAGGCTGATTCGTCTGTAGTTGCAGGATCTGTTTTCCACCTTTTAAATGCAGGAAATTTTTTTTAGGTCTTTGAGGTCCAGAAGAACCTTGAAGACCCTGAAAGACCCTGAATACCCCAAAGACCAAAAATACCCCAAAAACAAAAAGACACCGAAGACCCAAAAACAAATATACCCAAAAGGCCATAAAGAAGCAAAAGACACAAAAGAACCGAAGGACCCAAAATACCCGAGAGATCCCGAACAGCCAATGCATCAAAAAGAACCAGAGTATCCAAAAGACCCAAGGTCCCCAAAAACCCAAGAGTTCCAGAGGACCCAAAAGACCCCAATGATCCAAATAGCCTCGAGCACCCAAAAGTCTGAGACAACCCAAAATAACCAGACAACCCAAAATACTCTAAAGACCCAGGGGATCCAAAAGACCTCGAGGACCCCGACCACCACAAGGACCCAAAAATACCAGGAGGGTCCAAAAGATCCAATGGTCCTATAAGACCCATTGGGACTCTCAAGGTCCCATGGAAATTCTGCATAATGTAAAATGCAACTTCAGGTCCCCAACACCCTATCCCGCCTCCCCCCCCAACACACACACACACACAATCCCAAGTCCTCAATCCCTCTTCCTACTCTGTGCCCTCTCTGTCCCCCTCCCCCAACCTAACTCTGTCATCCTCAACACCCTTTCTTCTTCAAGTCTGCAAATACCCCAATCCTCATATACTCAACCCCCATCCCAACCCCTTCCAACATCTTAATATTCCTCTTCCAACTCCATGCACCACACCCCAAACTCTCTGTCCTCCCCTCAACATTTCTCCCCGTTCATATACATATATATATATATATATATCTCTATTATAATACCAAGCTTGCACACTAAAAACTCGGCTCGCCGTCACACGATCCCTATGAAATTGCTGTGGCACTTAGCGGACATGCCGACAATGTTTGGGAAGTCTTGCGTTCCATAGTACCACTTGCATTTTGCACAATGCGTATTTTGTCATTCCCCGTGTACGGTCTGTCGTCTGCTACCAGCTATGTTGTAATGCTATCTCGTGCATGTGCAGGGTATCGCTAGTAATAATATATATATATATAATATATATATATATATATATATATATATGTCATTGGTTTAATGTTTGAGAAAAGGTTCAAGTAAGGTTTGTGGATATATGTGCGTCCCTGTCCGTTTTCCTCTCAGAAGGAAAATATTTTATATGAGTGGGTGCTACAAACCAATTTCATAAAATAGAATATAAACAAATATTAGTTGACACTCTATATAAGTTTAATGTGTATGAGCGGTATGTGATATGAGTGGTATATGAGTGGTATCAAAATAATATGTGGCTCAGGAGACAAGAGCATTAAGAGAGGTTTGTCATTTCATCTCTGCTCAACAGAGATATTTAAACAAGAACCAAGTTCAGGTATATTGTTTGTTCATATACTCGATGGTGATGAGTGTTGCAAAAAATTAAGTTATTCCAAAAATAGAACATGAACAAATATTTGTTGGTTGCTGTTTGAGTACAATGAGAAATATGATGTTTTGGGTGAAAAATGGGGGTGGTTAAAAGTGGTGAAATGAAAGTGGGTTTTTTGGTGAAAATATGGTGACAAAGGGTAGTTAGAAATGTCTCGAAAGTGGGGTCGAAAGGAAGTAAAATGAGGGGAATTGGGAGGATTTGGGTGTCAGTCAATAATTTCCATAATTTTTCCCATTCTCTTGCATGCAATGTCCCAGAAATCCCATAACGCCTCCACTGACATGTTCAGAAAGGTGTGGCTCCATTAGCAATCAGCTTGGAGAGCGCTCGCCAAGTGGTTTGCTTGATTTTAAGCACTGAAGCAAGCACTCCAGCAAAAGGGTTAATGAGGAACAGCTGGCTTGACAAGCGATACCAAGCTGATTGGTTATGGAACACTCCCCCAATGGATGGGGAAATGCTCCAACCAAGTTGTCTCTGCCAAAACTTTGGAAAGGAGTTCAAGATGGGTAAGTTTGGAGACATTTGATCATGAATGTCACCACAAATCGGCCATGACTTAATGGAACTGGATAACAGGTTTTAAAGCACCGATAGGTGTGTGAAGCAGTGACTGTTCGTCGATACTCCACCCATGCGTAAATATGTCAAATTTTCTCCAAATTTCCCTCTGGCGAGTATTGAACAATGCTATCGAACCATAGGAATATGTTTATGCATCAAATAAAGGCCACAATTGGGCCATAAGGGTGTCAGCAAAATCACACTTGAAACCATGACCAGGAGAAATCACATGAGGCCCCAAGATAGGTTATAAACAATCCATATGCAGGCCACATATAATCTTATCAATGCTAGAAAAATTGAACAGGCAATGGGATTCATCATTAATGTAGAAATGCTCATGTGCAAAGCAGCTTTGTTAGCGAAAGTTGTTGCTGCTTACCAAGAAGCCGAGCAAGTCGAGACTACCACGTCCCCTCAGATGAATGGATCTGAGGAAATATAGAATGCCTTAAACATGTTAACTTTCCTCTAAACTTCTTCAAGTTTAACAGCGACTGTTTAAAAATGTAATTTTACATAGGGACAAAATTGAATGAAATATTTCTGGTTGTAATAATTTTTATGTCCAGAAGGTCTGCACCATGAAAGCCATTATAACTATTATACACCTCTACACAAAGATCATGCAAGGTGCAAATCCCCTTGGGGATGGGGGAAGTTAAATCGCTACAACCTCCATCGTGTGACCCTTAGTCCCTGCCAAGTTTGGTTAGGAATGGATAAGTAACGACTGAATGTATCATGGTCAAAAAACAGTCAGAAAGACAGACAGACACCAACTTGCGTTTTTTAATAAGATTGTTACCATAAGTTACTGTGCTTAATATTTGTTTTTTCTGTCTGTCTTTGTGTCTGGGATTTGTTCCTCGTCATCCTGTTTGGAATTTTTTTTTTCATGTAGCGATGTTGTGTGCCTGTTAATCCCTCCATTTTTCCATACAAGACAGAATGTGTTAATTTATTATCTCTGCAGGGCTAAATTGGTAGCAATCCTGAGTTTAGTAAGTGGCATGTTGAAATACATGAAGTAGACGAATTTCATTCAACCACTTAGGTGTTGAGTCATACAAATATAAATTGCTCATTGATCTTTGGAGCTAGCTCCAGTGAGGTCAGCACCCACTTTTCTCGTGAAAACAAACGTTTGAGTGGCTGCCCTCACATGACAACAAAAGGTTCCTCACCAACCTTATAAAATGTGTTTGACATGTGAGGTTTGTTTGAATGTATTGGTCTGTGCTTTTTCTAAAATTATCCAGAAGCACCATTTTCAACTATTGCTGATGCCTGTAAATAGTAACTTTTGCAATATTATACTTTAAATTATTACTGACTCTGTGGCATAATGGTTTGAGGTTCAACTCTGAGTCTTGGTGGTTTAAATCCTTTCTGAGTCACATTAAAACTTTAAGAATGGTACGTGCTGTTTCCTTACTTGATGCTGGGCATTTAAAAAAGGATACAGCATGGACAAGGAACCACAGGATGGCAATCATTGGGCAAGCTTTGATGGGCTTAACGGCCTCTTCCTGATGTGAAGTTCCTTGTCGTGTAACTCGTATTATTATTCATGAGGAATTCACTTTCTCTTTAACTGCAGGTGAAATTGTTGAAAGAACTAAAGTATCAGTGATTGTTGTTTTTAGTTCAGAAAGGATATTCAGTCCATTTGTTGAGGAACTTTGGAAAAGAAACATTACAGGAAAGATATGGATTGCAAGTGAAGATTGGGCAACTTTCCAACCATATACATCTCAACGACTTGCTCACATATTTAAAGGGACCATAGGTTTTGCTCTCGACGTAGTTCAATTCCTGGTTTTTATGAATTTCTTGTCACTCTCCAGCCATTATTCAAAAATGAACTTGACAAATGTAACAAAGATATCAACAAAAATAGATTTGAAAAACCATGGCAAAGAAGGAAAATAATTATTTTAAATGCTGCAAATGTAACAAGAAGTAAATACAAATCTGGATCAATTTTCCGAAATGTTAAAAATGAATTCAACAAAATCATACAATGGTTACAATGACTCGAAGTTACAGGACATTTTCACGTGATATTGTTTTAGATGGGGAAGATGCAAACAATTTTGAAACAAATGATATGAATGATGGTGTTTATCCAGTGAAAATAACAAGTCCATTTCATGGAAAGTAAATCAAACTAAATTTCAAAATGTTTGCTGCAATGTGGAATGTTTGGAAAATGTATTTCTTTTTGAATTCTGGGAAACGATGTTTAACTGCTCCTGGAACATTTCAACAAAACTAAGGACCTGCACTGGCCTTGAAGATCTACGTAATGTTGAGACGCAATTCACTGACGTGTCCCACATGAGAGACACCTACCACACATACATAGCTATATATGCTCTTGCTCATGCCTTACATGATTTGCAACAATGTGTTCCTGGTCAAGGCCCTGGGACAATGCTACTTGTGCTGTTATTACAAGCTTTCAATCATGGCAGGTAACAGGAATATCAATCATTATTCTGAATTCATTTCCTTTCTTGCTCCCTGATATTAAGTATTTGTGGCCAAAAATTCCCAATAACATATCCCGATATTATTCATTTATTTTGAGGTTACATGTAGCTTGTTCTGTCACATTCTTGGATTTTGTTGTTTTATCATTGTAGTTTTGTGGTCCCTTGCATGTTGAAAATAATGATCATTATGACAATGGATTGTTATTATATTAAAATATTATTATATTGTTATTCTATTCCCTCTTTAATATTGATTTCTTAAATTTCTTCTTCAATGAAAATTCCATGTTGTTGTACTATTTGAAAAAGGTCATTTTCAAAGTAACAAAGAAGAAACATTTTTCTTTGATAAAAATGGAGATCCTCCAGCAGTATATGAGATTTTGAACTGGCAGAAAAACACTGAAGGTGATTTGGATTTCAAAGTTGTTGGTATTTTTGATTCATCCTATCCACAAGAGAACCAGCTTCGTATTGATTCAAGTGAATTTGTGTGGAATGATGGCACACCAAAGGCAAGTGTAAATTTTATTAACATCAAGGAAACAAGTTTCCAGTTTTATAGTCCACCAGACGGGCACGAGGCATTGCCTGGTGCTTTTGTAATCCTGTTCGCATTTTGAATATGAATCAATTTTTTGTTTTTTATCTGTTTTATGTGGGAGTCCAAAACACTTCATACTCCCACTAAGGATTGAGGTTGGGATCATTTAATTTTACCTTTCACAATAGCTGCAAATGCTTCGACATTATGAAGCGATTTTTAATTAATAATTTATTTATTTATTTATTTTTGACTAAAGCACTCTCAGGCACGCATTGATGAAGCTATGAAAGTTTGACGAAGATCCATTTGGCCATCTCTGAGAAAAATGGCGACACTTCGACAGACAGACAAACAAATATCTCTCTTCTTGTATAGATACAATCCTTGAAAGTGACAAAAAGAGGAGTTGACACGAATTGTCCTTTAATAATGTCATATCAGATGGTTTGCCAACACGGAGCTGTGAAACAGAAATCTAACACATCCATGAATGGCCAAAACAATTTAATATATTACTGTGTTCACAACTTAGCCTGCTTATGAAAACACAGGGATCGTTCAAATGAGCCAAACTTAGCAGTTGTTCACTTGCACATGGAGGCAGAAGGAGGAAATACTTTTCTTTTTAATGAAAATTGTTATTTGAAAAGAAAATGGGGATAAATATGGACACGACACTGAATAAATAAACGGAACAAACCAAGTGGTCGACAGTCAAACAGGGGTGAAAGACACGCATGATATGTACAATGAAAATAAGTAACACACTATGGCAGTAAAATACCAGATTCAAACAACAAATTGGAGCAGGTGAGGACTTCAGGCAGGCACAAGATGGTGTTGCTGTACCCTAATAGTATGCAGGTGGATATGACACAGAATGAAATTGCGGCTCAGTATGGCGATGAGAAGGGGTCATGATGAGGAGGCCACATGCTGCCCAATCTCTACAATGGTCCTTTCAAGGGGAGATGAAACTGATGCAATGCAGATGCATATACAACAGTTCTTATCATCTCTTCAGATGGCCCATGGCTAATTCCTATTGGTCCTCCACAGGAGAGGGGCAGTTCTCGACCACAAACACCCACCTCACCCCCATCTGGGATCTCATTGCAGCACATGAGGCCGCTTATCCCGTGGTCTTTTGTGATTCCTCAGCAGAACTGTCATACTTGCTCGTGGTGCATGCAGAGCATTCATAATGTTCCATAAAGTCCATTTATAGCCCCACTTCGGTGCCTTTCTGTGGCCACATGTCGATGCTCATTTGTCCATGCCTGTTACATGGGGTGTTACACAATACAAGCATCCTCTATTCTGGTTTAATGTTTACACTCATGGCTTCCTCAGCGCAAGTTTTTCAATATGACATACACTTTGATGTTTTTTTTCTGATACAGTGTAAATTCACCTGTTAAATTCACCTAAGCTGTTAAATTCACTGGTCATACAATTCTGAGCACAATCTATCTTTGGATGCCCCTCCCACGTAACAATAATATTTTTTTTTTAATCTTTATTTTTAATGAATTTTGTGTTTTTTTAGGTTCCGAGCTCTTTGTGCAGCACATTCCTGCCAACCTGGAACACGAAAGGCTACCCAGATTGGAAAGCCATTATGTTGTCATGATTGCATTGCTTGCCCACAAGTGCAATTCTCTAACGAGACAGGTAAAATAAACTGGTGATCAATGGAATGTTAAAAAGCCAACATTTAAATTTTCATTTAATAAGTTAATTAATGATGGCAAATTCGAGGTTATTTGTTTCATTTTGGACTCATTATAGCAGCAAATGTTTTGACATTTTGTTGCATTATCTTCTCAATGCATTGCTGTATTTATTGTAGAATTGCATTTTTTTTACTTTAGCTCATGTAAATTGTAATATAAAAGCAGCAATTTATTTTCATAGTTTTGTTCTGAGGGCTCTTTTCAGGATCGTTACTGAGCCCTGGACAGCTACCAACGTCAATTTGTTTGTAGTAATATTCCCATGGATTGTTCTTAAGATATCCTTGAGGTTCTTTTGTATCATTTCCATTACTGCAATAATCATGGGTACAATTTTTGCACTCTTCAGCTTCCAAGATGTTTTCACTTCTTTTTTGAAGTCTTGGTATTTGGTAATTTTCTTGATTTCTGCGTTATTTAGACCAAAATTGCTGTGTACAGAAACCTCATTTTGAAACGCCCTCTTTTATTTTTTTGTATCTAAGTACTATGTCCGGTAGCAATGATTTATTTTCTTTGTTCATGCTTGATGGGATCATTAGGTCGTATGTGAGCATTACTTATTGTTTTCATTGTTGCTTCTGGTTCATGTTTCCATGAGTTTTCTGGAACGAGGATCTTGAAATTTCTGCAGATATTTCAGTGATTACTCACATACATTGTTGTGCCTTTGTGTGTGCAGCTGCACTGACATGAGTTTTTTTTACATCCTAATAGGAGGTGGCTCATACTTTCTTTTCGACCTTACAGAACCTACCACCGACCGATTGACTCAGTGCTGTCATCTTCTTTAAGCCATTGGTATAGTTTCCTCGGTCTTGGTTTGTTCTCCATCCCAGTTGAGCTGACCTCTTCTTAGCCATTCCATTGAACCTTCTTTGTCCATGCCCAATCTGTCCAATTTTTTTATAGATACCTTCCTGCTCTTTTATGGTTTTCCTAGTTGTCAGTGTATCGTTCTTAATATTTAGCATCCTATTTTTCATTTGTTTTTTTTATCAGTCATTTGGCCTGTTTTGGTTGTGGTTTCACTCTCATGTGTGACATCTTCCATTCACACCTGTCTTCAGAATTTTTTGCTAGATATGTTAGGAATACATTCTCTGATTTGTTATGTTCATGTTTGCAAACAAATTGAATTCAGTTGTCTGTTGAACTTTTCACATACTTAACCAATCCTACTGTTGTCACTCTGTGCAATTGGCTGAGCTCCATCAGGCGCAGCCTCCTCTCTCGGCAGGTACATTCTCAGGATGCACTGACTTTGGTTGAATATTTGTGGATGGTGAGGAGTTTCCTTGTATTGATATCTAGTTTATTGATTTCTGCTTGTGGCCAGTTTATTATTCTCCAGGTGTACTGGAACACTAATATTGGGAGTTAATTTATGGCTTTGATTGTGTTCCTTGTAGAAAGTAAGTTTTCAGAATCAGCCTCGTTCTATGCAGGTATTCTTTGTTAATCGTTTTGTACATTGTTTTGTGACATTTGTGGCCGTTTTCTACTCTGAGGTATTTGAATGATGCTTTTTTGTCTAGCTCTTGTATTGTTATTTCAACGTCAATTTTAAGTTGTCCTTTTTTGTTTGTTTACCTTGTACAAATGTGCACTCAGCACATTTCTCCAGGACAATTTCAATTTCAATGTCATCAGATTACTGTTTCACTAATTTCAGTTATTTTAATTTTTTCGTCATTTGTTGCAAAGAGTTTTAGATCATCCACATACAGTAGACGTGTCACCTTCTCTGTCCGATTTGGACATTCTCTTATTTGATATTGGGGTGTATCCATGTCTTTGTTCATTCATGATGTTACTCAGTGGGTCCAGAGTCAGGCAAAGCAGGAGGGGAATGGCTGTCACCTTGGAAGATCCCACGACATATCTTCACTCCTGGTATTTCGATTTTTCCTTCCAAGTGCTGTAATATTAATGTGATATTTCTGAACCACATTGCTTTCTCAAACAGTCTGATTGTTTTTGGGTTGATCTTGTATACCTGCATACATGTTATCATCCATGAATATGGGACACTATAAAAACCTTTTTTTTTCATTCTATCCATGCTGTGGACAATTTGTTTCTTCTCGTTTTACAGTTTTTGAGTATGGCCTTGTCCAGTAGTAGGTGGTCCATTGTTCCCTAGCATCCTCTCTTACATCCCTTCTGTTCTGCCTCTCAGCCTTCTTGTTGTGTTGATGGTGGAACACAATTTCTGTGATTATTTCCTTTGGAAGTTTTATGTTGTTGGTGGACATTATATTGGTCTATTATGTTTGAGATAGTTGGTTTTTTCAGATGTTGGCATGAGGAATGTGTTACCTTCTGTGAGACAATCATCCCTTCCCTTTTCTTCTTGGATAGATTTGTTGAATGCTCGAGCATCATGATTGTGGACGTAATCTAGTTGCTTTCACCAGTTTGGAATTCCATCCTGACCAGGGCTTTTAAAACTTAGGAATTGTTGCAAGTTTTTTTTTTTCTTCATCAAATTTAACTGGTGGCTTCATCAAATATGACTGTGTGTGGGTATGTGTATAATTTAATAGGAATGGTCTTGGTTATCCCAATCCCACAGGAGGTAAATTCTGCAGGCTGCAAAGCTGTAAGGGAGGGGAAACATGAGATTTGTTGAGACAGAAACTAATTTATCAACAACACAGCATTTAAATGAATTGATAATTTGATGCAAAATATGTATGTACACCCACTGATTCCAAGGACACGCTAACTTAACTTTAATACACTGGAGGGGCAACTCGATAACGAACATAAGACACACATCAATAACACTAAACAGCTTGAATGAATACCAAACAAGGAGCTGACACTCGAGGTACCCCACCTTTTTGGTGGTATGAAGAATGGACCTGTGTAATATGAAAACTAAATATTGAATGTTTTGGAAATATCACATATTCAAGCCAAGTTACAGAGATGGTTGCCAGGGCAACATGATTCAGCCAATCAAAGCCGTGATCTGATGAAGTTGAGTGATGTCATGTGGGAACAGATATCTGCAATATGAAAGCTAATGTTCAACGTTTTTGAAATATTGCAACCACCATATGAAATATCACATACAGATGGTTTATACCATCTACAAATCCTGGTGTTGGCTTAGTGGTTAGGGTGGTGGCTTGGGATCCTAGGGTCCTGAGTTTAAGCCCCGTTTACCGCTGAATTAACACCAGGGGGTTGACTCAGCCTGTCATCCTTCCAAGGTCGGTGAAATGAGCACCAGTGTACTGGTAATAGGGAAACTGTGTCAGTGGCAGAGCCGCGCCCTCACTCATGATGTAACCAGCAGCCAAAAGGGCTGTACACAATGGGAACCATATAACAGGGTAAGCCATAAGCACCAGGAGTAATAACATATTTCAGTAATAACAGCAATACATAATAACAGGAGTTATAATAAAATATTGCACAAATACAACAATTACAATCCTCTTCAGACATTGATTGCATCCGTATGTGATTTCCTCATCTTGTTTGTGTTTCTTCTCTCATGGTTACCATACCACTGCTTCCAGCCTCTCTTCCACTGTAAATGGACTGGTGTCTGCCATCTTCGTTTAATGTACTATTTGTATTAGCTGAAAGAAAAAGAAACAGTACAAATACATTGTATGAACAAATCATGGAAAAGCAGCGAAAAACCGTGTCCTGGGACTTATGGCTCACCCAGTAGATTCATGAATTACGTGCCGACTCTTTTCGCCACCTATGCCAATGAACGTAGAGAAAATTTATTTTAAAGGAATATACATTCATAAGTTACTTACCGGCCGTAGTGGCATGCACCTGTAATCCGGCTACTCGGAGGCTTGGGTTGGGAGTCGCTTGAGGACGGGGCTCTGCGCTGGGCCGCGCTATGAGAGGGTGTAGGGCAGCCCGGAATCATGGCGACCAATCCTTATCCCTGTGTCGTAAGAGGTGACCAGGGTTGCGCGAGGAAGGGCATCCAGCATAAAACCTGTGCCAAATCAGTATGCGGATCATAACAGATGATCTGCTGTGGCGACCCCTAACGGGTGCGCAGCCGAAAGAAGAAGAAGATACATTCATAAGTTACCTCCTCATTTTTATCACCTCTATGTGAATGAACATAGAGAAAAAAGAAAAAAAAGTATATCGATTCTTAGCTACTCTTTTTCGCCACCTATACAACGCAGAACTTCGATATTGGATGAGGCCCGACTTCGAGCGGACGCTGCAAACATCAACATTCAAAACACCACCCACTGTGTAATTCAAAGACGCCATAAAGTTCAAAGCATCTCCCGCTGAATAAGTCAAAACGTGTAATTCAAAATTTATCAAAATACTACTGAAACTCAAAGCACCTCCTGACCTGAGAACTGTAGAAGCAAGAATGCTGTACCATGAAACCCTGACATTTGCGGATTCAATATTTGTGGCCCAAAGTATTAACAGTTTTAAAAATGTGACCTGCTTCTTATGTTTTTTATGGGTGCATGAACCATTTCCGGCAGCCATGCATAAAGCAGCTCTATGCACACATACACCACCTCCATGCATGCATAAACCATCCTCTGCCACCATCCCCCACAAACAATGATCACTCTAGCCACCCCTCCTCCATCTACCTACATGGCTACTTATGTGCTGTGTTTCCTGGGTCTCATTCTTTATTCTCGTCCCGCTGCCTTGACCTGCTGTGATTCCTCACGCTCGTGGACTTTTGATCTCATTATTCGATCATGGGCCCGAAGCACAAGAGTGGTGCAGGAGTTGCGTCTGCTCCCAAGAGGCAGAAAAAGTCAGGAGGCTGAACCAGAAAGTGGACTACTAGAACAGTATCAAAAGGTGATAGTTGGACCTCTGTGGGCAGGCAATTATGGCGTGAATGAGATGACTGTCTGTTACATTAAAAAAAATGAGAAGGGATTCGTGAATGTGTCATGGCTAACACAGTACCCAGCACCAAAGTGATTACCCAGGTCAGCCGGCGGTCATGTAGAAACAATGGAGAAGACATTGAAATTGTCCTCCTCTCCAGCCCTCTTGTCTCCTGCCCCCATTGTTGTGCCTTGTGTGTTAGCTCTCATACGAGCCTCGACAATGTTAACAAAAATAAATATGTGCTTAGAGGACAATGCCGAGAAAAACGTGCCTCTAAGTGGACCTCTGTTTCACGAAAAGGCAAAACACAAGAATGATCATCTGCTTGGTATGGGTGGTGCTGCAAACACAAGTGATGCAGGTGTGAGTGCCCCGAGTCCCTTCTCAGCTACCAGGCGATGGTTTGACCACTTCAAGTAGCGTTACGATCTCCACAATGTGAAGCTCACAGGCAAGGGTGCCTCAGCAGACCATGAGGCAGCTGAACCTTTCCCTGCTCAACTCATGCAGCTCAAGGAGGAAGAACCAGTAGGTATCAGAGCAGTTCTTCAATGCAGATGAAACTAGCCTGTTCTGGAAAAAAATGCTCACGAGAACTTTCATCTCGAAGCGAGAAAGGACAGCATTGTGATTCCCGTCGCATCTTGGATGCCACACAGTCTGACCCCAAACTTACTATCAGGAAATGTTTGACGGACCTCAACATGGTGCACTGCATCAGCGCAATCAAAGACTCGCTGGATGAAGTGAAAGCCTTCACCATTAACACTTCCTGGCAAAACCTATGGCTACAAGCAGTCAACAACTTCAGAGATTTTGCCGACACCATGGAAGAGAGGCGGAAAATTGCTGGGTTGGCACAGGAGATTGGAGGGGAAGGTCTCTGATATTGAGCCTGAGGAATTGCAGGAGCTCATCACCTCCACATGGGGGAGCTGACTGAGAAGGAGTTGGAGCATCATCAAGGTTTCCCAGGAAATGGAGGAGGAAGACAGTGAAGAGGAGGAAGAGGTGTTAAGGCCAAACATGACCGTCAAGTTCCTGGCTGAGGCGCTGCAGGATAAGAGGGCAGTCGCTGACAGGTTGTAAGATGCCGACCCCATGAGGAGCAACTACCTCTTGTTCACGAGAGTTTGGATG
>CM068953.1:193417357-193429695 GCA_035128595.1 Eptatretus atami | reverse complement strand
CATCCCACTTTCTCAACAATCCTCTGGAAGAAGTCCTTTCTTTAAAGATTCTGGGTCTCTCGGTCTACCATGATCCTTCCTGGGAAAGCCACATTTCCAACCTGGCCTCCAAAGCCAGTCGCCGACTGGGAATCCTCCGTCGTGCAAAGTCCTTCTCGGCCCACCTGAGCTCCTGATAACTTTCAAAGCTTTCATCTGCAGCCTGATGGAGTACTGCTCTCCCCACTGGACTGGTGCTCCTGCCTCTCACATTTATTGGCTTCATGCTGTGAAAACCAAGGCATTTTGGATCATTGGCATCTCCCGCGATGAGGCTGAGTCTTTGGGCCTCTCACTCTCTCACCGCAGGTAGGTCGGTGGTCTTTCTGTCTTCTACCGTCTCCTCTCCAGTCTCGCCCCCTCCCTGCTCTCTCTCTCTGCGATTTGTCCTCACCATATTTCCGCAGGGTGCTCAGCGTCTGCCAACAACCCGATTTTGGTAAAACTACCAAAATCACGAATCACTGCTCACCTTCACTCTTTCATTCCTCTTTTTCCCGCCTTTGGAATAAACTCCCTCACCTATTCCATCCTGTTCTTCCCTCCAGGCCTTCAAAACAGCTGTTCACCACCACCGATCATCTCCCAAATCCTCGATCTTTTCTACCCCCGTTAATCCACCCAAGCCTACCTCTTTAAATTCCATGTTTTCCTTCCTGAAAGTCCCTATGTTGTCCATCTTGTATTCCCCATGCTCCCCACCCCATCCATTCTCCTTCCACAGATCTCCTCATGTCTCTGTGTCCCACTGTTTTTTCTTCCCACTCTCGCCCTCTTGTCTCATGCCCCCTTAGCTGTGCATTGTGTGTTAGATCTCATACGAGCCTCGACCAGGTATACAAAAAAAGTAAAAAGCACAAAAGACGCAAAAGACCTTGATGACAAAAAAGACAAAAAAGCACAAAAGACGCAAAAGACCATTCTCTCCTGAGCCATCGGATTTCTGTGTGTAATAACAGGTCACCATATTCTGCTGACAGCTCCTCCAACAGACTTTGAATGTCCTGTGTTGTTTGGCTTTGGAGCGGATGCCATTTATGATCTTCACGACAGGGGTCATCACATGATCAAAGCCGGTCACTTTTGCACATAATGCCTGCTGGTGAATGATGCAGTGGTAATCTAGAAATTTTGGGAAGTCTGTGTCACCTTTGCATTGCGCAATGAAGCCTGCATTTCGGCCCGTCATGCGGGGAGCCCCGTCTGTAGTCACCGACACCAGCTTTTCTAATGGTACCTTTTTCTCCACGAAAACTCTTCACCCCGATGTAAATGTCAACTCCCCTCGTTGTTGTCTTCAGGGACAGTAGTGTCAGGAGTTCTTCTTTTGTGGAGAAATCATCAAACACCATTCGGATAAACATCATCAGCTGTGGTGTACCCGCTTCTGTCCATGGACTCGTCGCACTGGATGCTAAACCACCGGCACTTAGCCAGATCCCGGTACAGCTGCTCTGTCAAGTTCCCGGACATATCCGACACTCTTCTAACCATCGTACTTGCACCCAGTTGGACATCGGAGAGAGTGGAGATGACATCGGAACCATTCTTCTCGTCTTTGAACACAGTATTTGCAAAAACCATCATTGCACCTTTCAAGACCTCTCTGTCTGAAAAGGCTTTCTTGTTCTTTATTAAAAATTTGCAGCTCTAAATGAAGCTTCCGTTGTTTTTTGTGACTTTTTCACCGGCCTCGTGAAAAAAGACTGCTGCTTGCCCAAAGTTGCCTTTAACTCACAGGCTTTTTCGGCCCGTAGTGCGCTGCCAGTGGGGTAGTTAGTATGCTAGCTTTTATGACACGTACCGAAGTGTCTCTCCACATTGTACCGCTTTGCCGTCACCACAGTCGCCCCACAAATGAGACGTACGCACTTTTCTTTCACTGTTGTAAAAAAAAATTCTTCCTCCCAATCATTGTGAAAATAGTAAGTTTTCTTTCGCTTTTCTGCCATGTTAGGTGAAAAAACGTACCTTGCGCCCATAGTAGCTGTCCCGAGCTTGTCTTAGCGAAAAGAAAAATGGAGATTTGACTTGCGCGGGAAAATGAACTCTGAACCAAGACTGGGTCAGATTTCATATATACATAAAACATTTTTGTTTTTTAAAATTTTATATTAATATTGTCATTTTAAAATAAAAAATAATGCAAGTGTTATTGATTCAAAAAGAACAGCAACACAATTAAATACAAATTTTAGACGGAGCTCCATGGTGATGAGTGCTATTTTTAGAACATGCCCTGCGGGCAACTCACGTGGTCCCTCGAGCGACCAAGTGCCCGCGGGCACCTTGTTGGCTACCCCAGTGTTAAAGTGTGTGCTATCTACATATTTCTTCGTTTCAAGCAATTGCCGACCATTAATATATTGCGGCAATTATTGGCATATTTATATTAATATTTTTGCATGAAAGCAGATCACTCAAAATGGTGAAAAAACAAACTGCATACGTAATTTCAGGAAAAAAATACCCCTGTGGATTATATCGCATTGGATTGCAAAAGTAGGTTACAGAGCACAGTGTTGTTCTCAATACGTTACACTTCTGCACATTCCTTCATTCTCTCCTCGGTAAATATAATCGTCCAAACAGGATAAAAAATTAAGCTCAATGCTTTGGTTCAATAAATACACTTCATTATAAAAATCACAAATTTATGAAAATTTTCAGATTTCACTCTAGATTTCGACAATTATTTAGCCCACAAGATCCGATTCTCAAATGAGATATAATACTTTGATGACCAGTCGACACATGAATTAGTCCGTGAGAGTAGATCGCGTATCCAAATAAAGGCATGTTTGAATAGGCCAAACAAAATGGCAAATTAAAGCCCCAGCAAATTGACAGAGAGCTGACCAAGGATGACACCTTGATAAATGATAATTAAATAAGGCTATAAATTATCGTCAAAAGGGATGCTTAACTTCACCCAAACTCAATTTTTATTCCTGCACTACGTTTGAGTACCTTTAGTATGCATGCAAAGATTGGGGCCCCTCGGTTTCATGGTTTTGGGTTATGGAGGAGACACAGTGACACAGTGATTCACACACACACACACACACACACACACACACACACACACACACACACACACACACAGAATTTTATTAGTATCGATTAGGATGTATCCATGTCCTTGCCATAACCCGAACCTTCACCCTAACACTGCACCTCCTTTCTCTCCTTCTCCTTGTCGCCAGGGTCGTGAGTTTGGGGTCCCCATCAACGGACCAAATCGGTGAGTGAGATGGTGTGACGAGGCGATTGTGTGCTGACTTCTTCAACGTGTGTGTGTGTATGTGTGCGTGTTTTTTTGTGTATTGAAACAAAGTTAGAGTTCGAAGAAGTTGCTGATATTTATGTACAACATATTTAAATACGAATGGAAATATTCTTTGGTGTCTCATTATTCTCGAACATGAATTCCAGAAACACTCCATTTTGTTTGAATGCAAATGTTGAAAATAAAAATGCAGATACTTCTTCATCAAGTGTCATTTATTATGACAATAATATAAATCATACATGTGATCATCTTTATGAATAGAGAACAGTCTCCTCACCAAGAAGGTTATTTTGTCCACTTCCTCAACATTTGGAATCGTTCGATAAAGTCGAGACAATGCCCTTTATTTTCCACTTCCTTTGCAAACTGAGCGATCCTTTTTTCCATAATCATAATCATCTTGCAATGCTCCCAGAAAAACCCAATGGAAATGAGACACGATGCGAGCCATTGCTGTGGCTTGGAAAGCATCACTCGGTATGGTGCGAAAAAAAGATGGATAATCCTCTTGTCACTTAGACATTTACATGTTGCTGCGTAGCTTATCTGGAATAAATAAAGTAAAACGACATTTCCATTTCTATGCGATATATTTGTTTTAAAATCTACACAGAAAAAATATATGAGCAAATAGTAATAAAAAACACATTTAACATAATATCTGGAAAATAAGATTCAAATATAAAAATACAATGAACAATTTTTTTTTGTTGAAAATATCAAAGTGAGAATGCAGATCTCTGTGAAGTTTTCTTGTTCTCAAAGTTTTGTGTCAAGGTGTGCTTCAGGATCATCACCGAGCCCATGACAGCTTCGAACTGTAATTAGTTTGAGTTACAATTCCCAGCGATGGTTTTTAATATCTTCATGAGGTTCTTCTTTAAGTGATTCTTCACCATTTAAAGATGGCACCAAAACCGTATATCCTGTATAGCGTGATATTTCAAAAGTTGTGGAGAGAGGATGACAAAACTTAGTGGATGAGGAGGGGAGGTGACAAGACAAAACGATTAGATTTCATTTAAGGTCTGGATGTAGTGGGTAAAAAATGTAAACTGTTCAGCCTGGTGGAAGTATGTGCTCCACCGAGTGCCGTTCTAGTCACCCATGTTTTTTTAGTCTGTTTGTTACTTTCAAAATCGAAGGTCCACAAGTACATTAGTTGGTCTGGTCAGTTATTCTGTCTGCTTGTCTGTCTTTCTGTCTGTTGTTATGCCAATCATGTACATGTCACATGTTTACTGTGATTTCCACGAAACTTAATCACCTGCTGGAGGTCGTAGCAAGCTGGAAGCCAATTGTTTTTAGATCAATCAGTCAAAATGTCAAAGGTCAAGGTAACATTAATCGTCAAATTTGCTCCGATTCACTTGATATTTATATTTCTTTAATATTCAATATATATATATATATATATAATATATATATATATATATATATATATATATATGTATATATATACGTATATATGTCGATGTACGTGAATATACTTCCCTTCGTGACTTTCACTCCGTAGACTCCAAAGACCCAAAGACCCCAAATACCATTTTAGACATTAAAGACCCTTAAGACACATAAGACCCTTGAAAACACTGAATACCCCTTAAATCTCTCTGGGGGGGGGTGTTATAAACGGTCCTTTCGGAGAGACATAGTGAGAGTGTGAGGTTTGTCCGGATTGAAAGGCATGTTCCACGTATTGGACCAGTTTGTGATTTTTCCCAGATCTGCATCGAGCGAAGAAGCTGCTGCATGCCAGCCTGACGGATGACAGATGGTACGGCAGAGGGTGGAGTCATCAGCAAAGGGATAAAGAGGATTTTCTAAAGAGTCGGAGAGATCATTGATGAAAACCAGAAAAAGAGCAGAGCCCAGAACGCTTCCTTCAGGAACTCCAGCCTGGACAGAAACAGCGGATTAAATAACTCCATTTTGGCCACACGTTAACTGCGACAGGCGAGGAAGTCTGCGATCCATAAGTGGAGATGGCCTTGGATAGGATTGATAGGAAGAGAGTTTGGTGAGCAGGGCAAGTTGCCAGAACGCGTCAAAAGCACGCGATATGTCTGGGGATATGGCTCTGAATTCATGTCCATGCATTGAGCACCTCATGCCATTTTTGGGAGAGCAGAAGCAGCATATCCAGGGTAGAGTGACCTTGTCTGAAACCAAATTGATGATCGGAAATCAGTCCATTGGAGAATAGGAATGATTTAATGGCTGAATCAATAATGGATACCATAACCTTGCTCATGATTTGGAGAAGGCTGATTCGTCTGTAGTTGCAGGGATCTGTTTTTCCACCTTTTTAATGCAGGAAATTTTTTTTAGGTCTTTGAGGTCCAGAAGAACCTTGAAGACCCTGAAAGACCCTGAATACCCCAAAGACCAAAAATACCCCAAAAAACAAAAAGACACCGAAGACCCAAAAAAACAAATATACCCAAAAGGCCATAAAGAAGCAAAAGACACAAAAGAACCGAAGGACCCAAAATACCCGAGAGATCCCGAACAGCCAATGCATCAAAAAGAACCAGAGTATCCAAAAGACCCCAAGGTCCCCAAAAACCCAAGAGTTCCAGAGCACCCAAAAGACCCCAATGATCCAAATAGCCTCGAGCACCCAAAAGTCTGAGACAACCCAAAATAACCAGACAACCCAAAATACTCTAAAGACCCAGGGGATCCAAAAGACCTCGAGGACCCCGACCACCACAAGGACCCAAAAATACCAGGAGGGTCCAAAAGATCCAATGGTCCTATAAGACCCATTGGGACTCTCAAGGTCCCATGGAAATTCTGCATAATGTAAAATGCAACTTCAGGTCCCCCAACACCCTATCCCGCCTCCCCCCCCACACACACACACAATCCCAAGTCCTCAATCCCTCTTCCTATCTGTGCCCTCTCTGTCCCCCCTCCCCAACCTAACTCTGTCATCCTCAACACCCTTTCTTCTTCAAGTCTGCAAATACCCCAATCCTCATATACTCAACCCCCATCCCAACCCCTTCCCAACATCTTAATATTCCTCTTCCAACTCCATGCACCACCACCCCAACTCTCTGTCCTCCCTCAACATTTCTCCCCGTTCATATACATATATATATATATATATATCTCTATTATAATACCAAGCTTGCACACTAAAAACTCGGCTCGCCGTCACACGATCCCTATGAAATTGCTGTGGCACTTAGCGGACATCCGACAATGTTTGGGAAGTCTTGGCGTTCCATAGTACCACTTGCATTTTGCACAATGCTATTTTTGTCATTCCCCGTGTACGGTCTGTCGTCTGCTACCAGCTATGTTGTAATGCTATCTCGTGCATGTGCATGGGTATCGCTAGTATATATATATATATATATATATATATTATATATATATATATATATATGTCATTGTGTTAATGTTTGAGAAAAGGTTCAAGTAAGGTTTGTGGATATATGTGCGTCCCTGTCCGTTTTCCTCTCAGAAGGAAAATATTTTATATGAGATGGGTGCTACAAACCAATTTCATAAAATAGAATATAAACAAATATTAGTTGACACTCTATATAAGTTTAATGTGTATGAGTGGTATGTGATATGAGTGGTATATGAGTGGTATCAAAATAATATGTGGCTCAGGAGACAAGAGCATTAAGAGAGGTTTGTCATTTCATCTCTGCTCAACAGAGATATTTAAACCAAGAACCAAGTTCAGGTATATTGTTTGTTCATATACTCGATGGTGATGAGTGTTGCAATAAAATTAAGTTATTCCCAAAAATAGAACATGAACAAATATTTGTTGGTTTGCTGTTTGAGTACAATGAGAAATATGATGTTTTTGGTGAAAAATGGGGGTGGTTAAAAGTGGTGAAATGAAAGTGGGTTTTTTGGTGAAAATATGGTGACAAAGGGTAGTTAGAAATGTCTCGAAAGTGGGGTCGAAAGGAAGTAAAATGAGGGGAATTGGGAGGATTTGGGTGTCAGTCAATAATTTCCCATAATTTTTCCCATTCTCTTGCATGCAATGTCCCAGAAATCCCATAACGCCTCCACTGACATGTTCAGAAAGGGTGTGCTCCATTAGCAATCAGCTTGGAGAGCGCTCGCCAAGTGGTTTGCTTGATTTTAAGCACTGAAGCAAGCACTCCAGCAAAAGGGTTAATGAGGAACAGCTGGCTTGACAAGCGATACCAAGCTGATTGGTTATGGAACACTCCCCCAATGGATGGGGTAAATGCTCCAACCAAGTTGTCTCTGCCAAAACTTTGGAAAGGAGTTCAAGATGGGTAAGTTTGGAGACATTTGATCATGAATGTCACCACAAATCGGCCATGACTTAACGGAACTGGATAACAGGTTTTAAAGCACCGATAGGTGTGTGAAGCAGTGACTGTTCGTCGATACTCCACCCATGCGTAAATATGTCAAATTTTCTCCAAATTTCCCTCTGGCGAGTATTGAACAATGCTATCGAACCTTAGGAATATGTTTATGCATCAAATAAAGGCCACAATTGGGCCATAAGGGTGTCAGCAAAATCACACTTGAAACCATGACCAGGAGAAATCACATGAGGCCCCAAGATAGGTTATAAACAATCCATATGCAGGCCACATATAATCTTATCAATGCTAGAAAAATTGAACAGGCAATGGGATTCATCATTAATGTAGAAATGCTCATGTGCAAAGCAGCTTTGTTAGCGAAAGATTGTTGCTGCTTACCAAGAAGCCGAGCAAGTCGAGACTACCACGTCCCCCTCAGATGAATGGATCTGAGGAAATATAGAATGCCTTAAACATGTTAACTTTCCTCTAAACTTCTTCAAGTTTAACAGCGACTGTTTAAAAATGTAATTTTACATAGGGACAAAATTGAATGAAATATTTCTGGTTGTAATAATTTTTATGTCCAGAAGGTCTGCACCATGAAAGCCATTATAACCTATTATACACCTCTACACAAAGATCATGCAAGGTGCAAATCCCCCTTGGGGATGGGGGGAAGTTAAATCGCTACAACCTCCATCGTGTGACCCTTAGTCCCTGCCAAGTTTGGTTAGGAATGGATAAGTAACGACTGAATGTATCATGGTCAAAAAACAGTCAGAAAGACAGACAGACACCAACTTGCGTTTTTTAATAAGATTGTTACCATAAGTTACTGTGCTTAATATTTGTTTTTTCTGTCTGTCTTTGTGTCTGGGATTTTGTTCCTCGTCATCCTGTTTGGAATTTTTTTTTTCATGTAGCGATGTTGTGTGCCTGTTAATCCCTCCATTTTTCCACACAAGACAGAATGTGTTAATTTATTATCTCTGCAGGGCTAAATTGGTAGCAATCCTGAGTTTAGTAAGTGGCATGTTGAAATACATGAAGTAGACGAATTTCATTCAACCACTTAGGTGTTGAGTCATACAAAATATAAATTGCTCATTGATCTTTGGAGCTAGCCTCCAGTGAGGTCAGCACCCACTTTTCTCGTGAAAACAAACGTTTGAGTGGCTGCCCTCACATGACAACAAAAGGTTCCTCACCAACCTTATAAAATGTGTTTGACATGTGAGGTTTGTTTGAATGTATTGGTCTGTGCTTTTTCTAAAATTATCCAGAAGCACCATTTTCAACTATTGCTGATGCCTGTAAATAGTAACTTTTGCAATATTATACTTTAAATTATTACTGACTCTGTGGCATAATGGTTTGAGGTTCAACTCTGAGTCTTGGTGGTTTAAATCCTTTCTGAGTCACATTAAAACTTTAAGAATGGTACGTGCTGTTTCCTTACTTGATGCTGGGCATTTAAAAAAGGATACAGCATGGACAAGGAACCACAGGATGGCAATCATTGGGCAAGCTTTGATGGGCTTAACGGCCTCTTCCTGATGTGAAGTTCCTTGTCGTGTAACTCGTATTATTATTCATGAGGAATTCACTTTCTCTTTAACTGCAGGTGAAATTGTTGAAAGAACTAAAGTATCAGTGATTGTTGTTTTTAGTTCAGAAAGGATATTCAGTCCATTTGTTGAGGAACTTTGGAAAAGAAACATTACAGGAAAGATATGGATTGCAAGTGAAGATTGGGCAACTTTCCAACCATATACATCTCAACGACTTGCTCACATATTTAAAGGGACCATAGGTTTTGCTCTCCGACGTAGTTCAATTCCTCGTTTTTATGAATTTCTTGTCACTCTCCAGCCATTATTCAAAAATGAACTTGACAAATGTAACAAAGATATCAACAAAAATAGATTTGAAAAACCATGGCAAAGAAGGAAAATAATTATTTTAAATGCTGCAAATGTAACAAGAAGTAAATACAAATCTGGATCAATTTTCCGAAATGTTAAAAATGAATTCAACAAAAATCATACAATGGTTACAATGACTCGAAGTTACAGGACATTTTCACGTGATATTGTTTTAGATGGGGAAGATGCAAACAATTTTGAAACAAATGATATGAATGATGGTGTTTTATCCAGTGAAAATAACAAGTCCATTTCATGGAAAGTAAATCAAACTAAATTTCAAAATGTTTGCTGCAATGTGGAATGTTTGGAAAATGTATTTCTTTTTGAATTCTGGGAAACGATGTTTAACTGCTCCTGGAACATTTCAACAAAACTAAGGACCTGCACTGGCCTTGAAGATCTACGTAATGTTGAGACGCAATTCACTGACGTGTCCCACATGAGAGACACCTACCACACATACATAGCTATATATGCTCTTGCTCATGCCTTACATGATTTGCAACAATGTGTTCCTGGTCAAGGCCCATGGGACAATGCTACTTGTGCTGTTATTACAAGCTTTCAATCATGGCAGGTAACAGGAATATCAATCATTATTCTGAATTCATTTCCATTCTTGCTCCCTGATATTAAGTATTTGTGGCCAAAAAATTCCCAATAACATATCCCGATATTATTCATTTATTTTGAGGTTTACATGTAGCTTGTTCTGTCACATTCTTGGATTTTGTTGTTTTATCATTGTAGTTTTGTGGTCCCTTGCATGTTGAAAATAATGATCATTATGACAATGGATTGTTATTATATTAAAATATTATTATATTGTTATTCTATTCCCTCTTTAATATTGATTTCTTAAATTTCTTCTTCAATGAAAATTCCAGTTGTTGTATTATTTGAAAAAGGTCATTTTCAAAGTTAACAAAGAAGAAACATTTTTCTTTGATAAAAATGGAGATCCTCCAGCAGTATATGAGATTTTGAACTGGCAGAAAAACACTGAAGGTGATTTGGATTTCAAAGTTGTTGGTATTTTTGATTCATCCTATCCACAAGAGAACCAGCTTCGTATTGATTCAAGTGAATTTGTGTGGAATGATGGCACACCAAAGGCAAGTGTAAATTTTATTAACATCAAGGAAACAAGTTTCCAGTTTTATAGTCCACCAGCACGGGCACGAGGCATTGCCTGGTGCTTTTGTAATCCTGTTCGCATTTTGAATATGAATCAATTTTTTGTTTTTTACTGTTTTATGTGGGAGTCCAAAACACTTCCATACTCCCACTAAGGATTGAGGTTGGGGATCATTTAATTTTACCTTTCACAATAGCTGCAAATGCTTCGACATTATGAAGCGATTTTTAATTAATTAATTTATTTATTTATTTATTTTTGACTAAAGCACTCTCAGGCACGCATTGATGAAGCTATGAAAGTTTGACGAAGATCCATTTGGCCATCTCTGAGAAAAATGGCGACACTTCGACAGACAGACAAACAAATATCTCTCTTCTTGTATAGATACAATCCTTGAAAGTGACAAAAAGAGGAGTTGACACGAATTGTCCTTTAATAATGTCATATCAGATGGTTTGCCAACACGGAGCTGTGAAACAGAAATCTAACACATCCATGAATGGCCAAAACAATTTAATATATTACTGTGTTCACAACTTAGCCTGCTTATGAAAACACAGGGATCGTTCAAATGAAGCCAAACTTAGCAGTTGTTCACTTGCACATGGAGGCAGAAGGAGGAAATACTTTTCTTTTTAATGAAAATTGTTATTTGAAAAGAAAATGGGGATAAATATGGACACGACACTGAATAAATAAACGGAACAAACCAAGTGGTCGACAGTCAAACAGGGGTGAAAGACACGCATGATATGTACAATGAAAATAAGTAACACACTATGGCAGTAAAATACCAGATTCAAACAACAAATTGGAGCAGGTGAGGACTTCAGGCAGGCACAAGATGGTGTTGCTGTACCCTAATAGTATGCAGGTGGATATGACACAGAATGAAATTGCGGCTCAGTATGGCGATGAGAAGGGGTCATGATGAGGAGGCCACATGCTGCCCAATCTCTACAATGGTCCTTTCAATGGGGGAGATGAAACTGATGCAATGCAGATGCATATACAACAGTTCTTATCATCTCTTCAGATGGCCCATGGCTAATTCCTATTGGTCACTCCACAGGAGAGGGGCAGTTCTCGACCACAACACCCACCTCACCCCCATCTGGGATCTCATTGCAGCACATGAGGCCGCTTATCCCGTGGTCTTTTGTGATTCCTCAGCAGAACTGTCATACTTGCTCGTGGTGCATGCAGAGCATTCATAATGTTCCATAAAGTCCATTTATAGCCCCACTTCGGTGCCTTTCTGTGGCCACATGTCGATGCTCCATTTGTCCATGCCTGTTACATGGGGTGTTACACAATACAAGCATCCTCTATTCTGGTTTAATGTTTACACTCATGGCTTCCTCAGCGCAAGTTTTTCAATATGACATACACTTTGATGTTTTTTTTCTGATACAGGTGTAAATTCACCTGTTAAATTCACCTAAGCTGTTAAATTCACCTGGTCATACAATTCTGAGCACAATCTATCTTTGGATGCCCCCTCCCACGTAACAATAATATTTATTTTTAATCTTTATTTTTAATGAATTTTGTGTTTTTTAGGTTCCGAGCTCTTTGTGCAGCAATTCCTGCCAACCTGGAACACGAAAGGC
>CM068953.1:193403188-193416507 GCA_035128595.1 Eptatretus atami | reverse complement strand
TAGGAGGTGGCTCATACTTTCTTTTTCGACCTTACAGAACCTACACCCGACCGATTGACTCAGTGCTGTCATCTTCTTTAAGCCATTGGTATAGTTTCCTCGGTCTTGGTTTGTTCTCCATCCCAGTTGAGCTGACCTCTTCTTAGCCATTCCATTGAACCTTCTTTGTCCATGCCCAATCTGTCCAATTTTTTTTATAGATACCTTCCTGCTCTTTTATGGTTTTCCTAGTTGTCAGTGTATCGTTCTTAATATTTAGCATCCTATTTTTCATTTGTTTTTTTTATCAGTCATTTGGCCTGTTTTGGTTGTGGTTTCACTCTCATGTGTGACATCTTCCATTCACACCTGTCTTCAGAAATTTTTTGCTAGATATGTTAGGAATACATTCTCTGATTTGTTATGTTCATGTTTGCAAACAAATTGAATTCAGTTGTCTGTTGAACTTTTCACATACTTAACCAATCCTACTGTTGTCACTCTGTGCAATTGGCTGAGCTCCATCAGGCGCAGCCTCCTCCTCTCGGCAGGTACATTCTCAGGATGCACTGACTTTGGTTGAATATTTTGTGGATGGTGAGGAGTTTCCTTGTATTGATATCTAGTTTATTGATTTCTGCTTGTGGCCAGTTTATTATTCTCCAGGTGTACTGGAACACTAATATTGTGAGTTAATTTATGGCTTTGATTGTGTTCCTTGTAGAAAAGTAAGTTTTCAGAATCAGCCTCGTTCTATGCAGGTATTCTTTGTTAATCGTTTTGTACATTTGTTTGTGACATTTGGTGGCCGTTTTCTACTCTGAGGTATTTGAATGATGCTTTTTTGTCTAGCTCTTGTATTGTTATTTCAACGTCAATTTTAAGTTGTCCTTTTTTGTTTGTTTACCTTGTACAAATGTGCACTCAGCACATTTCTCCAGGACAATTTCAATTTCAATGTCATCAGATTACTGTTTCACTAATTTCAGTTATTTTAATTTTTCGTCATTTGTTGCAAAGAGTTTTAGATCATCCACATACAGTAGACGTGTCACCTTCTCTGTCCGATTTGGACATTCTCTTATTTGATATTGGGGTGTATCCATGTCTTTGTTCATTCATGATGTTACTCAGTGGGTCCAGAGTCAGGCAAAGCAGGAGGGGGAATGGCTGTCACCTTGGAAGATCCCACGACATATCTTCACTCCTGGTATTTCGATTTTTCCTTCCAAGTGCTGTAATATTAATGTGATATTTCTGAACCACATTGCTTTCTCAAACAGTCTGATTGTTTTTGGGTTGATCTTGTATACCTGCATACATGTTATCATCCATGAATATGGGACACTATAAAAACCTTTTTTTTTCATTCTATCCATGCTGTGGACAATTTGTTTCTTCTCGTTTTACAGTTTTTGAGTATGGCCTTGTCCAGTAGTAGGTGGTCCATTGTTCCCTAGCATCCTCTCTTACATCCCTTCTGTTCTGCCTCTCAGCCTTCTTGTTGTGTTAGATGGTGGAACACAATTTCTGTGATTATTTCCTTTGGAAGTTTTATGTTGTTGGTGGACATTATATTGGTCTATATGTTTGAGATAGTTGGTTTTTTCAGATGTTGGCATGAGGAATGTGTTACCTTCTGTGAGACAATCATCCCTTCCCTTTTCTTCTTGGATAGATTTGTTGAATGCTCGAGCATCATGATTGTGGACGTAATCTAGTTGCTTTCACCAGTTTGGAATTCCATCCTGACCAGGGCTTTTAAACTTAGGAATTGTTGCAAGTTTTTTTTTTTCTTCATCAAATTTAACTGGTGGCTTCATCAAATATGACTGTGTGTGGGTATGTGTATAATTTAATAGGAATGGTCTTGGTTATCCCAATCCCACAGGAGGTAAATTCTGCAGGCTGCAAAGCTGTAAGGGAGGGGAAACATGAGATTTGTTGAGACAGAAACTAATTTATCAACAACACAGCATTTAAATGAATTGATAATTTGATGCAAATATGTATGTACACCCACTGATTCCAAGGACACGCTAACTTAACTTTAATACACTGGAGGGGCAACTCGATAACGAACATAAGACACACATCAATAACACTAAACAGCTTGAATGAATACCAAACAAGGAGCTGACACTCGAGGTACCCCACCTTTTTGGTGGTATGAAGAATGGACCTGTGTAATATGAAAACTAAATATTGAATGGTTTTGGAAATATCACATATTCAAGCCAAGTTACAGAGATGGTTGCCAGGGCAACATGATTCAGCCAATCAAAGCCGTGATCTGATAAAGTTGAGATGATGTCATGTGGAACAGATATCTGCAATATGAAAGCTAAATGTTCAACGGTTTTTGAAATATTGCAACCACCATATGAAATATCACATACAGATGGTTTATACCATCTACAAATCCTGGTGTTGGCTTAGTGGTTAGGGTGGTGGCTTGGGATCCTAGGGTCCTGAGTTTAAGCCCCGTTTACCGCTGAATTAACACCAGGGGGTTGACTCAGCCTGTCATCCTTCCAAGGTCGGTGAAATGAGCACCAGTGTACTGGTAATAGGGAAACTGTGTCAGTGGCAGAGCCGCGCCCCTCACTCATGATGTAACCAGCAGCCAAAAGGGCTGTACACAATGGGAACCATATAACAGGGTAAGCCATAAGCACCAGGAGTAATAACATATTTCAGTAATAACAGCAATACATAATAACAGGAGTTATAATAAAATATTGCACAAATACAACAATTACAATACCTCTTCAGACATTGATTGCATCCGTATGTGATTTCCTCATCTTGTTTGTGTTTCTTCTCTCATGGTTACCATACCACTGCTTCCAGCCTCTCTTCCACTGTAAATGGACTGGTGTCTGCCATCTTCGTTTAATGTACTATTTGTATTAGCTGAAAGAAAAAGAAAACAGTACAAATACATTGTATGAACAAATCATGGAAAAGCAGCGAAAACCGTGTCCTGGGACTTATGGCTCACCCAGTAGATTCATGAATTACGTGCCGACTCTTTTTCGCCACCTATGCCAATGAACGTAGAGAAAATTTATTTTAAAGGAATATACATTCATAAGTTACTTACCGGGCGTAGTGGCATGCACCTGTAATCCGGCTACTCGGAGGCTTGGGTTGGAGGATCGCTTGAGGACGGGGGCTCTGCGCTGGGCCGCGCTATGAGAGGGTGTAGGGCAGCCCGGAATCATGGCGAAACCCAATCCTTATCCCTGTGTCGTAAGAGGTGACCAGGGTTGCGCGAGGAAGGGCATCCAGCATAAAACCTGTGCCAAATCAGTATGCGGATCATAACAGATGATCTGCTGTGGCGACCCCTAACGGGTGCAGCCGAAAGAAGAAGAAGATACATTCATAAGTTACCTCCTCATTTTATCACCTCCTATGTGAATGAACATAGAGAAAAAAGAAAAAAAAGTATATCGATTCTTAGCTACTCTTTTTCGCCACCTATACAACGCAGAACTTCGATATTGGATGAGGCCCGACTTCGAGCGGACGCTGCAAACATCAACATTCAAAACACCACCCACTGTGTAATTCAAAAGACGCCATAAAGTTCAAAGCATCTCCCGCTGAATAAGTCAAACGTGTAATTCAAAATTTATCTCCAAAATACCTCTCACTGCGTAACTCAAAGCACCTCACTGACCTGAGAACTGTAGAAGCAAGAATGCTGTACCATGAAACCCTGACATTTGCGGATTCAATATTTGTGGCCCAAAGTATTAACAGTTTAAAAAATGTGACCTGCTTCTTATGTTTTTTATGGGTGCATGAACCATTTCCCGGCAGCCATGCATAAAGCAGCTCTATGCACACATACACCACCTCCATGCATGCATAAACCATCCTCTGCCACCATCCCCCACAAACAATGATCACTCTAGCCACCCCTCCTCCATCTACCTACATGGCTACTTATGTGCTGTGTTTCCTGGGTCTCATTCTTTATTATCGTCCCGCTGCCTTGACCTGCTGTGATTCCTCACGCTCGTGGACTTTTTGCGCTCATTATTCGATCATGGGCCCGAAGCACAAGAGTGGTGCAGGAGTTGCGTCTGCTCCCAAGAGGCAGAAAAAGTCAGGAGGCTGAACCAGAAAGTGGAGCTACTAGAACAGCTATCAAAAGGTGATAGTTGGACCTCTGTGGGCAGGCATTATGGCGTGAATGAGATGACTGTCTGTTACATTAAAAAAAATGAGAAGGGGATTCGTGAATGTGTCATGGCTAACACAGTACCCAGCACCAAAGTGATTACCCAGGTCAGCCGGCGGTCATGTAGAAACAATGGAGAAGACATTGAAATTGTCCTCCTCTCCAGCCCCTCTTGTCTCCTGCCCCCATTGTTGTGCCTTGTGTGTTAGCTCTCATACGAGCCTCGACAATGTATACAAAATAAATATGTGCTTAGAGGACAATGCCGAGAAAAACGTGCCTCTAAGTGGACCTCTGTTTCACGAAAAGGCAAAACACAAGAATGATCATCTGCTTGGTATGGGTGGTGCTGCAAACACAAGTGATGCAGGTGTGAGTGCCCCGAGTCCCTTCTCAGCTACCAGGCGATGGTTTGACCACTTCAAGTAGCGTTACGATCTCCACAATGTGAAGCTCACAGGCAAGGGTGCCTCAGCAGACCATGAGGCAGCTGAACCTTTCCCTGCTCAACTCATGCAGCTCAAGGAGGAGAACCAGTAGGTATCAGAGCAGTTCTTCAATGCAGATGAAACTAGCCTGTTCTGGAAAAAAATGCTCACGAGAACTTTCATCTCGAAGCGAGAAAGGACAGCATTGTGATTCCGTCGCATCTTGGATGCCACACAGTCTGACCCCAAACTTACTATCAGGAAATGTTTGACGGACCTCAACATGGTGCACTGCATCAGCGCAATCAAAGACTCGCTGGATGAAGTGAAAGCCTTCACCATTAACACTTCCTGGCAAAACCTATGGCTACAAGCAGTCAACAACTTCAGAGATTTTGCCGACACCATGGAAGAGAGGCGGAAAATTGCTGGGTTGGCACAGGAGATTGGAGGGGAAGGTCTCTGATATTGAGCCTGAGGAATTGCAGGAGCTCATCACCTCACATGGGGAGGAGCTGACTGAGAAGGAGTTGGAGGCCATCATCAAGGTTTCCCAGGAAATGGAGGAGGAAGACAGTGAAGAGGAGGAAGAGGTGTTAAGGCCAAACATGACCGTCAAGTTCCTGGCTGAGGCGCTGCAGGATAAGAGGGCAGTCGCTGACAGGTTGTAAGATGCCGACCCCATGAGGAGCACTACCTCTTGTTCACGAGGAGTTTGGATGATGTTTCGCTTCCAGACAAGTAGCTGCACATAAACCTACATCACTTAGCCAATCAGATGCCGATTCCCCATTTTTTTCGCCCCTGCCCATCCACCTCAACCTTTTCAGCAATCTCATCTGTGTCCCATTCAGCACCCTCACCTGCATCCTCTTCAGTGGAGTTCACTGGATTCTAACTCATCATCATCATCATCATCATCACACCAAAAGTTACGTCGTATCTTGAATAAGAGTACCTGCTGCTGTTGTTTTTATATTTGTAAGCATTTTTAATGAAAGTGCAATCACGTGCTTTCATAAGTTTTTTTTTTAATTTTTACCTTATGAATCACGAACCATTGGGGAACCTTTCCCCCTTTTTCCCATTGAAACTATCCCCAAACATTTGCGGATTCGACATTCATGGCCTTTTAAAGGAAAGTATCCCTCGTGAGTGTCGGTGTCTAAATTAACTGTAAAGGGTTAGGACTTGTAATACCATCTCTCACCAGGAGCAGAACTACAATAAACACAAATTTACATAGAGGTCTTGCATCCCCCTTTCCCCCAAGAACATGGGCAAAGATAAAAACACCCACAGGCACCAATTTGGATCATGCTGATCCGATGTAGCAAGTCTGGATATAATCGGGCCAGAACTGTCAGAGGAGTAGTGACACACACACACACAAACACACACACACACACACACACACACACACACACACACACACACACAAACACAAACACAAACACACACAGCAGTCCGTGGATTACAATAAGGATTGACAAATATTAAAGGCTCTTTGAAAAGCTTTGACTTGTTATCTTTGCAGAAAGATATTGTGATTGATGATAAGGCCCTGAAGTTCAAAACTCTTCCTCTTTCAGTGGCTGTTCATGGAAATAGATACTTGGGTTCATTTGACAATTCTTCCAGAGAGACAGTGTTGAAAGGTGGTATTTCCCATGGTTGTATGACAGGCTCCAAGTGTTAGACCAGTATCTGATCCTGACCAAGTCAGCAAAGTGTTAAACTATAAGGATGTGCTGTCCTTCAGCAAAATGTCATTGGGGAGAAAGAGTATCACGGATGATATTTATGTTTGAGGAGGAATAATGTGCCAAAGGCACTGCACTGAGACACTCCTCTCGGCAAGTAGGGAAGAGGTGGATTTAGAGAGATTAGAAGGAAAAATTTTCTTCACCATGTACAAGGGAGAGAATGTACTTCACTTGAGAGTAGAGATTCACTTTGAGAGTAGAGAATGAGAAGAGAGTAGAGATTTAACTGGGAAGTTCAGACAATTGAAATTGCAGCCATCCTCAATGTCATCTCTGCTGGTAGTTGTTGAACCAATTGTGAAATTGGAATTGTGCTGAGTACAACTACAAGTACTACTAATCAGTATGCCCAGCTACGGAGGACAGCCATCCCCGTTGGGGTTGACCTTTCTGCACTTTGTTCACTTGGCACAGCAGGAACCTGGGATTAGTGCAGGAACTTTTGGAATTTTTTGGCCATGGTGACGGTGATTACTCACCTACTCTTAGCGAAGGACACTGGGATATTTAATGTCCAGAAACTAATGCCAGCTGATGCGACGCTTGTGTGTCGTCCATTTGAGGGATGGCACAAACATTGAAGAATTACGCTGCCTGTGAAACACTGGGATGAGAGTTTATAGCTGGGTCGACATTCAAACACAGGCAAAGCAGCTTCGATGTGTGTTTGTGTTCCACTTGGCTATAATGAAGGAAACCATTTATTTTTCAACAGAATAGGAAACACAATCTGTTGTTCTTGTATCTGACCTGTTCACTTGTTAATCAGCCAGCATACTTTGTGTGACCCACTGGGCTATTCAAAATGGTGGCCCTGTACTCAAGTAAGGTGCTACCATCGTGCACGACTGTATAAAAAACCACTTCCTACATAGAATCACATTAGATCCTCTCAAACCTCAAGATAAAAACCTTTTATTCTCACTTTTTAACCAGGGCTCTGTTTGAACATTTCTTGAGGATCTTGTATTGAGTTAAAATTATCAGTGAAGTTGTTTCACTTGAAAATGAAAAATCATGCTTTTGTTTTAGATTCTCAAGAATGCTTCCAATGCCCCAAATACTTTTGGCCAACTGAACATCGCAACGCTTGTGTACTTATGGCTGAAGAATTTCTACCTTTATATGATCCAGTGACGATCACTCTGTTGGTCCTTTCACTCATTGGGATATTATTGGTGTCTGTGGTTGTAGCGATGATGTACACACAACGCCCTTTGATGAATGATGAAAATTTAAAAGTGAATCTCCTTCTCCTTGTGGCATTAGGAGGATCCTTTGGGAGTGCTTTGGTTTTTATTGGGAAACCAACAGATAACATGTGCAGCTTACGGGAAACGTTTCCCTGTGTCATGCTTTCATTGGCCATAACATGCATGCTGGCTAAATGTGCAAGAATTGTAGTTCCTCTTAAAGGTATTGTTTGAATGTTGGTTTTTTATTGAAACTGTATTATATAAAACCAATGTTTTGTTTTTCACAATTTCAGGATTATATTGACAAATGCTGATGATGTACATACAGGATAGGAGATTTAAAAAGAACAATCATCTTCAAAACAAACATACAGGGTGTCGTGGCCCAAAAGTCCTGCCCCTAGGGTAACGGTAACGTAACTTTTTTTTTACACTTTTACAAATAATTCGGTTACGAGTTTATTCATCCATTTTTTGCCTCTTTGAGTAACAAATGTAATAATTTTATCAATTGAATGGACAATTGACAATGTGTAATTGAAGGAGATTTTCAAACTGGGCTCTTTGCAATCAGAAATTCTGCTTTTGCCTCCTGAATGAGGACCCAAACATGTCGGATGACTAATTCCACTTTTTCTTGTGGAGTGTACACTGTTGCCTGTTTTGTTCCACCATTTGTAAAATATGCACTCAGTCATCCAGAAAATAGAGCTAAGAGACAAGAGTAGAGCATGCTGCAGAGACAGAATTGACTATCGCTATTGTTTTGGGGATGGTTACATAATTGTGAGTTCAGAGTTCATGTGGGCCTGATGTTAGATTCTGGCATGTTTGAAGAAGGAAACATTGTTTTCGAGCTTCACTGTCAGACCTCAAGTTCCAATCAGTGGAGTTGGCTCTTCAGGAGGAGAAGCCAAGCTGCTTTCTTGCAATGGCTTCACTCCATTAATCTTTCTAACAGTGACTTGATTTTGCACGGGATGGTTAGAGGCAAGAAAATGCAAATAGATGGAGGAAAGAAAGCAGTGTATATATTTTGATAGACTGGAAATTCACATAGATATGTCCCACATCTTACATGTACTGACATATTGCCTTTCGCTCTGTATATCTCTTAATGATGTCAACAAGTGTCTTATTGTATCTTTTTCCACCAAATGTTTGTTCGTATTTGGGAATGAAACAGTATTTTTGCAATTTGATAATTGTTGCAATGTTTATAGTTATTCATGTATGTTAGCCTGAGTGCAGAATAAGAAAGATCGTATTCAAAGACCAAGCACCTTCACACCTGAACTCACTTTTCAAGGTGGAGGGAGGATTTGGGCGGTCTGGGTGTTTTGGGGATCCTGAAGAGTTGTGGAGTGCCTTCAAGACTCCCATTTTTGATGTTGCTACTGTATGTCTTGGAAGCCATCCTCCTGTGAAGAAGAACTTTGGTCAATAGTATCTAGTGTCCCTTTGGAGACAGAGTCACAGGGCCAGGCTTAATGGCATATATGAGCTGTTCAGTGGGCTGAGGTGCAAATCTGTGCCTGCACTGAGGGCAGAGAAGGAGGCCTATTTGTGAGAAATCTGTGTAGGGGTACAGCATCACTTGTGATCAAGTGATTCGCCTCCTGCTTACAGGGGAATTTGTGCATTGCATTACTCCATGCCTTTCCCTCTGTGTACTGCAGTTAGAGCAGAAGGTAATGAAATCTTGACAGAGGAGTCTGAAATGAAGGCCCGCTGGGACGTGTTACTTTGAGCGGCTGTACCAGGCTGACCCTGCAGCTGTTGAGTTGCTTGTCAGGGGTGTTACTACCCCCATTGCTGACCATCCACTCAACTATCAACCACCTCAGTTTGTGGAAACACAGGCTGCATTGAGCCAGTTGAAAGGGCGTAAAGCTCCTGGGATCTATGGCATCCATAGCAAACTTTTCAAGGCTGGTGGACATGCTGTATTCATGTCGTTACGTGCAGTTTTGTTCTCTGTTTGGAGCACAGGCATCCTCCCAACTTAATAGAAGAGGTTCCTTATTTTCACTTTCTGGAAAGGGAAGGGTGATCGTCAGGACTGAAACAACCACTGACAAGGGATGGCACTGCTTTCAGTGTTGGGCAAGGTCTTTGCTCTTAAAATTATTAGAAGGGTTTGCCACCATCTGTTTGAACACCAGCACCCAGAGCAGTCAGGCTTTACACCAAAGAGATCAATGATTGACTGTGTCCTTGCTCTTCGGGTACTCACCGATTGCGGATGAGAGTTTCAGCAGGGTCTGCTCACAGCCTATGTTGATCTCAACAAAGCATTTGATTCAGTGAATCAGGATGCCCTCTGGAAGATTATCGGTCTTTATGGGGTGCCACCAAAACTGATCAATTTGATTTCTGAACTATACTCTGGCAGTGAGAGTGCTGTGATGTGTGATGTTTCCATCTTCAACTTATTTCCAGTTGATTCTGGAATTCCTCAGGGGTGTGTATTGGCCCCCACACTTTTCAGTGATTGTGTGGACTGGATTCTGAGGAGGATGTCAGAGAAAATAAACTGCGGTGCATCCTTTGGGATTGTCCGTTTCTCTGACCTTGTTTTCACAGATAATGCAGTTATCTTTGTTGAGATGCTGGATATCCTTATGTCATGTTTTGATGCACTGAATGAGGAGTCAAAGCTGCTGATGTTACATGTTTCCAGTGTCAAAATTGAGATCCAGGTTTTCATTGACATCTTAGATGCTGCTATATTGTCTGTATCTGTTTGTGGTGAGCATTTTGAGGTCAAAGAGAGATTCATTACCGAAGCAGTGATATTCTTGTCTCCACATGCTTTGAGTCAGAAGTCGATCGACTCGGTCCTGGGAAGTCATGGATTCACTGGATCATGGAGTGTGGCACTGTCTGTGCCTCTGCATGAGGACGAAAGTCGGAATCTTTAAGTCCTTGGTTCTTCCAGTCTTGCTCTACAGATGTGAGACTTGAACTCTGACCAAGGATCTGAGATACAGACTTAACTTCTTTGGTACCAGGTGTCTTCAGAGATTCCTTGGCTATTGCTGGTAAGACTTTGTGTCCACCGAGCTTTTGCTGAAGGAGATTCAGATGAGAGTTCTAAGCTGAACAGGCCGTGAGCATCAACTGCAGCTTTATGGACCCAGATTCTCTCAGCGAGGGAGCCACGTGAGTGGAGAAAGCCAACAGGATGACCGCATGACTCATGGTTGCAGCAGGTTGATCTGCAACTTGAGGAGATGGGGATGGGCCAGGCATCTGCCTTGGGAATGGCCAGACGGAGGCCCCTGGAGTACCGGCAGAAAGTGGACACAGTGACGTGCTGCTCCCGCGCATGCTCCCATATCAAACGTGACCTTTTAATAAAAAGAAATCAGGGCATGGTATTGTAATAGGTTCAGTCTGTGCCTGTCTCTGTCTGTCTTTCCATCCTACTATCTGTCTGCCTGTCATGCCACCTCCTCTTAAACTGTTGAGCAGAAATTCACCAAACTTGGAAGTTATGATCAGAATATAGGAAGAAGCTGTGAGAGCAGGATTGTTTTGGTCCAGTCCCCTAGGGCCTTGAGGTGGGGTAAAAATTTCAAATACAAAAAAAATGCAATTATGGGCATATTATAAACATTTTTAATGCAACTTTGTATGTGCAATCAAATTGGGGGATGCATTAAATATGTAACGACTTTTTCAATTTGACCCTTGGTTTATACCCCATTATGACTTATGGTCATCGTGGTCAAAATGGAAGATTATTTTCACATGAAAAGTTGATATTGGGTCATTCCTGGTGGAATATTTTGCCATCTTTCAACTCTGCTTTATGTGGGAAATGTGGGGATACGTGATTGCCTGCCTTCGACTTTGCTCTCATTGTTCAATGATTTTTGTTTTTATGAGCATGATTCCATTGATGATTATTTTCAGGTTCTCCTCTCAACAATTGTCCAAGTGCAGTCAACTCACTCAAACAAAAATATATTGTGGCATTTTGTTTTACCCCACAAGTGGTATTTTCTTTACTTTGGGCTCTTGTAAGTGATCCAAGGGTAAACTACAATACAATGGCCCGTTTGGGAACCATCATTATTGAATGTACTTTGACTTCACCCCTATGGGCTATATGTTCTTTGGCCTACTTGATTATTTTGGCAATATTGTGCCTTGGTCTTGCTTCAAAGGCTCACAACAAGGATTCTTCTTTAACCGAGGGAAAGTTCATAACTTACAACATGCTGTTTCTCTTTATGGTTGTGGTCGCTTTCATTCCCGCTTACATAAGCACACAAGGAAAACATACAATTATAACAGAAATGTTTGCAATCATTGCTGTGGCATTTGCATTTCTTGGCTGCAGTTTTGTCCCAAAATGTTATAAAATCTACAAAAATAAAATATTGTGAGACTTTCATTTCTGACCTGTCTACTTTTCCACCAACAAAACATTTTCTGCAAATTTTGTTCAACGGAGATATTTTTATTCAATAACATGAAAGCATTGTATTGTATTTTGTTTACTGAGCTCTATATAATTATCCGTATCTCATAATGTGTACGTATGTTTCATTACTACCATTGGTTGGAGAGCTGGCCTGATTCCTCCCACAAATTAGAATCTCCCAACCCTGAAAAAAATAATCATATATTAGCCATTTTGCTGTTCTGTTAGGCCCAATAAATATTCAGATGTTATAGTCACAATCACCATGCCTTCCCCATAAGTTTTTTCCTTCGTGTGAAAAAGACCAAAAGCGATTGTTAAAAGCATCATCCAATGCCCATAGGTTGAATCCCATTGGCTCCATAGGCGTTCTGAAGCACACAGTTTTTGTAGGCCCCAGGCTTCATCCCTTCCGGCCGATATGGGATTATTCCTTCATGGCCCAGTGGAATTGGAATCTATTTAAGGTGTTTAAACACAATGTATTATATATGCATATCAGCAATAGCCATGTTTTGGCATCATTACATACATCGAGTTCGTTTTTCCCAGGCATCCAACAATCAAGCCAGCGTTCTGTGCCTATACACCAACCGTGTTTTAAAAATATATATTTCGGAAGCGAACAAGGCTGTGCTTAGACACCGCGTGCGTTATTTTTTTATTTCAGGAGATATTAGTCTTTGCTTATACTTATACACCGTATGATTGTACATTTCACTCCAACTCCAGAAGCACATCAAATAAGTCATGTCTAACTTTTTGACTCATTCATGTTGAAAATTCTGTTTCGACCTGTTCGCGTTTCCCATATCATTATTACAAATATTTTTCATGATTTTTATGTTCTTCTGAGGTAATGTTCCACAAAAGTCTCAGCTAATATTCTACTATGACATGTGCTCGTTTTTGGTCAAAGCTTTTTGAATCAGGCTTCTGATAAAGAAGTCAACTCCCAAAGTTGATGGGATCTGCAAGTTCTAAATTTTTGATTTTTCCAGCAAGTTGGTAGATCGTCTTCGCCTTCATTCAAATTTTCGAGATACTTGTGAAAGGAGTTTATTACCAGATAAAATTAGGGAGCGAATCCCATTGAAGGTTTATTTCACTTTCACTGAGACCCACTTACAATCCTTATTCAATTATGGTAAATTTCTTAAAACTCGAAGATATCGGAAAGGACATTTTGGAAACTGACTGTGCATGTTTGCCTTCCCCTTTTTTATATGGTCCTTGTGGACACGTAGTTTCTGGGGATTTCATTATTATTAGTAATGGTGAAATTAGGGATCTGATGAAAATGGGAGCTAAATATAGGGA
>CM068953.1:193365704-193380940 GCA_035128595.1 Eptatretus atami | reverse complement strand
GTGTGTGTGTGTGTGTGTGTGTGTGTGTGTGTTGTGTGTGTTGTGTGTGTGTGAGATATAGAATTGTTCGAATAGTTGTGTGTGCAAAAACGAGATTGTGTGATAATTGACATTTCTTTTGGTGAGGCTTTTCCTGCTGATTTGTCATTAGCTTTTGGTGGAAAATCCACAGAACTGCTTCTTTGATATTTATATGTTTCTTATGTTTGTATTTGATTATTGTGAGTTGACAAATAGCGGGAGAAGCCTCAACTGCAAGACTGCGTGGACGCAACTGAAGTTGTGGCTCTACAGATGTAGGTAATCTACTGTTGTGGATCTATGACCAAGGTTGTGGATCTGCCGTTGGAGAGGGACTTGGCTAAATGGATCAAAACCTTGATGAAGAAAGGTGCCTGTTGAAAATCCATGGGGTCAGGAAAGTGTTTGTTTAAGTGTGTTTGTTTCGTTTGTGTATTTGGGTGTGTGTGATTGTTTTTTGCGTGTGTGTGTGTGTGTGTGTTGTGTGTGTGTTTCTGTGTGTGTGTGTGTGTGTTTTATTACTTACGAAATCTAAAGATTTCGTAAGTATATTGATGACTTCCGTCATCTGTTTGTGTGTGTTTGTTGTGTGTGTTGTTTGTTTTTTGTAGGCAGGATAACTCGAGAACGGAAGAAGCTATCAATGTCAAATTACACCACGTGATTCAGGAAGGTGATGGCTAGTGCGGGTTAGATTTTGGTCAAAATCGGTCAAAGGTCAAGGTCACAGTGAGGTCAAACATTCGTTTTTGATGGTTTGTACAGAATCATCGTAGAAACTTGTGGTTTGCGTCGCTACTTCTTCTAGAGACAGCTTTTATTAGACAAGGTCAGAGGTCAAGTTGACGATTTCGAATTACCAGTCTATGACTGCTTGTTACTTACGAAATCTAAAGATTTCGTAAGTATATTGATGACTTCCGTCATCGTTTGTGTGTTTGTTGTTTGTGTGTGTGTGTGTGTTTGTGTGTTTGTGTGTTTGTGTGTTGTTTGTAGGCACGACAACTCGAGAACGGAAGAAGCTACCAATGTCAAATTACACCACGTGATTCAGGATGGTGATGTCTAGTGCTGATTAGATTTTGGTTAAAATCAGTCAAAGGTCAAGGTCACAGTAAGGTCAAACATTCGATTTTTGATGGTTTGTATAGTCATCGTAGAAACTTCTGGTTTGCGTCGATACCTTCTCTAGAGACAGCTTTTATTTAGACAAGGTCAGAGGTCAAGTGGACGATGTCGTAAGTACCAGTCTATGACTGCTTGTTATTACTTAGGAAATCTAAAGATTTCGTAAGTATATTGATGACTTCCGCCTCTGTTTGTTACTTACGAAATCTAAAGATTTCGTAAGTATATTGATCACTTCCGTTTCTGTTTGTTTGTTTGTTTGTTTGTTACTTACGAAATCTAAAGATTTCGTAAGTATATTGATGACTACCGTTTCTGTTTGTTTGTTTGTTTGTTTGTATGTTTGTTGTTGTTGTAGGCAGAATAACTCGAGAACGAAGAAGCTACCAATGTCAAATTACATCACGTGATTCAGGACGGTGATGGGTAGTGCAGATTAGATTTTGGTCAAAATCGGTCAAAGGTCAAGGTTACAGTGAGGTCAAATATTCGATTTTTGATGGTTTGGTACAGATAACTCGAGAACGGAAGAAGCTACCAATGTCAAATTACACCACGTGATTCAGGAGGGTGATGGCTAGTGCTGGTTTGATTTTGGTCAAAATCGGTCAAAGGTCAAGTCACGGTGGAGTCAAACATTCGATTTTTGATGTTTGGTACAGAATCATCGTAGAAACTTCTGGTTTGCGTCGCTACCTTCTCTAGAGACAGCTTTATTAGACAAGGTCAGAGGTCAAGTTGACGATTTCGTAAGTACCAGTCTATGACTGCTTGTTACTTACGAAATCTAAAGATTTCGTAAGTATATTGATGACTACGTTTCTGTTGTTTTGTTTGTTTTTTGTTTGTTGTTTGTTTGTATGTTTGTTGTTGTTTGTATGTTTGTTTGTTTGTTTGTAGGCACGATAACTCGAGAACAGAAGAAGCTACCAATGTCAAAATACATCACGTGATTCAGGAGAGTGATGCTAGTGCTGATTAGATTTTGGACAAAATCGGTCAAAGGTCAAGGTCACAGTGAGGTCAAATATTCGATTTTTGATGGTTTGGTACAGATAACTCGAGAACGGAAGAATCTACCAATGTCAAATTAAACCACGTGATTCAGGAGTGTATGGTAGTGCTGATTAGATTTTGGTCAAAATCGGTCAAAGGTCAAGTCACAGTGAGGTCAAATATTCCATTTTTGATGGTTTGGTACAGATACATCGAGAACGGAAGAAGCTACCAATGTCAAATTAAACCACGTGATTCAGGAGGGTGATGGCTAGTGCTGATTAGATTTTGGTCAAAATCGGTCAAAGGTCAAGGTCACAGTGAGGTCAAATATTCGATTTTTGATGGTTTGGTACAGATAACTCGAGAACGAAAAAGCTACACAATGTCAAATTAAACCACGTGATTCAGGAGGGTGATGGCTAGTGCTGATAGATTTTGGACAAATCGGTCAAAGGTCAAGGTCACACTGAGGTCAAATATTCGATTTTTGATGGTTTGGTACAGATAACTCGAGAACGGAAGAAGCTACCAATGTCAAATTAAACCACGTGATTCAGGAGGGTGATGGCTAGTGCTGATTAGATTTTGGTCAAAATCGGTCAAAGGTCAAGGTCACAGTGAGGTCAAACATTCGATTTTTATGGTTTTGTACAGAATCATCGTAGAAACTTCTGGTTTGCGTCGCTACCTTCTCTAGAGACAGCTTTATTAGACAAGGTCAGAGGTCAAGTTGACGATTTCGTAAGTACCAGTCTATGACTTCTTGTTTGTTTGTATGTTTGTTTGTTTGTTTGTGGCACGATAACTCGAAACGGAAGAAGCTACCAATGTCAATTACACCACGTGATTCAGGAGGGTGATGGCTAGTGTGCTTAGATTTTGGTCAAAATCGGTCAACGGCAAGGTCACGGTGAGGTCAAACATTCGATTTTTGATGGTTTGGTACAGAATCATCGTAGAAACTTCTGGTTTGCGTCGCTACCTTCTCTAGAGACAGCTTTTATTAGACAAGGTCAGAGGTCATGTGACGATTTCGTAAGTACCAGTCTATGAATGCTTGTTGTTTGTACTACGAAATCTAAAGATTTCGTAAGTATATTGATGCCTTCCGTTTCTGTTTGTTTGTTTGTTTGTATGTTTGTTTGTTGTTTGTTGTTTGTAGGCACGATAACTCGAGAACGGAAGAAGCTACCAATGTCAAATTATCACGTGATTCAGGAGGGTGATGGCTAGCGCTGATTAGATTTTGGTCAAAATTGGTCGAAGGTCAAGGTCACAGTGAGGTCAAACATAATTCCGTAAATTAACATGGAGAAATGTGAGTATTTTTGCTTCGCTCGACGTTACGAGTTCGTTTTAACTTCGATTTTAATTTTGTCTTCGGTTTTTGCGATCGCTTCGGATGCTTAAAACTCGGTTGTCGAAATTCTGGTAAAAATCGGATGTTTTGGAGACGTTTAATATTGTATAAAAAAATATTTCACTCGAAGCGTCAAGGGTCGTCCCATGATGCATTGCGCTCGAGCAGACGTCACGGTCGTCCCATGATGCATTGCGCTCGAGCAGACGCGTCGTTTATTGACGTAAAGGTTTGCATGGAGAAATGGAGATTTTTTGCTTCGCTCGACGTTACGAGTTCGTTTTAACTTCGATTTTAATTTTGTCTTCGGTTTTTGCGATCGCTTAGGACGCTTAAAACTCGGTTGTCGAAATTCTGGTAAAAATCGGATGTTTTGGAGACGTTTTAAGATTGTATAAAAAATATTTCACTCGAAGCGTCAAGGTCGTCCATGATGCATTGCGCTCAAGCAGGCGTCACGGTCGTCCCATGATGCAGTGCGCTCGAGCAGACGTCACGGGTCGTCCCATGATGCAGTGCGCTCGAGCAGACATGTCGTTGAGTGACATTAAGGTTTTGCATGGAGAAATGGAGATTTTTGCTCGCTCGACGTACGAGTCGTTTTAACTTCGATTTTTTTTGTCTTCGGTTTTTCGATCGCTTAGACGCTTAAAACTCGGTTGTCGAAATTCTGGAACAGCGATGAATAACTGATATATATAATAAATAATAAGTATTTATCAGATTCTTCTGAAAAGTAATACACCTATTATCTGGCATATCCTGCTGGTACTGAATCACTTTAAAAAAAAAAATTGAAATTTATAAGAAATCTAGTTTTTGTCTGGGACTCATTATCTGCAAACCACAGTGTAAAATCGTAGACCACAATGAATTCAGAATTCAAGCTCCCCTTGGGCTTCTGACTGATTCATGCTTTTATTAGACAAGGTCAGAGGTCAAGTTGATGATTTCGTAAGTACCAGTCTATGACTGCTTGTTTGTTTGTTTGTTTGTTTTGTAGGCACGATAACTCGAGAACGGAAGAAGCTACCAATGTCAAATTACACCACCTGATTCAGGAGGGTGATGGCTAGTGCTGATTAGATTTTGTTCAAAATCGGTCAAAGGTCAAGTCACAGTGAGGTCAAACATAATTCCGTAAATTAACGTGGAGAAATGGAGTATTTTTGCTTCGCTCGACGTTACGAGTTCGTTTTAACTTCGATTTTAATTTTGTCTTCAGTTTGCGATCGCTTAGGACGCTAAAACTCGGTTGTCGAAATTCTGGTAAAAATCGGATGTTTTGGAGACGTTTTAAGATTGTATAAAAAAATATTTCACTCGAAGCGTCAAGGTCGTCCCATGATGCATTGCGCCGAGCAGACGTCACGGGTCGTCCATGATGCATGCGCTCGAGCAGACGTCACGGGTCGTCCCATGATGCATGCGCTCGAGCAGACGCGTCGTTGATTGACGTATAAGGTTTTGCATGGAGAAATGGAGATTTTTTGCTTCGCTCGACGTTACGAGTTCGTTTTAACTTCGATTTTAATTTTGTCTTCGGTTTTTGCGATCGCTTAGGACGCTTAAAACTCGGTTGTCGAAATTCTGGTAAAAATCGGATGTTTTGGAGACGTTTTAGATTGTATAAAAAAAAATTTCACTCGAAGCGTCAAGGGTCGTCCCATGATGCATTGCGCTCGAGCAGACGTCACGGGTCGCCCATGATGCAGTGCGCTCGAGCAGACGTCACGGTCGTCCCGATGCAGTGCTCAGCAACGTCCGGGTCATCCCATTGCAGTGCGCTCGAGCAGACATGTCGTTGAGTGACGTTAAGGTTTTCATGAGAGAAATGAGAGATTTTGCTTCGCTCGACGTTACGAGTTCGTTTTAACTTCGATTTTAATTTTGTCTTCGGTTTTTGCGATCGCTTAGGACGCTTAAAACTCGGTTGTCGAATTCTGGAACAGCGATGAATAACTGATATATATATAAATAATAAGTCTTTTATCAGATTCTTCTGAAAGTAATACACCTATTATCTGGCATATCCTGCTGGTACTGAATCACTTTAAAAAAAAAAAATGGAATTTTATAAGAAATCTAGTTTTTGTCTGGGACTCATTATCTGCAAACCACAGTGTAAAATCGTAGACCACAATGAATTCAGAATTCAAGCTCCCCTTGGCTTCTGACTGATTCATCTTTTATTAGACAAGGTCAGAGGTCAGTTGACGATTTCGTAAGTACCAGTCTATGCTGCTTGTTTGTTTGTTTGTAGGCACGATAACTCGAGAACGGAAGAAGCTACCAATGTCAAATTACACCACGTGATTCAGGAGGTGATGGCTAGTGCTGATTAGATTTTGGTCAAAATCGGTCAAAGGTCAAGGTCACAGTGAGGTCAAACATAATTCCGTAAATTAACGTGGAGAAATGTGAGTATTTTTGCTTCGCTCGACGTTACGAGTTCGTTTTAACTTCGATTTTAATTTTGTCTTCGGTTTTTGCGATCGCTTCGGATGCTTAAAACTCGGTTGTCAAAATTCTGGTAAAAATCGATGTTTTGGAGACGTTTTAAGATTGAATAAAAAATATTTCACTCGAAGCGTCAAGGGTCGTCCCATGATGCATTGCGCTCGAGCAGACGTCACGGTCGTCCCATGATGCATTGCGCTCGAGCAGACGTCACGGGTCGTCCATGATGCATTGCGCTCGAGCAGATCGCGTCGTTGAGTGACATTAAGGTTTTGCATGGAGAAATGGAGATTTTTTGCTTCGCTCCACGTTACGAGTTCGTTTAACTTCGATTTAATTTTTGTCTTCGTTTTTGCCATCGCTTAGACGCTTAAAACTCGGTTATCGAAATTCTGGTAAAAATCGGATGTTTTGGAGACGTTTTAAGATTGTATAAAAAATATTTCACTCGACGCATCACGGGTCGTCACGTGGTGCAGTGCGCTCGAGCAGACGCGTTGTTGAGTCACGTCAAGGTTTTCCGTGTGCGCGCTGACGGTGTTTTCGATAAAGATGTGTTTAAAAGTCATTTTTTATCCCAATAAAGGTTATCGTCGCATGCCTGACTCGCTGAGCCGTCGGATTATGTAAAGATTGTTGGTGGATGGCCGAATATTACGGTTTTGTGACTTTGATAAAATAATATAAAATAATTGCCTGGAGAAATGGAGATTTTGCTTCGGTCGACGTTACGATTTTTGATGGTACAGAATCATCGTAGAAACTTCTGGTTTGCGTCGCTACCTTCTCTAGAGACAGCTTTTATTAGACAAGGTCAGAGGTCAAGTGACGATTTCGTAAGTACAGTCTATGACTGCTTGTTGCTTACGAAATCTAAGATTTCGTAAGTTATTGATCACTTCCGTTTCTGTTTGTTTGTTTTGTGTTTGTTTGTGTGTTTGTTTGTTTGTTTGTAGCACGATAACTCGAGAACGGAAGAAGCTACCAATGTCAAATTAAACCAAGTGATTCAGGAGGGTGATCACTAGCGCCGATTATATTTTCGTCAAAATCGATCAAAGGTCAAGGTCACAGTGAGGTCAAACATCCAAAAATGATAACTCGAGAACGGAGCAAGCTACCAATGTCAAATTACACCACGTGATTCAGGAGGGTGATGGCTAGCGCTCATTAGATTTCGGTCAAAATCGGTCATAGGTCAAGGTCACAGTGAGTCAAACATCTAAAAAAAGTTATAACTCGAGAACGGAAGAAGCTACCAATGTCAGATTACACCACTTGATTCAAGAGGGTGATGGCTATCGCTGCTTACATTTTGGTCAAAATCGTCAAAGGTCAAGGTCACAGTGAGGTCAATATCAAAAACATTATAACTCGAGAACGGAGAAGCTACCAATATGAATTACACCACCTGATTCATGAGGGTGATGGCTAGGCTGATTAGATTTTGGTCAAAATCGGTCAAGGTCAAGGTCACAGTGAGGTCAAACATCCAAAAAAGTTATAACTCGAGAACGGAAGAAGCTACCAAGTCAAATTACACCACGTGATTCAGGATGGTGATGGCTATCGCTGATTAGATTTTGGTCAAAATCGGTCAAAGATCAAGTCACAGTGAGGTCAAACATTCGATTTTTGATGGTTTGGTACAGAATCATCGTAGAAACTTCTGGTTTCGTCGCTACCTTCTCTAAGACAGCTTTTATTAGACAAGGTCAGAGGTCAAGTTGACGATTTCGTAGTACCAGTCTATGACAGCTTGTACTTACGAATCTAAAGATTTCGTAAGTATTGATGACTTCCGTCCTTTTGTGTGTTTGTTTTTAGGCACGATAACTCGAGAACGGAAGAAGCTACCAATGTCAAATTACAACCACGTGATTCAGGAGGGTGATGGCTAGCGCTGATTGATTTGGTCAAAATCGGTCAAAGGTCAAGGTCACAGTGAGGTCAAACTCGAAAACATGATAACTCGAGAACGGAAGAAGCTACCAATGTCAAATTACACCACGTGATTCAGGGAGTGTATGGCTAGCGTGATTAGATTTTGGTCAAAATCGGTCAAAGGTCAAGGTCACAGTGAGGTCAAAAAATTCGATTTTTGATGGTTTGGTACAGAATCATCGTAGAAACTTCTGGTTTGCGTCGCTACCTTCTCTCGAGACAGCTTTTATTAGACAAGGTCAGAGGTCAAGTTGACGATTTCATAAGTACCAGTCTATGACTGCTTGTTACTTACGAAATCTAAAGATTTCGTAAGTATATTGATGACTTACCGTTTCTGTTTGTTTGTTTGTTTGTTTTTGTTAGTTACTTATTGAAATCTAAAGATTTCGTAATATATTGATGACTTCCGTTTCTGTTTGTTTGTGTTTGTTTTGTAGGCACATAAACTCGAGAACGGAAGAAGCTACCAAGTCAAATTATACCCAAGTGATCAGGAGTGATGGCTAGTGCTGATTTAGATTTTGGTCAAAATCGGTCAAGATCAAGGTCACAGTGAGGTCAAAATATTCGATTTTTGATGTTTGGTACAGAATCATCGTAGAAACTTCTGGTTTGCGTCGCTACCTTCTCTAGAGACAGCTTTTATTAGACAAGTCAGAGGTCAAGTTGACGATTTCGTAAGTACCATCTATGACTGCTTGTTTGTTTGTTTGTAGTTTGTTTGTTTGTAGGCACATAACTCGAGAACGGAAGAAGCTACCAATGTCAAATTAGATCACGTGATTCAGGAGGTGATGGCTAGTGCTGAATAGATTTTGGTCAAAATCGGTCAAAGGTCAAGGTCACAGTGAGGTCAACTATTCGATTTTTGATGGTTTGGTACAGATAACTCGAGAACGGAAGAAGCTACCAATGTCAAATACACCACGTGATTCAGGAGGGTGATGGCTAGTGCTATTAGATTTGGTCAAAATCGGTCAACGGTCAAGTCACGGTGAGGTCAAACATTCGATTTTTGATGGTTTGGTACAGAATCATCGTAGAAACTTCTGGTTTCGTCCGCTACCTTCTCTAGAGACAGCTTTTATTAGACAAGTCAGAGGTCAAGGTGACGATTTCGTAAGTACCAGTCTATGATTGCTTGTTTGGGTTTGTTTGTGTTTGTGTTTGTTTGTAGGCACGATAACTCGAGAACGGAAGAAGCTACCAATGTCAAATTACACCACGTGATTCAGGAGGGTGATGGCTAGCCTGATTAGATTTTGTCAAAATCGGTCAAAAAGGTCAAGGTCACAGTGAGGTCAAACATAATTCCGTAAATTAATGTGGAGAAATGGAGTATTTTTGCTTCGCTCGACGTTACGAGTTCGTTTTAACTTCGATTTAATTTTGTCTTCGTTTTTGCGATCGCTTAGGACGCTTTTAAAACTCGGTTGTCGAAATTCTGGTAAAAATCGCATGTTTTGAGACGTTTTAAGATGTATAAAAAATATTCACTCGACGCGTCACGGGTCATCACGAGATGCAGTGCGCTCGAGCAGAACGCATCGTTGAGTCACGTAAAAGTTTTTCGTGTGCGTGCTGACGGTGCTTTCGATAAAGATGGTGTTAAAAGTCATTTTTATCCCAATAAAGTTATCGTCGCATGCCTGACTCGCTAAGCCGTCGGATTATGTAAGATTTTGGTGAGACCGAATATTACGTTTTGTGACTTTGATAAAATAATATAAATAATTGCGTGAGAAAATGGAGCATTTTTGCTTCGGTCGACGTTACGATTTTTGATGGTTTGGTGCAGAATCATCGTAGAAACTTCTGGTTTGCGTCGCTACCTTCTCTAGAGACAGCTTTTATTAGACAAGGTCAGAGTCAAGTTGCGATTTCATAAGTACCAGTCTATGACTGCTTGTTTGTGTGTTTGTTACTTACGAAATCTAAAGATTTCGTAAGTATATTGATGACTTCCGTTTCTGTTTGTTGTTTTGTTTGTTTGTTTGAGGCACGATAACTCGAGAACCGAAGAAGCTACCAATGTCAAATTACAACACGTGATTCAGAGAGTGATGGCAATGCTGATTAGATTTTGGTCGAAATCGGTCAAAGGTCAAGGTCACAGTGAGGTCAAATATTCGATTTTTGATGGTTTGGTACAGATAACTCGAGAACGACGAAGCTACCAATGTCAAATACACCACGTTATTCAGGACGTTGATGCTACGTGCTGATTCGATTTTGGTCAAAATCGGTCAAAGGTCAAGGTCACAGTGAGGTCAACATCCAAAAAATGATAACTCGAGAACGGAAGAAGCTACCAATGTCAAATTATTCCACGTGATTCAGGAGGGTGTGGCTAGCGTGCGTTAGATTTTGGTCAAAATCGGTCAAAGGTCAAGGTCACAGTGAGGTCAAATATCCAAACATTCGATTTTGAATGGTTTGGAACAGAATCATCGTAGAAACTTCTGGTTTGCATCGCTACCTTCTCTAGAGACACTTTTATTTAGACAAGGTCAGAGGTCAAGTTGACGATTTCGTAAGTACCAGTCTATGACTGCTTGTTTGTGTTTTGTTTGTTTGTTGAGGCACATAACTCGAGAACGGAAGAAGCTACCAATGTCAAATTACACCACGTGATTCAGGAGGTGATGCTAGCGCTGATTAGATTTTGGTCAAAAATCGGTCAAAGGTCAAGGTCGTAGTGAGGTCAAACAAATTCCATAAATTCATGGAGAAATGGAGTATTTTGCTTCGCTCGACGTTACGAGTTCGTTTTACTTCGATTTTAATTTTGTCTTCGGTTTTTGCCATCGCTTAGGACGCTTAAAACTCGGTTATCGAAATTCTGGTAAAAATCAATGTTTTGGAGACGTTTTAAGATTGTATAAAAAATATTTCACTCGACGCATCACGGGTCGTCCCACGTGGGCAGTGCGCTCGAGCAGACGCGTTGTTGAGTCACGTCAAGGTTTCCATGTGGCGCTGACGGTGTTTTCGATAAGATGGTGTTTAAAAAGTCATTTTTTATCCCAATAAAGGTTATCGTCGCATGCCTGACTCGCTGAGCCGTCGGATTATGTAAAGATTGTTGGGATGGCCGAATATTACGGTTTGTGACTTGATAAAATAATATAAAATAATTGCGTGGAGAAATGGAGATTTTTGCTTCGGTCGACGTTCCGATTTTGATGGTTTGGTACAGAATCATCGTAGAAACTTCTGGTTTGCGTCGCTACCTTCTCTGAGACAGCTTTTATTAGACAAGGTCAGAGGTCAAGTTGACGATTTCGTAAGTACCAGTCTATGACTGCTTGTTTGTTGTTTTTGTGTGTGTGATAGAATTGTTCGGAAATAGTTGTGTGTGCAAAAACGAGATGTGTGTGATGTTGACATTTCTTTTGGTGAGGCTTATCCCGCTGATTTTCGTTTTGGTTTGGTGGAAAAATCCACAGAACTGTTTTGTCGATATTTATATGTTTCTTATGAATTTATTTTTGTAATGTCCGTCATGGCATTTGATGGTTAGTAAAGATGTACAATGCCGATTAATGTTCTTAGCGGATATCTAGCCGGAGCTTGTAGTGAAGGTTCTGGCCGCAGCTCAGAAAGGATGTAAATGCATTCTTGGAAGCCAAAAGCTTAGGCTCTCTGTGAAGCTTACAACTGCTGCAATGTTATATTGCTATGCAAAGCTCACATCGTGTTGTAAAGTATATACTGCCTTGCGAGGTTCATTTCGAGCCACGAGCCATCGGGATGTGACCAGGTCCATTATACGTTTTATCTACATGCAGTGTTACTCGTTAATGATGGTTAAAGAGGTCAGGATATCTCTCTATTAGCTAATTGTAAGAATTCAGTAGTAAGAAAGATTGGAATGCATTTTGTAAGCATCCTCATGTAACACATGGCACGTCAAGTACATTCGTGCCATTTGCATAATGTATTTCGACGCCATTTCAGGTCGTCTCCTGTTCGTTTGATTATATATTTGGTTTATACTGGAGCCTGTAATGCATTTCTGAAGTATTGTTGTCACAAAGCACACTATTCCTTTACAGTTTCACGGAGCTTTGTGGAGCTTTTTGGGAATGAATAAACGGCAAAGGCTTCTTTATTTAACGCTTCTCCTTGTGTGTATATCTGCGTACACATTCAACAAAATCTGCGACACTACGATACCAAACCCCTAAACGGCAATAAGCGTTTACTGTGCTTGCTTGCTGTGGCTTGCTTGCTGTGCTTGCTGCTGTGGCTTGCTTTGCTGTGGCTTGCTTGCTGTGGCTGTTTGCTGTGGTGCTTGCTTTGCTTGTTTGCTGTGCTTGCTTGGCTGCTGGCTTGCTTACTGTGGCTTGTTTGCTGTGGCTTGTTTGCTGTGCTTGCTGCTGTGTGGCTTGTTTGCTGTGGCTTGCTTGCTGTGGCTTGCTTGCTGTGGCTTGCTGGCTGTGGCTTGTTTTGATGCATTGATGGGTTGAATGACTGCCTTGAACAACTGAGGTGGTTCTACGATGTAGGTAATCTGCTGATGTTGATCTGTGATTAAGGTTGTGATCCGCATTGGAGAGGTTCTGGGCAAAAGATCATAAGCTCAATGAAGAACTGTTACCCAGCTGATGATCCATGTGGTCGAGAAAGTGTTTGTGTGTTTTATTTCTTTGCTTTTTGTGTTTGTGACTGTTTGTATAAGTGTGTGTTTGTTTGTATATACGCAGTGTAGGTGTCTTTGTTTTTGTTTGTGCATGTTGGTTGTATGTGTTTGTATCTTTTTTTTGTTTGGGTGTGTGTTTTGTTTGAGTGTCTGTGGTGTTTGGTGTTGTTTTTTATTTTATTTTTATTTTATATTTATTTGTTTATTTATTTATGTTGGGTGTGTTGTATGTGTGTGTGTTTGTCAGTGTGTCAATGTGTCTTTTCCTTAACTCCAAAACCATGAAACTTTGTGGCCTGAAACTTTGCACAAATACTAACAATGAAAATTGTGTTTGAGTTAATTTAAACACCTCTTTTGAAGATAATTAACAGCCTTATTTAATTATTCATTATCTATACATCATCCTTTGTCAGTCCTGAGTCAGTCCTCTGTCAACTTGTTTGGGTCTTAATTCACCATTTTTGGGGGGGCCTGATAAACATTCCTCAACTTCAAACAGCCACAATTGTTTCCTAAAGATAAAGTGCTCAATTTTTTTTTCACTTTCCTCACTCATATCAAATTCCTCATCTTCATATCTACAAATCGCTGGATATATCACAATGCTTATAAATGCCTAGAGACGCCAGTTTTCATGCTTTTGTTTAATTTCCGCAAATGTTTCCGATCGCTAATCACTTGCCGGAGATGACTGGAGTGCCAAGCAATATTCGAATTGGACAAACGAACAATTTTAAAAAAATTTTTAGCAGTTGGAACTGCTTGCTGAGATCAATTCCACATTTTAAATTTTGAAATTCGGTTCAGGTTAAAAGATTCTATAGCTCATCACATTTCAGTTTAATGCTTACAAAGGTCCAGAGAGTGTAGTCGCACATTATGTGATACTCATGACATGTCCAGAGGGTGGATATCTCCGGACGTGTCTGGACAGCGGTTATGTCCAGACGTGTCTGAAAGTGTTTGCCTCTGTACATTTTGCCTCTGACCCATCTTCCGGATGGTGATCATCTGTGGATGTGTTGGAACAGTGGTATGTCCGGACGGACCTCCCTCACACAGCCTTCCCTTTCCCTCCTCTCACACTGCCATCCCTTGGGTTCCCTCACACAGCCTTCCCTTGCCCTTCCCTCACGCTGCCTTCTCTTCCCTCAGCCCTCCTCGCTCCCTAAACCCTCATTCTCCCTAACCCCTCCACGCTCCCTTACCCCTATTCATCACTCCCACACATTCTCCCACTCCCCCTTCCTTCCTCACTCCCCTCTACTTCCACGCTTCCACCCCTCCTCACCCCCCTTCCTTCCTCGCCCCCACCCCCTTCTCAGTCTCCCTCCCTCCTTGTCCCCCTCCCCTCTCCCTCCTCTCTACCTCCCATCCTCCTTCCTCACGCCCACCTTAATATTCTTGGCTGCAAAGCGACAGTTGTATTTGCTCATCCTTACTATAATTCACAGACCTGTGTTTGTGTGTTTGTTTGTTTGTCAATCTACTCCCACAGTTCTGGGTCAATTGCATCCAGATTTTCTAGAAGAACTGGGTGACCCAATTAATGTGTCGGCGTGTTTCTCTTTGTCCGCTGGTTTGAGAGAATATGGGAGAGACGCAAATTCTTCTATGTAATTGTGTATCGTGTATTGCCACCTCCAGGTTTTCCCTGGTATTGCAAGTCCCCACTATTTACAGTGCAGTAATCATGTTCCCAACAACAAATGTAGAAGACCTTGCTTGCCCACTGTCCATCCATCAGGATGTGTGAGGCAGGGCTTTGACCGTTGTAGCCCACGTGATTGCTTGGACTCCTGGTCAGTGATATGTCTGCTGAGCCAGGGAGGAGAGGAGAGTTCCCCTGGCCATGAAGAATGGACAACTCAGTGCCGGGGTGACCCCACCTCCTGTGCTGATTGGCCTCAGTGGGGATTTGAGTTTTTGATGCCTGTGTTCTTGCCTGGTAAACATAACCCTTGAACTCTCCTGTCTTCTCCTGCAAAGGAGCTCCATGCTTCCATCTTCACGTGGCACTGACTTTTGGACTCTGTCTGGCCCCACTTTTGTGCTAACACATACATGTGCGACAGCTTGGGGCTTGCACCCCATGTTCTTTATACTCCAACTTGACCAGTTTCTGTTTGTGTGGCTTTTTAGTGTGTTCTAATATTTCTCTTTCTCTTCTTCGTTTAATTTACTTGAAACACCTCTCCTACTGGAGTGACTGAGGTGGGTGGGGAGGGGGGTGGGGGGAGGTATGCCAACAGGAGAAAGGGATCAGTATACATGCCAGCATGTGCTGGCGTTGATGAGAAGTTTGGCCCAGCAAGTCTCTCACGAACTGCCTGGCCAAGCTGACGTTTGACTAAGGTTAAGGCAGGAATTTGTAAATTTGTCAGTGCTGCCGATAGCTCACCTAAGGACACCATGATCCTTAAAGTCCCGCACCAACTAATGCGTGGCAGAGGGACACCAATCTCTCTCTTACGTTGTTTGTAGGCACGACAACTCGAGAACGGAAGAAGCTACCAATGTCAAATTACACCACGTGATTCAGGATGGTGATGTCTAGTGCTGATTAGATTTTGGTTAAAATCAGTCAAAGGTCAAGGTCACAGTAAGGTCAAACATTCGATTTTTGATGGTTTGGTATAGTCATCGTAGAAACTTCTGGTTTGCGTCGATACC
>CM068953.1:193353557-193364221 GCA_035128595.1 Eptatretus atami | reverse complement strand
CAAAAAGCCACCAAAAAGTTTGTTTTTGGAGGAAAAAAGTTTCTGAAACTTCATGTTCTGGCCTGGTCAGAGTCTGATTTTGGACCACAAGAGAACTTTGGCCCTTATATTCAGCACAAACTTATTGAAGGAAATTTGCAAATTAATCAACTTTGGGAAATGGTTGTCAAACATAATGGGCAATATTGACATTTTGTTCAGTGCAAAGCTTTCTGAGTTTGATCAAAAGACTGGATTATAATTTAAAGAAAGCTAAGGGACAAAGCCATTCCATCCTGATTTGTTACAGTTATTTCTGCATGTTCTGGTTGTTTTATTAATGTATGGTTAAAATTAGTTATGACAAAAAAATGTTTAAAAAACTGACTTATTTAAGAAAAATTTTAAAATATATATATATATATATATATATAATATAATTTAAGTGTCATCATGCTGTTACAGTATGTGCTGCAGAATAAGTAGCTATACCAATCTACCACTCAGTGTTTCTCCTGGTCTCACTGAGTCCATCTAAGATGTCTGTGTTTGTAGCAGTCATAAACCACAATGGTCTAACACCGAGTTGTTCTTGCAGTAGGATCACAGTGGGATGGATACTAGGCACATTCCAGTGTGCACAATTAGTCGTGACTGTTTTTACTTTCTCTTCCATCAAATATTCAGATTTCTTGAAGAATTTCAGAAAAATGTCGTTTGTTGATCCTTCAAGAGAAAAATACTTACCAGGAGGCCAAAATTTGATACAGTTGTTAAGGAAGAGTTCAAAATTATTCTGGATATTTACTTTATTTTAAATTCCATCGCAACACTATACTCCACATGTGAGCTTTGACACAAAGTTGAACGACGGAGTTGTCACTGACATCAAAAGTCCAATAAAAGAATAGAGAAGTACGAACCCATCCTTTTCGCATCTTCAGACACATATATCTACAGTCGGGTTTTTAAAAAAATTTTTTCGGGGATCCCAAGTGGTTTTTTTTATTTTTTCGGCGGATCCGAGTTCGGGTTTTTTAATTTTTTGGGGAATCCCGAGTCGATTTTTAAAAATTTTTTTCGGGGGATCCCGAACGGAGGTTGTTTTGTATTTTTTCGGGATCCGAGTGGAGTTTTTGTTTTTTTCGAGGAATCCGGGTGGGGGGTTTTTTTTTTTCGGAGATTCCCGAAGTGGGTTTTTTGTTTTTTTTGTTTTTTTCGTCGGATCCCAGTCAGGTTTTTTTTTTTCGGCGGATCCGACGTCGGGGGGGGTTTTTTTTTTCGGGATCCCCGAGTCCGGGGTTTTTTTAGGGGGGGGCGGGGATTCCGATGGGTTTTTTTTTTTTCGGGGGTCCAGAGTGGGGGGTTTTTTTGGGATCCCGAGTGGGGGTTTTGTTTTCGGGATCGAGAAGCTGCGGGGTTTTTTTTCGGGGATCTCGAGGTCGGGGTTTTTGTTTTTTTTCAGGGATCCCGAGTTCGAGGTTTTTGTTTTTTCGGGGATCCCGAGTCGGCGTTTTTTTTTTCGGGGATTCCCGATCGGGGTTTTTTTCGGGATCCCGAGTCGGGGTGTTTTTTTCGAGATCCAGAACTCGAGTTTTTTTTCGGATGATCAGACTCGGGTTTTTCAGGGACTTCCTGAGTCGGGTTTTTTTTTTCGGGGTCCCGAGTCGGTGGTTTTTTTTTCGGGGATTTTTTTCGGGGATCCCGAGTCGGGGGTTTTTTCTGAGATTCCGATAGTCGGTGGTTTTTTTCGGGATCCCGAGTCGGGGTTTTTTTACGAGGGATCCCGAGTCGGTGTGTTTTCGGGGATCCCGAGTCGGGGTTTTTTTTCGGGATCCCGAGTCTGAGGTGTTTGTTTTTTTCCGGGGATCCGAGTCGGGGTTTTTGTTTTTTTCGGGGATCCCGAGCCGGGGTTTTTTGTTTTTTTCGGGATCCCGAGTCGGGGTTTTTTTTTTGGGGATCCCAAGTCGGAGAAAGAATTTTTCTGGGTGGGATCCCAACGTCGGGGTTTTTTTTCGGGGATTCCAGAGTCGGGTTTTTTTTTTCGGCGGATCCCGAGTCGGGGGTTTTTTTCGGGGATCCAGGTCGGGGGTTTTTTTTCGGGGATCCCGAGTCGGGGGTTTTTTTCGGTGGATCCCGGAGTCGGGGTTTTTTTTTCGGGATCCCGATCGGGCAGTTTTTTGGGGGATCCGAGTCGGGGGTTTTTTCGGGGATCCGGGCGGGGTTTTTTTTTCGGGGATCCCGAGTCGGTGGTTTTTGTTTTTTTCGGGGATCCCGAGTCGGGGTTGTTTGTTTTTTTTCGGGGATCCGAGTCGGGGTTTTGTTTTTTTCCGGAACCCCGAGTCCGGGGTTTTTTGGGATCCCGAGTCGGGGGTTTTTTCGGGGATCCCGAGCGGGGTTTTTTTTTCGGGGATCCCGGTCGGGGGCTTTTTTCGGGATCCCGAGTCGCGGGGTTTTTTTCGGCGGTCCCGAGTCGGTGGGTTTTTTTTCGGGATCCCGAGTCGGGTTTTTTTTCGGGATCCTGAGTCGGGGTTTTTTTTTTTCGGGGATCCCGAGTCGGGGGTTTTTTTCCGGGGAATCCAGTCGGGGGGTTTTTTCGGGGATCCCAGTCGGGGTGTTTTTTTGGGGATCCCAGTCGGGGGGTTTTTTTCGGGGATCCCGAGCGGCGGGTTTTTCGGGGATCCCGAGTCGGGGTTTTTTTCGGGATTCCCGAGTCTGGGTTTTTTTAATGGGCTGACAAAGGAGTGGACTAGAGCGTATTTGCAACACTCACCATAAGCTGTCTAGCCTGGGTTTGAATCTCAACACCAGCAACTATAAATCGTCCTCTCGGTTGTTTCACAGGAAGGGTGATTCATCAATGGCGATGTGCCGCCTCTCCGATGGTCTGCTGAGCATTCCTTTGGTGGATGTTTAAAGAATCCACAGTGTCCCTTGTGAAGATTCGGTGAGGCTCTTGCCAGCATAATGGCTAAATTCCAAAATTCCTGCCCGAACCAGCAGAGGGCTTCACATCCAGTGGCACAGCCATGCCCTCAGCCAATGGTGTAGCCCCAACAGCATTGGAATGAAGAAGTTGGTTTTGATGGGTTATCCCAGTTCGATTGCATTCGGTGGTTCCAATTCGGAGAGAAACAGGATCAGTTACACAAAAATAAAAACCTCATGTAATTTTAGCCCACTCTATGAAATATTGCAACATAAAAAATTTTTTTCAGTCGATTCTTTTTAACATTGTAGCTTTTCCACCGGAGTTAATCTCCTGAGAATCAGGTGTCAAAATGTAAACAAACTGTCTTCAGTAATCTGATTTAAACCATAAAACCAGGCCTTGGTGTTGGGCTAATAGTTTAAAGTGGCTGGCTTAAGAGCTTCGGGTCTTGAGAAAGTCCCCCTACCAACACTTGTTTGAAATTAACACAGGTAGGGTTGAACCTCCAGGCCTGGTTCACCTTGAGGTCCAGCAAATGAGACTAGCTTGTTGGTTAACAGGGGGCATTTCATCAGCAGCACAGCCATGCCCCTCAGAAAAATGATGCGCCAGCATGCCACAGGTTGCATATGAATAAATAAATAAATAAAACTATTATCCCTTACCAAAACAACTTGTGGTTAATACTTATGAAATCTTAGACTTATGTCCACTTCCACTCTTTTGTTCCGATTTTCTCCAGTTTGTTAGAATTTGCCTTCCAGAGACGCGTTCATTCTATGCTTCCCTACATGGCTTCAATCAATGTGTTGTGGTCATCATCATCTCATGTCACCCCCCCCCCCCAAAACCTCTACCATGATATTTTTCTATCCTCATTAACCAACCATTCCTTCCCCTCCCTCACCCAACCCTCTTACTTGCATGTAACTGTGATTCCACTCCTCTTTTCCTGGAATTGCATTCTCCTGATCGTGTCCTTTTCATCCTCGTTTTTACCATGTATTTTTAATATCTGCCATTCCTAAAACTTGCTCCCATTTCCTTGGTAGCTAAAGGATAGTGATTAAATCAGTAACTCATGGTGCAACCATTTAGTCGAGATGAGGGGACATACCAAGTCATTACAGATTATATTTACAGTAAAACCAAGGTACATTGTAAGAAAACTGATCATTGTCAATAGTAAATGGACATATCCACATTACTTTTCATCAAAACTCCAGATACTAACCCATGGCATTTCCTGCATTTATTTCACAAACATAAAATCCCACTGTGGTAGGAAGTTCTGTTCCAACAACCTTGCAACCAGCTATAGCACAGCTATCTGGGACTTGCCTCATAAATTTTCATCGTGCTGGCCTCTCATGTGCATCTTTCAGAGCGCCAAAACAAGTAAGTTAATATGATGGGGACCAAGTCCGGATGGTACTGGGGAGGGGAGAACACTTTCCCAACCATTTCTGAGATTTTCTCCAATTGTCAGACATGTCATTTCCATGCTGAGTCTAGTGTTGTTCATGTGAAAAGATGACAGCTTTCTTTCTGAAAAATTAAAATTGGGCCAACTTTTCCCAAAGTGCATGTTTCAGTTTCTTGAGTGTCTGGACATAGTGAGCTGTGCTTGAATGGCAGGAAATCAATGCATCCCCCTTTGGGCAGGAAGCAACCAGGTATGTAGCCCTCAGCATCCCAGAAGACTGTTCCCATCACATTGCTGTTCGGGGGGGGGGGGAAGGAGGGGTTTTCTTTCCTGGCCTTCTTCCTTTGAGAGATATATGGAGTAATGCCATTCAATGTTTCTGCCTTGTTTCTGTGGTAGAAATGGTGGAAAAGAATTTTCATCACGCAGTTTACGATTACAGAAACGGAAGTCATCACCCTCAGCAGCATGTAGGATGAAAGCAACTTGTTAATGACACATTCAATGCATGCATTTTGTGTTCCTCCATAAGCAAATGAGGAACAAACCTTCTGATATCGCCACAAGAGTCACTATACTCTCATGTACTGGCATGGTCTTTATTAACAAGCTGTGCTGCGTAATCTCCCAACAATCACCCTTCGAGTCCTCAATGATGAGCGAATCAACATGTCTGCTCAGTGCATTTCAGTCGTTGCGTGTTTCCTGGCTGACCATAGCATGGCTAATCAGTTTGATGTCTGTATTTCCATCTTCGAAGCATTTTCATCGGACCTACTGAACACCGCGAAGCACCCATGGACAGGCATCTCCGTACAACCTGACTCAAATGCGGCCATTAAGATATCTGCAGACGGTGTTCTTCTCTCCTTCCTCTCCCTCTCCCTCTCCCATTAGGAAATCAATCACTGCGTGTTAGTGAAAAAATGTTGATGAGAGCCATTTTGTCAAAAAGTGGATTGTGGGAAAACTAGCTGATGGCATGCCTGGTGTTTATATGGAGCGGTATAGAAGGATAGACAGGCCTATAGAGAGTCCACACCCCAATTCAAAATTGTCACCTTTTGTTGGCCTTTATAGCCTGGAATCAAATTGCATGGAATGCAGGACTTTTTCCCATATTATTTTACATCATTGTAACCCACAACTTCCAAGTGAAAACAAATAAATTCAGAAAATTAATTAGAAAATGTACAAAAACCCAGAATATTGGTTGATAAGTGTCCACCCTGCCTGAGGGTAATATGTGTGGAAGACCTTTGAATAATTACGCTTGTGCTGAGTCTGTTGGGATAGAGTCTGCTCACCAATCTTGCACACTATTTGGCCAATTGCGCATTCTTCTGCAACAAAACTGTTTCAAGCTTCATTCAAGTTGTGTGGGGGTTGCTTGAAGACGCAATCTTACCGTCAATGTTTAGCCAAATTTTCGATTTGGATTTAGGTCGGGCTTCTGACTGGACAACTCAGGGACATTTATCAATTTTTTGGTTTCTGTCCACTCCAGTGTAGTTTCTGGCTTGCTATCATGGGTTTGTCATGCTGAAGGTGAACTTCTGTCCATTCAGCTTTTCTTCTCAGAGGGCAGCAGGTTTCCTCTTCAGATTTTCTGTATTTGCTCCATCCATTTCCTTCTTAATCCTACCAAGTCTCCCAGTCCCTGCATGGAGGAAACCATCCCTTATAAACGAATGATGGGGCCGACGAGAGAAGAGGCTGAGGCCGCGAGGGCGAGAGAAGGAAGCGGAGAGAGAGAAGCAGAGAGGAAAGCCCTCACCACATGTCGCTATACCATTCCGGGAGGAGACAGAGACAGAGGAGACCACTAGAGGAGGAGGAGACGGATCAAAGAGAGAGAGACATACTCGAGAGAGAGAGAGAGACGATGAGTGTGGAAAGGGGGAGGAGGGATGAGGAAGAGGGCGAGAGTGAGGAGGTGCCGGCCTTCAAAAATTGTTTTAGTATAATTTCAATAGTAAAACAAGCAGTCATAGACTGGTACTTACGAAATCGTCAACTGACCTCTGACCTTGTCTAATAAAGCTGTCTCTAGAGAAGGTAGCGACGCAAACCAGAAGTTTCTACGATGATTCTGTACCAAACCATCAAAAATCGAATGTTTGACCTCACCGTGACCTTGACCTGTTGACCGATTTTGACCAAAATCTAATCAGCACTAGCCATCACCCTCCTGAATCACGTGGTGTAATTTGACATTGGTAGCTTTTTCCGTTCTCGAGTTATCGTGCCTACAAAAAACAAAACAAAACAAGCAGTCATAGACTGGTACTTACGAAATCGTCACTTGACCTCTGACCTTGTCTAATAAAAGCTGTCTCTAGAGAAGGTAGCGACGCAAACCAGAAGTTTCTAGATGATCTGTACCAAACATCAAAAATGAATGTTTGACCTCACCGTGACCTTGACCGTTGACCGATTTTGACCAAAATCTAATCAGCACTAGCCATCACCCTCCTGAATCACGTGGTGTAATTTGACATTGGTAGCTTCTTCGTTCTCGAGTTATCTGTACCAAACCATCAAAAATCGAATATTTGACCTCACTGTGACCTTGACCTTTGACCGATTTTGACCAAAATCTAATCAGCACTAGCCATCACCCTCCTGAATCGCTATGTAATTTGACATTGGTAGCTTCTTCCGTTCTCGAGTTATCGTGCCTACAAACAACAAAACAAACAAACAACAAACAAGCAGTCATAGACTGGTACTTACGAAATCGTCAACTGACCTCTGACCTTGTCTAATAAAAGCTGTCTCTAGAGAAGGTAGCGACGCAAACCAAGAGTTTCTACGATGATTCTGTACCAAACCATCAAAAATCGAATGTTTGGATGTTTGACCTCACTGTGACCTTGACCTTTGACCGATTTTGACCAAAATCTAATCAGCGCTAGCCACACCCTCCTGAATCACTGGTGTAATTTGACATTGGTAGCTTCTTCCGTTCTCGAGTTATCATTTTTTGGATGTTTGACCTCACTGTGACCTTGACCTTTGACCGATTTGACCAAAATCTAATCAGCACTAGCCATCACCCTCCTGAATCAAGTGGTAATTTGACATTGGTAGCTTCTTCCGTTCTCGAGTTATCTGTACCAAACCATCAAAAATCGAATATTTGACCTCACTGTGACCTTGACCTTGACCGATTTGACCAAAATCTAATCAGCACTGCCATCACCCTCCTGAATCACGTGGTGTATTTGACATTGGTAGCTTCTTCCGTTCTCGAGTTATCGTGCCACAAATACAAAACAAACAACAAACAAGCAGTCATAGACTGGTACTTACGAAATCCAACTTGACCTCTGACCTTGTCTAATAAAAGCATGAATCAGTCAGAAGCCCAAGGGAGCTTGAATTCTGAATTCATTGTGGTCACGATTTTACACTGTGGTTTGCAGATAATGAGTCCCAGACAAAAACTGATTTCTTATAAAAATTCCATATTTTTTTTTTTTAAAGTGATCAGTACAGCAGGATATGCCAGATAATAGGTGTATTACTTTTCAGAAGAATCTGATAAAAGACTTATATTTATTATATATATCAGTATTTCATCGCTGTTCCAGAATTTCGACAACGAGTTTTTAAGCGTCCTAAGCGATCGCAAAAACCGAAGACAAAATTAAAATCGAAGTTAAAACGAACTCGTAACGTCGAGCGAAGCAAAAAATCTCCATTCTCCATGCAAAACCTTAAGTCATCAACGACGCGTCTGCTCGAGCGCACTGCATCATGGACGACCGTGACGTCTGCTCGAGCGCACTGCACATGGACGACCCTGACGTCTGCTCGAGCGCAATGCATCATGGGACGACCCTTGACGCTTCGAGTGAAATATTTTTTATACAATCTTAAAACGTCTCCAAAACATCCGATTTTTACCAGAATTTCGACAACCGAGTTTTAAGCGTCCTAAGCGATCGCAAAAACCGAAGACAAAATTAAAATCGAAGTTAAAACGAACTCGTAACTCGAGCGAAGCAAAAAACTCCATTTCTCCACTGCAAACACTTATGTCAATCAACGACGCGTCTGCTCGAGCGCAATGCATCATGGACGACCCGTGACGTCTGCTCGAGCGCAATGCATCATGGGACGACCCTTGACGTTCGAGTGAAATATTTTTTTATACAATCTTAAAACGTCTCCAAAACATCCGATTTTTACCAGAATTTCGACAACCGAGTTTTAAGCATCCGAAGCGATCGCAAAAACGAAGACAAAATTAAAATCGAAGTTAAAACGAACTCTAACGTCGAGCGAAGCAAAAATACTCACATTTCTCCAGTTAATTTACGGAATTATGTTTGACCTCACTGTGACCTTGACCTTTGACCGATTTTGACCAAAATCTAATCAGCGCTAGCCATCACCTCCTGAATCACGTGTGTAATTTGACATTGGTAGCTTCTTCCGTTCTCGAGTTATCGTGCCTAACAACAAACAAACAAACATACACAAACAACAAACAAACAGAAACGGAAGCATCAATATACTACGAAACTTTAGATTTCGTAAGTAACAAGCAGTCATAGACTGGTACTTACGAAATCTAACTTGACCTCTGACCTTGTCTAATAAAAGCTGTCTCTAGAGAAGGTAGCGACGCAAACCAGAAGTTTCTACGATGATTCTGTACCAAACCATCAAAAATCGAATGTTTGATTTGACCTCACTGTGACCTTGACCTTTGACCGATTTTGACAAAATCTAATCAGGCAGCCACACCCTCCTGAATCACGTGGTGTAATTTGCAATTGGTAGCTTCTTCCGTTCTCGAGTTATCATTTTTTGATGTTTGACCTCACTGTGACCTTAGACCATTTTGACCAAAATCTAATCAGCACTAGCCATCACCCTCCTGAATCAGTGTGTAATTTGACATTGGTAGCTTCTTCCGTTCTCGAGTTATCTGTACCAAACCATCAAAAATCGATATGACCTCACATCCTGACTCCTTGACCGATTTGACCAAAATCTAATCAGCACTAGCCATCACCCTCCTGAATCACGTGGTGTAATTTGACATTGGTAGCTTCTTCCGTTCTCGAGTTATCGTGCCTACAAAACAAACAAACAAGCAGTCATGACTGGTACTACGAAATCGTCAACTTGACCTCTGACCTTGTCTAATAAAAGCTGTCTCTAGAGAAGGTAGCGACGCAAACCAGAAGTTTCTAGCATGATTCTACCAAACCATCAAAAATCGAATGTTTGACCTCACCGTGACCTTGACCGTTGACCGATTGACCAAAATCTAATCAGCACTAGCCATCACCCTCCTGAATCACGTGGTTAATTTGACATTGGTAGCTTCTTCCGTTCTCGAGTTATCTGTACCAAACCATCAAAATCGAATATTTGACCTCACTTGACCTTGACCTTTGACCGATTTTGACCAAAATCTAATGCCACTAGCCATCACCCTCCTGAATCACGTGTTAATTTGACATTGGTAGCTTCTTCCGTTCTCGAGTTATCGTGCCAACAACAACAACAAACAAAACAAACAAACAAGCAGTCATAGACTGGTACTTACGAAATCGTCAACTTGACCTCTGACCTTGTCTAATAAAAGCTTCTCTGAGAGAGGTAGCGACGCAAACCAGAAGTTCTACGATGATTCTTACCAAACCATCAAAAATCGAATGTTTGACCTCACCGTGACCTTGATGACCGATTTTGACCAAAATCTAATCAGCACTAGCCATCACCCCGAATCACGTGGTGTAATTTGACATTGGTAGCCTTCCGTTCTCGAGTTATCTGTACCAAACCATCAAAAATCGAAAGATTTGACCTCACCTGTGACCTTGACCTTTGACCGATTTTGACCAAAATCTAATCAGCACTAGCCATCACCCTCCTGAATCACGTGTGTAATTTGACATTGGTAGCTTCTTCCGTTCTCGAGTTATCGTGCCTACAAACAAACAAACAAACAGCAGTCATAGACTGGTACTTACGAAATCGTCAACTTGACCTCTGACCTTGTCTAATAAAAGCTGTCTCTAGAGAAGGTAGCGACCAAACCAGAAGTTCTACGATGATTCTGTACCTCAAACCATCCCAAGTGATTCAGGAGGGTGATCACTAGCGCCGATTATATTTTCGTCAAAATCGATCAAAGGTCAAGGTCACAGTGAGGTCAAACATCCAAAAAATGATAACTCGAGAACGGAGCAAGCTACCAATGTCAAATTACACCACGTGATTCAGGAGGGTGATGGCTAGCGCTCATTAGATTTCGGTCAAAATCGGTCATAGGTCAAGGTCACAGTGAGGTCAAACATCTAA
>CM068953.1:193305007-193320968 GCA_035128595.1 Eptatretus atami | reverse complement strand
TGGATGCTTTTGGGAATCCTGAAGAGTTGTAGAGTGCCTCAAGATCGCCATCGTTGATTTTGCCATGAGATGTCTTGGAACTCACTCTCGGGCAAAGAAGAAATTTATCTCTCAAGATACACTGAATCGCATTGACCAGAGTCGCAGGGCTAGGCTTAATGGCAGAGCTGAGCTGTTCACGGAGTTGAGGCATAAAACGGTATGTGCACAGAGGGTGGACAAGGAGGCCTGTGTGTGAGGAATCCATGAGGGGGTGGAGCATCACCTGTGGTCAAGTGATTCTCATCCAGCTTACAGGGGAATCCACGCACTGTGTTCCTCCAAGCCCATTACTCAGTGTTCTGCAGTTAGAGGGGAGGGTGGAGGGCTCTTGACAGAGTAATCTGAAGTGAAGGCATGCTGGGCTGGTTACTTTGAGCAGCTGTACCAGACTGATCCAACAGCTGTGGAGTTGGATGTCAGGGGTGTTACTCTCCCTACTGCTGAAGCTCCAATCAACTGTTAACCAGATTCATTTGTGGAAACAGGCTGCGGTAAACTGGTTGAAATGGCATAAATATGCTGGGTTCTTTGGCATCCATGCTGAACTTCTCAAGGCTGTTGGAAATGCTGCACTCATGTCATTGCATGTAGTTCTGTGCTCTGCCTGGAACACAGGTATCGTCCCACCTGACTGGAAGAGGGGCCTTGTTGTCCCTTTCTGGAAAGGGAAGGATGATCGGCAACAACTGCCGAGAGGTGACGCTGCTCTCAGTGCCGGGCAAGGTCTTTGCTCGGATAATTCTTCATAGGGTCAGCAACCATCTGCTTGAGCACCTGCGTGCAGAGCAGTCAAGTTTTACACCATAATTGGGCAACGATTAACTGTATCCTTGCCCTTCAGGTCCTCACTGATCACAGATGGGAGTTTCAGCAGGGACTGCTCAAAGCCCCTGTTGATCTCCACAAAGCATTGATTCAATGAATCGCGATGATCTTGGGAAGAGACTCGGTCTTCGTGTGGTGTCACCAAAACTGATCAATTTCTGCTACTGAGAGTAATTTCTGGTACTGAGATTAAGTAATTTCTATATTCTGGTACTGAGAGTGCTGTGAGGTGTGGTGATACCCCCTCCAACTTATTCCCAGTTGATACTGGAGTTCCTCAGGGGTGTGTATTGCCCCCCCCCCATACATTTCAGTTCTTGTATGGACTGATTCTGATTCTGGGGAGGATGTTGGAGAGATCAATCTGCAGTGTATCCTTTGGAAATATCAGAATCTCTGACCTTGATTACGGAGATAATGCAGTCATCTTTGTGAAGACATTGGATGCCCTTATAAGGGCCCTCGTTGTGCGGAATGAGGAGTCGGAGCTGCTGGGATTGCACTTTCCTATGTCAAATCTAAGATCCAGGCCTTCATTGACATCTTTGTTGATGCTATATTGTCTGTACCTGTTTGTGGTGAGGATGATGAGGTCACAGAGTGATTCACTTTCATTTGCAGTGATGTTCATGTCCCCGCTTGTTTTGATCCAGAGGTGGATAGACATCTGGGTCAGGCTTGGGGAGTCATGAATTCACTCAATCAAGGGTTGTGGCACTGTCGGTACCTATGCAGCAGGAAGAAAGCGGATATTTTTAGTGAGTCTTGAACCTTTATCCTTCCAGTCATGCTCTACAGATATGAGACATGAACTCTGACCAAGTCTCACATCAGTTGAGCATTTAATTCAGTGAAATACAACCAAATTGTGGGACACATGAAATACATAATGACCTTTGAAATTTGACCCGTGGTTCATGCCCCATCAGGACTTACGGTCATCATGATCAAAATGGAAGATTTTTTTCACATCAAAATTTGGTATTGGGTTATTCCTGGTGGAATATTTTGCCATCTTTCAACTTTGCTTTGTGTGGTTAGCATGGAGATTTGTTCTGGTCTGCCTTCGACTTCACTCTCGTTTTTCAATTTTAAAATATTGATAATGATTCCATTGATGATTATTTTCAGGTTCTCCTCTCAACAGTTGTCGAAGTTCAGTAAACTCATTGAAACAAAAATATGTTGTGGCATTTTGTTTCATCCCACAATTGGTGTTTTCTTTACTCTGGGCTCTTGTGGGTGATCCAAGGGCAAACTACAATACAACGGCTCATTTGGGAACAATCATTATTGAATGCATTTTGACTTCACCCCTTTGGGCTTTTTGTTCTTTGGCCTACCTGATTCTTTTGACAATATTATGCCTTGTTCTTGCTTCAAAAGCTCACAAAAATGATTCTTCTTTGAATGAGGGAAAATTTATAACTTACAACATGCTTTTTCTCTTCATGGTTGTGATCGCTTTCATTCCCGCTTATATAAGTACACAAGGAAAACATACAATTATATCAGAAATGTTTGCAATCATTGCTCTGGCATTTGCATTTCTTGGCTGCAGTTTTGTCCCAAAATGTTACAAAATCTACACAAATAAATTATCATGAGACATTTATTCCTGACGTATGTTTTTCCACTAACAAAACATTTTCTGCAAATTTTGTTCTGCGGAGACATTTCTATTCGATAAAATGAAAGCATTTTATTGGATTTTCTTTATCTATCTATATATTCAGTCATTAGCTGAACCTTAAAATGTGTACAGATGTTTCATTACAGCCATTGGGTGGACAGTTGGCAATATTTTTGCCAACTATATTACTTTATCTTTTGCCGTATATATTACCTTATCTTTTGCCGAATATATTACTTTATCTTTTGCCGAATATATTACTTTAACTTTTGTTAAATATATTACTTTAATTTTATTCTATTATATTACCTTAACTTTTATCAAATATATTACCTTCACGTTTATCAAATATATTTAACTTTTGCAAAGTCTATTACTGCACTTTAACTTTTGCCAAATATATTACTGTATTTTAACATTTTCCAAATAGATTACATGAACATTTTCCAAATATATGACTTTAATTTTTTGTTAAATATATTACTTCAACTTTTTTCAAATCTATTACTTTATCTTTTGCCAAATATAGGACTTTAACTTTTTCCAAATATATTACTTTATCTTTTGCCAAATATATTACTTTAACTTTTGTTAAATATATAACTTTAAATTTTTTCAATTATATTACCTTACCTTTTGGCAAATATATTACGTTATATTTTGCCAAATATATGACTTTAATTTTTGTTAAATATATTGCTTTAATGTTTGTCAAATATATTTCTTTCACTTATGTCAAATATATTACTTTATCTTTTGCCAAATGTATTGCTTTAACCTTAGCCAAATATATTACTTTAACTTTTGCCAAATATATTACTTTATCTTTTGCCAAATGTATTGCTTTAACCTTTGCCAAATATATTACTTTAATTTTTGTTAAATATATGACTTTAACTTTTGTCAAATATATGACAAACGTTTGTCATATTTTTACTTTAAATTTTGTCAATATATTCCTTTAACTTTTGCCTAATATATAATTTTTTTACTTTTGTAAAATATATTACTTTCACTTTTGCCAAATATATTACTTTAACTTTTGCCAAATATATTGCTCTAATTTTTGTTAAATATATTTCTTTATCTCTTGTCAAATATATGACTAACTTTTGCCAAATATATACTTTTTTAACTTTTTCAAAATATACTGAAATATACTGATTCTGGCTCACTTTTCCCCATGTAAATGAATGGGGGATTTTCAGCGATTCATATTTTTTAGAGAGAGAAATTTTCCCTGCTCAGTGGTTGAGTTATTTTCTGTAATACGCCCCAATCTTTTTTTTATTACTGTTTCCATATTTTCATATTAATTTAGTCTTCGCTCTTTCTCCTCTCTCCCTTCTACTCCTTCTCTCTCTTCTCTCTTCCTCCTTCTCTCTCTTCTCTCTTTCCTCCTTCTCTTTCTTCTCCTCTGCCTCCTTCTCTCTGCTCTCCTTTTGCCTCCTCTTTCTCTCTCTTCACACTCCTTCTCGTCCCTTACTATCCTTGAATCGCTTAACCCATAGAATATCATAACATTATTCAGCAGGATTTCTTGTTTTCTGTATCAGAAATAATTTTTTTTACAACATGGAAACCAATAAAATTATTTGAATTTCTGAAAGAGCCTTACGTTTTTTCTTATTTTATAATTTTTTCGCATTATTTAATACATTCTAATTAATCTAAAGTTGTTCGGTTTATCACTCAGCATAATGCGCAATTTTTTTTGAAAATACCTGCATTCTTATGTTGTAGAACTATTTAGTAAAATAACGAATAACCTTTTCTGAAGTATCTTGGACACTTAGAAATGATAATTTTTGCTGAAGCCTTCTTGCCGCATTTTTGTATTAGAAATATATGTTAGAATAATATTATTGACTAAACCTCCCCATCTCCCCATAGTTAATCATTTGTAATTCCCTACTTATTATATATAAATCTGTTTTTTTCTGTTTCATGATGATAAACCTAGGGCAAGAACCATTATTATTATTTAACCGCTTATTAAATTCTTTATTTGTTGTTTATCTAATCGTGGCCCACAAAACTCATTCTCTATCGCAAGTGGATAATAGTTCTCCTTACGAGACTGATTTAATTGCTCAGGTCTTTTTAGGTCATATTTTAAATGACAAATTATAACCCTAAATCATTCATATCATACCCCATTGTTCTATTCTCATGCAAACGATTACCCCCTTCTTTATAAATAGATTTTATTTTAATTCGAACTGTGAATTCTGTATGACGCTGGAGATATAAAATCAACCTTTCTGTATCTTTGGAATACACGGCGTTTTTTTTAAAGGATATTATATTGTGAAAATAGCTTAATCTCACCAAGTCTTCGCATCATCAAGTCGGGCTTGGATAATTTTTAATTTATAAGCATTTTTCATATAATGATTTTTTGGGTTATATTATATTTATGTCGTTCAGCCTGTGCCTTTGTGTAATAATTTGATAATCAATATCCAGTTCTTGGGATACACCAAAGATAGAACCATCTTTCCCCAACATAAGTTCATTTATATTAATTAAAAAATAATGTTCATAAAAAGAATTATTTTTTTAGTTTTGAAATAGACACATATAGACATAATTGGACCACAACACTTGTGAATTTAATTATTGTGACTTGAAATGTTTGATAAACACCATGTCGTAAAGAATTTTATGATCAGCAACAGGTGGTGGAGACCAAAAACTATCAAAATAATAATTGTCTTGATTATTAAAATACAAACGCAAATGAGAACGGGTTCCCATAATTATTTCCATCGCTATTCTCTAGTTCATAATAATTTTCTTTGTATGTTTAGGCCACGTTTGTTATTCATCTCGCATTACAAATAACCGACATTATGAATTTTTAATTTCTTACAATATTTGACAAGTTGTAAATTTGATGTTGTATTTCTTTTCCCAAATTCTTTTAACACTCATGCAATGCTATTTATTTATTAGAAAGATTAAGCCATTGACCCTTTTAGTTAATTTTACAGCTGCTGTGCGATAGAAGATAGCATATCTCAATAACAATCTCGCTTTAATCAGGCACGACCTTCAAGTTTTTTTTCAGCAAAATCTTACAATTATACGCACTTCCACTAATTTGTTTCTCAACTCTTTGTTATGTCTTTCCATTCTTTTTTGAAGCCCGGAGTGTGAGGCCTTCTTTCGTTGGCAGTTTTCACCGCTGTTGAAATACCACCCCGTCAATGCTTCCAACGCACACTTAAACCAGCAAATAAAGGAATTAGAAATGGGAGAAATCCTCCACTCGTCTCACTTTTGAATAGTTTTTCAACATTGGTTTTGTGTCATTTTAATTTAGAGTGAGCCAGTATCGTTCAAGATTTTAACCTGTTCTCTGTGAGCAAACAATCATTCTTACTGCTCCTTTTCTCTGAATTGTATTAACGTTAATCCTTCAAGGCTTTTGATTTTTGAACACAAGATGATAGTTTATGAAGATTGATTTGATTAACATATACCCCAGTTGGTACTTTGCCACTCATTTATTTAACAAAAAAATTATGTGAGACTAATCATAACACCATTATCTGTATTAATCTGTAATTCTGTTTCTTCGAAAAGCAAACAATATGCATCAACTTCTTCACTCCTCTCCTCTTTCAATGTATAGGGAAGTATCCACTCGATTAGACTTTATAGTTTCCTTTGAGCACTCAGGTCAAACGCATAGATTGTATACAAACTTTTAAATGCTGTCATATCCAAAATAGGTTCTTTATTCCATTACTTTCACACACCTTTTGGTAAGACTTGTATGCTTCAGCATAATCATTTTTTTTCCCAATTATTTCCAATCTATCTCGTGGATAAAATGTTCCATCTAGAGAAACACGAAGTTGTTTCACCATAGCATTATCACTCAATGCATTATTCTTATCAGTAGCAGTATCGCCTCTGCTTTTAAAAAATGATCCACAGATATCGTGGCTTTCCTTCCATAACACCCAAATTCCACGTGTAGTGGTTTGGTTTAGTTTACGTGTTGACATCTTCTTTGAGATATGATACACTGAGTGGTTTCTTTGAGTTAAGTCTTCTATTCAACATCTCTTTGTTTTTAAGATTCGGAGTATTTCACTAATATACCAACTCATTTCCTCAATTACAAATTTATTCTGCTCACCAAAAGCATACCAACACCAAAAAGTAATCTATTTTCATTATCATTCCTTTGAAGTTGAAATCTAATTTTAGACCATACAGAACTTTATCGATGATCACAAAATCCAAATATACCTTAAGAGGAACTGCCATAGTAAAACTATTAACTGCTTTTGTATCATCAGTATACGTTCCTTTCCTTTGAGTATATCCAGGGTCTGTGGTTGTTCCCGTTGACATATCAGGAATAAACCTTCGACAGCCCCTTTCCCATTCTATCACTGAATGTATATCGTGTAAATTTCATCATTTCAGATACAGCAGAGACATAATCAACCGCTTCAACTTCTTGTGTTCCAATGTACAAACGAAGACTATCAAAATTTTTCCAGAAGAAATCATTTACGAGTGTAGCGTTTGTGTTATTCCCAGCCTTAGTGAATCCAAATTTAACAAACAGAAACTTTCGGATAGATTCAAATAGGTTTGTTGATTATTTATTGAAAAAAACTTTTTGTACCATTTGCATTCCAGTCTGTTCCAGTTATTGCATTTACCTTGAAGGAATCTTCTTTTTTAGTGGAGTTTGAGATGATAATAGTATCATCCAAATCATAGATACTATCATTGCTTCCATACTTGTATTTATTTAGGAAAAAAGATGTTAAAACTTTTGAAACCCTGATCCAAGTATTCGAATTATTTTCTGTCGTTCTTGGGGAGACAACTGAGTTTTGCCTTTTTAATTTCTTTTATTGCTTTTAATTTTTATGAGATTCCTTTTGGGCATCTTTTATACTCTTTTATAGCACCTGCTACATTTCCCACAGCAGAAGCAGTTGAACAATTAGGTCTTTATGTTTAAGAATAGTTGAACCGATACCCATTAGAGTATCATTATCCCATGTCCTCTAATGATGTCCGACACCCTTTGTCTCGTAGGTTTATAGTATCCTCTACCAAGATACATACCTTCACCCTTGTAGTATGGGGAAAGGAACATCCCATCCCCTGTAATTATTTATATTTTTCCAACTCGTGTTTCCTCACAATAACCATCGTATTTATTTATTGGAAAACTTCACGTAGGTGAATTCTGATGGATATAACTTCTCCATTAAAAAAATCATACGATTATCTTGGTCGTATCCTAAAATTTACTCTGTGTATGGTTTTTCCTGACACAGGGAGATAAACCAAATTTTTGGGTTCCATATTGAATTTATAACCAATTGGGGTTGAGTATGCGCTGAATGAAAATATTGTATTTGTTTTTATTCCATCATTATAAGCACCATCAATCAAATCACAGTGAATTAACACCGAATTTATTCCTGAGGATATTTGAATGACAATTATCACTGTAAAACGTCCCATTAGTTTCAATCTTTTTTTAGGAGAAACCCAATAACTCTCTAAATGAATTATCAATTGTGAAATCAACCTTGTAGTTATTTTTAAGTTTAATCGTTGATTTTGAAGTATGTTTTTGAATGTTTATAACAATATTTTTGGTTCATCACCTGTTCTTTCATAAGACGAGCAATTTCGGATGATATTTGAGAAATCTCTTATGCTCCGGGTGAGACTGTTATCGTTTTGTATCCACTTCCGGATTATAACTAAACTTGTCATTTTTTCTCGGTTATATTAAATAAGTTATTATAAGTTTCCATGGACAATAAAGATGCCTCATATTCTTTTGTTTGTGTCAAGTTGTAGTGGGTATGGGAATGAAGATGTGTGGTCGCTTGTTGTGAAATTGAAACTAAGGATTGTGCTTCTCATCTTATTTAATGAGATAAAATGTCTTTATATTGATATTTATTAATTATTTTCATGTTCATCAACTGGTCTAAAATGGCTGATGCTTCATTAAAACAATTGTTATTTCCAGCCTTCTTACTGCCTAACAACAATAACAGTCTTTTAATAATTGTGATGGGTCATTTGGAAGAAAACTAACACCTGAACCAAGGACTCTTAAAGCCTGAATAATGTGTTTCTCCTTCTATTCTTCCTACTTTTACCAGAAAGAATAACCCGATAATCAACAGAGTTCAGCAGATCAATATATACTTTATCATCATTATTTTTATATCCAATGGTTTATCAATATAACTTTGATTCATCCCTCACAGTTGAACTTGTCTTCCATCTTTTGTGAGAAGAAACATTAATTCGGAGTTAGTTTGTCAGGGGGTTGAGCAGAACTCAAGAACCTTAATTCATCATTAATATCAATACCTTTTCTTGAACAAGATGAAATATTGCTGATTGTTCTGTTGGAATGAGCCCTGCTTTGGTTTTTGAATCTGCTGAATATTCATTGTTTTGAAGAGCATTCAAAATATAATCAGGGGGTCGATTCATCTCTTCCATTGTTGAAATAATCCTTCATCATCATATTCTAATTCTCCTATATCTCTAATCTTTTCCTCCGTCATTTGACTGAATCTTTTCCATTTGCAGCTTTCTAGGAGTATATTTTATTGTGGGAACTGTGGAAAACATCTATAATTTTTTCTTGGGAAGTTTTAAAAGTCGTTTAAAAAATTTCTCTTGTTTTCTTTCAAATGCTTCTTCACCCGTTAGTTTTTGTCTGCGTTTCTTCTTTATGTCTTCCTGTTGTTTTACAACTTTTGAAACCAACTGTTGATGTTCCCTAAATCTTTTGCTCTTTCTTTCGCATCCATTTATTTATTGGAAAATATCATTTAATATCTCATCTTGTTTCACAACAATATATTTATATTTTTCAGTGTGTGATTCATGTAATCCCCAAATTCCTTTTTACTACATAATGTAGAACAATTCTCTCTCCAAAAATTGTTTATATCTATTGAATTTAACTTGAATAAAATAAAAGTATTAGCATTGTTTCTGATGGAACGACGAGGAAGTTGAAAGTACGATTGACTAAGATAAATACAATTACAAGAAGAATGTCCTCCTCTTGTGCAGTAGCTGTACTGTCCATTACCGTTTGGTTTCTCTCATTAACACAATCATCAAAGATAACGAGGTTCTTTTTAGATATATCCAAATCTTGGGGAGACGGTATATCATCCGTTTTATCACTAAGAATTCAAGTTATCGGTTTTGATTTCTTTATACATCTATGTGTATCACAAAATAGTTGAATTATATCTTCAATGTTATAATCATTTAGGTTTTTTTGAGTTTAAATAACCGATTATATCTTCTTTTGAGAGACCAGCATTAAAACCTTGTGAGAGTAGTTGACACTCTGGTTGAAAACTCGACTTTGTGAAAATTATTAAATTATCATAATCTAAAAAGTTGGGAGTCAGGAGCATCTTCAAAAGTAAGCAGGTTTTTTCACATCCGCTTGAAAACTATGAGACATCTTAATGAATTTGGAAGATTTTTATGATTGTTAAATTTTATGTATTTTTCCAAATGGGTAAAAAATCATTCATTTATATATTTGGAAAACAGGTTATTTAATTTATTATTGGCTTTTTTAGAAACTCTATATTTTATCCGAAGTTCAGGTTTAATTTCAAGAGAATCCATTATTTTATTTATGCAATATCTTGTGTTGATATTTCCCTGAAAATCACATCCATGAATAATATATAACAACAATCCTTTGAACATTTTCTAATACATTCAGTTTTCTTCCCTTGCAGGAAAGGTGTGTTATCACCCCATACTTTACATTCATTTCTCTAATCAATCTTGTAAAGTAATTCATTTTTGGTGTAAATCTAAAAGAATTATTTTCCTTTTTAAATTTTTTATTATCATTAATTAGAAGATAATCACAGAATATAACATTGTTTATAGGCTTTTGACTCTGTGTTTAATCCCCGTCTTTCACTCGCAGGACAATTCTCAAATTTGTCATATGGAGAATCAGGAAAGTCTAGCATATTTATAAAGTAAAACTTTACTTAAACTGAAATTCAGCTATACTTTCAGTTGCATATTGACTCATATTTAATAATATTACCATCGATATCTATATACTTTTTTTCATTACCAGATTCAACGACAACATTTTTTATATTAAAGGTAATTTTAAAATGATCCTTAACTACTATTGAACGAAATGTCATTTCACCTGATATATTAACATCCTTTATTTCATCAGGATTTACATCTTTAGGGTTGTTGAAAAAAATACAAATTTCTCCTTGCATATTACAGATGGTCTTATTTTTTCTTTCTAAAGCTTCATCCATAAGGTTTTTGTTTTTTGATACTTTTTCTTGTTTCATTGCTTTTCTAGTTTTGAATATATTACCAGAAGGAGAGGAGAATTTTGTTAGAGATACTTTAATTGATGTTCCACCAGGTATACTAAAAGCCCTTCCACTGAAGGAAATTGAAGAACTCATCTTATCCACCATAATTGTTTTTATCCATAGTTGTTATATTTATCTTTGTTCAATTTTACATCCTTGACATATTTCTCAGTATCTTTTACAAATGAAGAGATTGATTGAAACTTGTCTTTTGTGTCTTGAAACATTGTATTTATTAAGTGAAAAAAGTTGGAGGATAAAATGGTTTTAAGCACAGATTCACCTATAAATTAAACGAAATTTTCATCAAGAAAATTTAGTTTAAGCAAAGTTTTTTATATAAATATGGTGAATCGACGTACTGCGATGTTTGTAATCACGAATATAAATTATTATAAAAAACACCTTGCAAACCAACAACATACATTTAATCTATTTCATCAAATATCTCCTCTTGAGTTGAAAGAAAACATTGTAATATCTGCTCAAAGGATGTTTTGAAGAGTAGTTATAAGAGACATCTTCAATCAAAAAAAACAAGAAAAATGAGTTTAAGTAAAGGAGACTATTATATTGAAAACACTGATGGGGCATTTAAAGGGCATATAAAAATAAGGATTTTTCAATTTGGAGAACCGGTCCATTATCAATAGCTGAATCAATTGAAATAGTGAAACCTGATGTTGAAAAAAGTTATTAGAAAGACATTAAAAGAAATGAAACTTTAAAGTTTATATGGGAGTGAAAATGAATATGAAAAGACAAGATGAAGAACCAACTCCTTATATGAGAACAGATCTTCATTTTATAACATCATTTCATTATTTTTTGAATAGTGGGGTTTTATGAAGAACTATCAAGACAAGAGGAGGATGTTGATAATACCGTGGTAGGAAGTGGATTTCATATTTAAAAAATCATCTTTTTAGATATACACATTCTAAATCAAACCCTCTTAAAGCTTCTTCTTATATTGAATTACCAAAAGAAATAAAACTAAAGAAGGCAGTTGTTAATATTAAGAACAATGATAATAAATGTTTTCTCTGGTCTGTTCTTGCTCACTTACATCCACCAAATTGTAATTCAGAAAGAGTAAAACAATATATGAAATATGAGAATACCTTGAACATTAAAGATTTTAAATTCCCAATGCCTCTCACAGATATTCCTAAATTTGAGAAAAAGAATAATCTTTCTATTAATGTATATGGATTAACGGATACAAACAAAGTTCAAATATTAAAAATTTCAAACAACTATAAAAATGAAGAAACACACATTGATCTTTTATATTTTAGTGTTGGAAAGAATTCACATTATACATACATCAATAATTTATCAAGATTAATCTCTTCTCAGGTATTCAGAACAGCAAACAAATATATCCTTGTAGGCGATGTCTTAATTCATTTCATACAAAAGAACGATTAGAACAACATTCAAAATATTGTAGTAATCAGAAATCAGCTGTAATTACAATGCCTAAACCTGGAAAAAAGATTTATTTTGAAGATTATAATAATCTTTCATGCACCCATTTGTGATATACGCTGATTTTGAATGTATCCTAAAAAGATAAATACTGCTTCTCCTAATCCAAAAGAACACATACAAATAAATATCAAAAACATATTCCTTGTGGTTTCTGTTATTATATCAAAATCTGTTGGAGAAAAGTATAATAAACTTGAACATTATAGTGGAAAAAAGCTTCACAAGAGTTTGTAAAACGATTAGAAAGGATTGTATAAGACTAACTAATTAATGAAAGAAACAAATGAACCGATGAAATTAACCAAAGAACAAAAATTAGAATTTAGAAAGAACAATATCTGTCTATTTGTGAGGAGGAAATTGAGGAGTCTAAAGTTAGGGATCATTGTCATCTTACTGGTAAATATAGAGGTCCCGCTCATTCCTGTTGTAATCTTAATTATAAATTACTCTTTTTTATTCCAGTCTTTCTTCACAACAGCGCCACAATGATACACATCTATTTATAAATGAACTTCAAAAACACCAGGGAATATTTCTGCCATAACAAACACAAGTCAAAAGTATATTTCATTTACAAAAATGATATTCACAAAACCTTTAACTCGTATTAGGTTCTAGATTCTTACAAGTTTATGGGAACACACTAGCCAACCTAGCATCAAATCTAAGCTCAACGGGCTCTTTTCCAAATCTTAATTCATTCTTTCCAAAAGAGGAAATTCTCACTAAAGAGGAAATTCAGATTAAAGAGAGAATTCAAAGTAAAGAGGAAATTCTAATTAATGAGGAAATTAATGAAGAAATTCTAATGAAGATGAAATTCTAATTATAAAGAAAATTCGAACAATGAATGAATTCTAACGAAAGAGGAAATTCTGATTATAGATGAAATTCTGATTAAAGAGGGAATTCTAACTAGAGAGGAAATTCAAACAAGGAATGAAATTCAAAGTAAAGAGAAAATTCTTACAAGTAAGGGAATTTATCCTTATGATTATATGGATTCATTTATGAGATTTAAAAGAACACAACTTCCTTCAAAAGAAAGTTTCTATAATAACCTTTATGAAGAAGAGATAAGTGATAAGGAATATAAACACGCACAAGAATTTTGGAAAATATTTAAGATAAAGACCTTGGAGAATATCATGATTTTATCTAAAAACAGATGTTTTATTGTTAGCTGATGTGTTTGAAGCTTTTAGATCACTCTGTCGTAAATAAAATTGTTATGGATTAGATCCTGCCCACTATTTCACAGCTCCTGGTTTAGCTTGGAGTGCAATGTTGAAAATGACAAAACAATATAGATTTAATCAGTGATGTAGATATGCTTTTGATGATTGAGAAGTCTAAGAGAGGTGGAATATCACAAGTATGTTCAAAAAGATATGCTAAAGCAAATAATAAATATCTTCCAAATTATGAGAGTGAAAAAGATAGTAATTATATTGATGTATTTTGATGCTAATAATTTGTATGGATGGGCAATGTCTCAATCTCTGCCTTATGGTAAATTAGAGTGGGTGGAAGAAAAGGATTATGAAAAGGCTTTGATGAATATTGTTATTTCTTCTCAAGAGGAATTGAATGAGGAAGAAGAAGGTTATATTTTTTGAAGTTGATTTGAGGTACCCGAGTGATCTTCATAATAAGCATAAAGACCTTCCTTTTGCATGTGAGAGAAAACCCCAAAGAAAGAATGGTTAATTGATTATCATAAAAGTTTTAATATTAAAGGTAAATCAACAGAAAAGTTATTAACAACATTCTAGATAAAGAGGGATATGTTTTGCATCAAAGGAACTTGAGAACATATTTATCTGCTGGTTTGAGAGTAGCTAAAATTCATAGAGTTTTAAAATTTAAACAAAGTCCTTGGATGGAAAAGTATATTAAATTCAATACAGATATGAGAGCAAATACAAAAGTAAAATTTGAAGGGGACTTTTATAAATTAATGAATAACGCTGTATTTGGAAAGACTATGGAAAATGTTAGAAAACAGACAAAACATTAGATTCGCAACATCTTGGAAAGAAGCTTCTAGATTGATAAATAAACCAAGTTTTGAGAGAGAAGAGTTTTTTTCAGAGAACTTTCTGCCATTCATATGAAAAAGGAAAATATTGTCATGGATAAACCAATTTACATTGGAACAGCAGTTCTTGATTTATCAAAGATATTGATGTATGATTATTTGTATAATGACTTAAAGAAAGAGTATGGTGAAAATGTTTCATTGTTGTATCTGGACACTGATAGTTTTATTCTAGATATAAAACTGATGATGTTTATAAAGATATGAAGAAAAATATTGGAGTATATGATACTAATAATTTAGTAAGAAGAGCGAGTTATTTTCAAAAAGAAATGAAAAGGTTATTGGTAAGTTTAAGGATGAGTTGGGTGGAAAAGTAATGAGTGAGTTTTTGGATTGAGAGCAAATGCATATGCTTATAAGTATGGTGATCAGATTGATAAAAGGTTAAAGGGAATAAAGAAATATGTAATGAAGAAATCAATAACTTTTAGAAATTATTTATAATTGTTTGATGAATAAGAAAGAAGAATATAGGAAAATGAATACAATAAGAAGTTATAAACATAGATATATAGTGAAGAATTAAATAAAAAGGCATTAGGAGCCTTTGTTAATAAGAGATTTATTTTGATAATGGAATAGATTGTGTTCCATATGGATATTGTATGACAGAGTGAATTTTTAATCATAGAGTATATAGAATAGATTGTGTTCCATATGGATATGATGATAGAGTGAATAGAATAGATTGTGTTTCATATGGACACAAGTTTTAACGATGGGAAGATGGGTTAGGGTTTTTAAGGGCTACCGCCGCGTTTTTCCACATATATAAATGGTCGAACCAAGTATTAATCAAACTAAAGAGTGGAGAAAATCTCAGTCTTGGTATATAAATGGAAAACATAATGAATGTGAAAAATATCAAATAAGTCTTATTGAAAAATAAAAAACAAAGGTAAATAAAACAAATAAGCGAATCAATTTAAAAACCAATAAGTTAGAGGATGTAAAGAAAATAATAAATATCCTTGAATGGCTGAAAAATTTGATGGTTATCAATTGAACAATGGAAAAATAATTTACTACAATCTCAAAATGATATGCAACTCAGGAGGTGGTCAGATGAGATCATTAAGAGAAGTATATCATTTCATAATGACACAAAAGGGGTATCTTGAAAAATATAAAGATTCAAATGTTTTATTTTTAAATATTTTAATGGGATTATTGTGCAAAGAAAATTAAACTATTGAAGGAATTTGAGAATGAACAAATGTTTATAGGTTCAATGAGTGAGCTAAACAATATGCATTGGTTATTTGAAAAAGAGTGTCCCTAGGCTTTCATGTTTCGATATTTCTTTAGAATCACCTTTAACAAATCACATTACTACTTTGCTACTTGAACAAATTTTATCTTGTCGCATTGGTTATTTGAATACAGTGCCCCTAGGTTAAAAGGGGAGACAAATAAATATACATTGGCTAAAAAGGGGTTTATTTTTTAGGG
>CM068953.1:193284063-193304732 GCA_035128595.1 Eptatretus atami | reverse complement strand
TTTAAACATAAATGGGGGCCGCGCCCCTATATGTAAAACACACGTTCAACTGTTACTTGATCAAAAGCATGTTGATGTAGCTCTTCTTCAGGATGTGCTGGAGCCTACTGTTCTGCAGAGTTGCAAACCACTAATAATGGTTCTTGTTTTTCAGTTCCTTTGATGCGCAGAGCAGGAGTTGCTTTCTGGTTTCGATCAAGTTTTTCATCAGACCAAATTGTTTTTCACGTATTCATGCGAGGTCATTTGGCTTTTGTGGTTTTTTTCTTATGGAGGCTATAAAATCACACTATTAAATGCTTATGTCCCATGTCCAAGTAATCCTGCAAAAAGAAATGAATATTTTTCCCACTTTGACAATTGTTTATCTCAGATTGATTTTAGTGGTCTGTATGCCCTAGCTGGTGATTTTAATTGTACTCTGGAGCCAGCCTCTGGACCGTAAATGGCTTAGAAAACCCCACCCTGAGAGTGCAAAAGGGTTTGCGAACCATTTTAAGCAAAGTATAATTTTGGTTTGATGGGTTGGAGAATTGCAAGCACCGTCAAAGTTTAAACAATATTCGTGGTGTCAAGCTTCAATAACAGGGTATCGTTTGCGTCGCTTAAGGCCGCAGTCGCACCTTGACGTTTTAAGCCAGCTTATGTCCGATTTTTTGAAAAATTTGTCTAAACGCTGCACACGTCGAGTACGTTATGGTACAGTTTTTGGAAAATTAAGAGCCACGCTGAAAAACACTGCCATAACGTCGTAGTTACGGTGGCTTTTCATGCGTTGTACTTTGCAGTTGTCCTGCAAATTTAGCATGCTTGAAATTTTACGAACGTAATGCCAGCGTATGCCTCACACGTTCCGTTACGCTGGCTTATAAGTTGTAGGCACGTTATGCGATGTTGACACACATCGACACACGTTACTTGTAAGTTATCATAAGTCCGAAACACGTTCGAGGTAATGATTGTAGCGTACCCGAAACTTATTTAATAACCTATGAGTAAGTGTTGTAGGCACGTTACACCGATCGTTGCAACACACGTCGAAGGCACGATATAGCGATCGTTGACAACATCGTCGAGGCACGTTACTTGTTAAGTTACTCATAAGTCGAAAACACGTCGAGGCGTAATGCTTAGCGTACCCAAAACTAATTTTCTAACCTCTGAGTAAACGTGCTTTGAACTATGTAAACGTACTCCAAACGCAATAATTGACGTATGTAGACGTATTGATTGGACGTCTGCCGGACGACCACAGAAACTTACTGAACGTGTTTCTATTTACAGCTACCGTATAATGGCGTATTGGCAGCGTTTAAAAAAAAACAAAAAAACAATACTTCCGATATTTCGTCACGTGCCGTTACGTAAGATCATTGATTTCAGTTTGCTCATGTCTTATTGCTTAGTTCCTTCCTCTGTGAATATTTTTCATGATTTAGGAGTATTAGACGTCGACGTCGAAAACTAAAAGCAAATGTCCGAATATATTTTAAAATTCGTGATAGACTTAAAAAAAAAATAAAAAAAAAACAACACAACTATCAGATATTTCGTCACGTGCCTACCACGGAGCCAAGGAAGAAAAAAAAGAAAATGTGCCTTGACGGAGAAAATTAAGTTTCGGGTATGCTAAACATTACTCGACGTGTTTCGACTATACATATTCAGGTGATATGTAGAGTGTCAACGATCGCATATCGTGGCTACAACTTATTCGCCAGCATAGCGGAACGTGTGAAGCCCATAAACGAGCGAACAGTACGTAGTAATTTTCAGCATGCTTGAAAATTTCAACGAGCGTCGAGACGTACCACGAAATATGACAGGCGTAACTTTCATCGTTTTCAAGCGTGCTCTTAACGTATAACACAATTACCATACCGTATTCGACATGTGCCATTTTTTCGGCTTGGCTAATCGTACAAGTGTGAACGCGATTTGACAACTTCCAATTCTCAGGCGGTTATGATTTAAATGCGTGCGGCAGGTTTTTCGGCTACGCCACGGCTGTCGGCGTCGTGCCCAGCGCGAATCTGCCTAAGTTTAAACCCATCGTTGGGCATAGGTTGTGAACGCCGAAAACAAGGCTAAGCAATTCACATTGGTATAAGTTAAATCTAATAAGACACGAAACGTTCTGTGGCCCGTTACTAATAATGTTATGCATATGACCAACCTCAGTTTTGATATACGTCCGAATCTTTAAAAAAAAACATCAAAAGTTCAGCGTAAAGCAGCGTTTTACATACATTTTCATACGTTGCATTGCTGGCCTAAAAAACGTCAAGTGTGACTGGGCCTTTAGATAGTTTTAATGTTTAATTTTTCGGAACTTATTTGTTCTAGCAATTTTCTCTCTGGGCTTTTCGGATCACCACTAGTTTCTTTAAAAATTAACTTTTCCCTATCTTCAACGTAGGAGATTGCCTATGGGCCTCTAATGTTAGTTTCTGGAAGACATTGTTTTTTGCAATGCTTTTTTAGAATCTTTTGAGGACTTCTCCTTTAAAGGAAGAAAAACACTTTTCAGCAGCAACCACATGGTGGGATATTGTAAAAATCACACATAAATCTTTTGTCAGCAGTATAAAAACTTCAACACTCTCGGGATTGTGGTCTTTCGATGATAACGATTCTAGAAAAAGAGGTTTAAGAATTGCAAAGAATCCTCTTGAGTTCGACAGAAATCAAGGATTAGTAAAGAATTTTAACTAAAAAGAGCTCTTCACAGCCTTTCAATGGAAAGGGCTATAGGGGCTTTAGTGCGGCTTTAGATTAAAAATTTGAGTCTTTTTGACACTCCATCAAAGTTTATTCTTCTCGTTGGAGAGGAAAACTAAAAACACAACAACAATTATTATCTGTACATCACCTGAAAGGAGGGATAGTAAGTGACCTAAGATGATTAAAAGATTGTAGTCGAATTATTTTTTCTCTTTAATTCTGTGCGAAAAAGATTGATTTGAATGTTGCAAAGCTTTCATGAACCTTTACCTAAGTTGTCTGAGTCGCAGCGAGCTCTTTGGAGGTTCCATCACGCTGGAGGAGTTGGGTCTGCTCTTTCCAGTATGGTCGCCCGGGAAAGCTCCTGGTCTGGGATGGTATCCTTGTAATTTACAAAACCTTTGGGCACATTATCAGGTCCCAGATGCCCTCATTGATGATGGCATCTGGACGCTTGTGGTCTGGTTTGCATTTAAAAGCACAAAAGAGGAAGCTCAGCAGGCGATTTTTTAGTCAACAAATGGTAATGAGAGGATGTCAAGGCAGACACCAAATTGTCTCCAAACATTTTATCACCATAATAGCTCCCTAACGGCAAAGGACAATGTCCCGCCGTAAAAACCACTAAAATAATAATATATAAATGAAAAGTGCACAATAAGCAAGAAATTATGAACACAGTCGCGTCAAGAGTGGGTAAACTGCCAAGCAGGCCTGCTTATCCCCTTTCTTCTCTCAAAAATTCTGTAAGCTCTCTTCTCTCACTTTCTATGCCTCGGGTGAAACGAGAAAGGGGGAGGAAAACGCCACAAAGGTAGGAGGGTCGAGTTGGGGGGAAGGGGAGAAGAAATGAGCGAAAGAGAACGACACAACTGTGAACAATGAACAGCAGCACATATTGGGCAAATGCCATGACACCAACAAAATACAGAGAGGAGAAAGGGAGAAAGAGAGAGAGGAAAGAGAGAGAGAAAGAGAGAGGAAGAGAGAGAAAGAGAACAGAGAGAAAGAGAAAGAGAGAAGAGAGAGAGAGAGAGAGAGAGAGAGAGAGACGAGAGAGAGAAGACGAGAGAGAGAAGAGAGAGAGAAGAGAGAGAAGAGACTTTTAGGTCCTTTTATAACAAAAATAATGCAGATGATAAAAAAATTCAATAAAACAAGATGTGCAATGAACACAATACAACAAAGGAAGGCAAATTTTAATATGCAAAGGATCATCCTATAAGCTGTTTCTTTTTTTTTACAATAATAAAAATAGTAGATTCCTTTGGATGCATTGAACAGAAACTTACTCAAACATAAACATGGATGTTTTTTTTTTTTATGAAACAAATGATATCGTAGAAAGACCAACAGCATTTGAGTGAGTATGAGAATATGCAATGTAAAAGTGAAGTGGTTGGTTACATATTGAATGAATCGAAGAGAAAAGACCAACTAAAGTAATAAATTAAGACAGGTTAAAGAGTAGAAGGCCAGTGGGTTTTTACCAAGAACCAGGGAATTTAATGACAAAGCAAGGATCTAATGGAAGCTTGGATACTATGGAAAAAGCAAGAACATCAAAGCCCAAGGTCAGAACGTGTGGTAAGAGTGTGGTCGGGCCTCACATGTGAATAGGCGTGCAGCATAAACCAACAAGAAAGAATGATCTTTATTCACCTCATTAAAAAGCAAATATAATAAGAATGAACCCTGTAAAATATTAATTAATATTGCATTTTCCAAAAACAAAGTTGCAAGCTGTATTTGGATGAAAACTTTTGACTTTTTTTCAAAAGCAAGAGTTATAGATGATTCATCAATCTTGACAACAATAAAAATATACTAAGATAATTTTTTTTAAGGAAATACGTTAATGACCCTCCAAACTTTCAATCGACACAACTTTCAAAATGACGTATTTTTTGTCCAGATTTTCTCGGTGTGAATGCGCAGACCCGCAGTAACAAAGTAAATTGGGGGTGAACCTGGCATGATTCTTAGCATCCCAGATAAAGATTGTGGGAATGGAAATGACTAAAGCAAACTTTTAAAGAAGCTGAAAGGACTTAAAAAAGTATTCTTTTGTTTGTGCAGAGGGTGTGCCTCTGCACAACAAAACAGTTGAGAACTTCCTGATCACTCGTGCCCGAAGAGTCATATGGCTTCAACTCCAGTGAGTCCATCCGTGAAAGGCCAAGATGGGTGTTCTACCAGCCTTTCGTGCTTCTTAAACACCAATTGGAAGGTATATCTGGGGCTTGTCAATGCACAGGGTAAGCTAAATAAGTTGATGTACTATCATCATGTTTGTGAGGAGGGGGGAGGTCGGAGTGTAAGTTTTATGGGCTGTGAATGTATGATGTGCATATATTTCTTGGTTTGGCTTCTGGAGCCACAAAATGAATTGTACTCATTTTTTGCATCTATTGGTGAAAGGAGAAGCCATTCCATTTTGTGTGTAATATAATATATATATATATATGATATATATATGTATATATAACATATATATATATATATATATATATATAATATAATATATATTTTATATTTTCCCGGATGACGGGGAAAATGAACAAAATACATACATATTTGTGTATACATATAATATATATATATATATATATATATGATAATATATATATATATTATGCAGTGCAATTGGGAATTGTTTGAGCTATCTCCAACCCATTGGTGGGTTTTAAGGGATGCACGAAGACATACCAGGTCTCAAGTATCCACCTCCCATTTCTTTATGTGTGTTTGTGTGTGGTGTGTGTGTGTGTGTGTGTGTGTGGTGTGTGTGTGTTGTGTGTGTTATAACCATGGCTGCACTAGCGAATTGCATGAACAGTAAAATGGTCAATAACCCAACTCCCCTTCTTTCCACGGATTTTTCTCGTGTTACAATATTTTCCACGAAGTCCGATTTTATTCATCAAACACAACAATTATGGTTCCTTGAAATAGCCACTCTTTCATCTAAATGCTTGAAAATTTATGTTTAAAATGAGAATTTGAATCAAGATTTCATGGTGGTTATGCAGGTTAAAATGTGGTGGCAAGCCAAAACTGAAAATGTGTAAACACATGCAGCGCATGTGTTTAAAAGGCCTTATTAGCATTTATATGTCATTTTGAAAAGTTCCGTATTCAAAACGAGGATTGTACATATTAACATTTCGGTTTTAAATCAACATAATTTTGCAGATGTATGCCTGGAGTAAGAGGATCCTACTTAATTGCTTTTTTTCAGCTTGAATGCAGAATAGCCATTTTGGAACAAAAATACAGCTCAGAATCCCAAAGGCAGTCCCAAGGAAGGAGCAAACATTTCAGAGGCGGTGGAATATTTCCCTTTGTACTTGCATAAGGCTTGGAACAAAGGCGCAAACCATATCAGAGAGGCAGAATGAAGCATACTGAAGGTAACATCTTATCTCACTGAATGATGGCGAAAGTTCAGAGATTCAAGAAAAACATAAACATAATTAAAATCAAGAGTCCCCAGGTATAGGAAAAAAGCACTGATTGGACCAAACAGGTGATGAATCTCGACACTCCATAATGACGGTTCGGTTTTGCCGATAATTCCTTTCATGTGGCTTTGAGGGATTCCACAAGAACCCATGAATACACAGTACGCAGTTGAGGACTTTCACACCCGAGCAACACAAAAACTTGTGGATTTACTTTCTCAACATTATCCCAGAAGCCAATATGTGGAAGTGGATCTGAAAAATGTTTCGTTTAGGTCAACTCTGAGGAGGTAATAAAAGATGTTTACTAAAGGAAGAAATTATGATTTGTATTTATGATAAGATAAAAACAAGTGAAAATCGAAATGGATGTTCAGCTGAAGCAAATTATATGTCCAGTAAGGGTTTTTATTCCTGGTGTCCAATTATCTGGAGTGATATAATTTTGGTGTTCTTTGAGGAGACGTGGATCCATCAGGAACACTTATTATTTTAAAAGAGTAACAGTTTTCTCATAAAAAAATTAACAAGATATTAAGATTTTGTACATTAGATTTGTGAAAAAATGCGAGTATTTTTTCTCAACGTGACACCTTGCAATCAGTCGACTTCCTTTTGATCTCAAGTGATCAGTGGCTCACAGAAATGTATCCATCATGAGTTTGGGATGCAGTGTTAATTAAACGCTTTTGAACTTTGTGTTATTCTCCACATTGTTTTGTAAAAACTCAAAGCGGTGCATATTAATCGACTGTGTGATGATTAAATCATTGCTTTCATTAAAAGCCGTAATTCTGAAACCTTACCTTTCTTTATTTGCAAAAGTGTTTCATAGGTCCTGCTTATAACGCAAGAAATAACAAGCACAACGGAAGTTGGAGGCAAGTGTTTGCCTGTATTGGACAGGTTGCATCTGTGGTTCACCTACAAACTAATGGTACAAACAAAGCAACCTGTCAGTGCAAAAGTAAATTCCAATATCCCATTTGCAATCTCAATGAAGCAGATAACATCATCAACGCTGATGAGAAATTTGTGAACACAAGTCCCAACCTGCAGTTACATGCCAGCAGGATAACACTTAGAGGGTCTGAAAAGCTCAAAAACTCTACAGGCATCCGTACACAACCATTATTTTTCCTTTCGTCGACCAGAACATCTCTGGACAGGAATAGCAGTTGGGGGATCTGTGCACATTTCATCATAATATCTCCATCACAGTCCCGTTGGAAAGAATTAAATGAAGTCGTCTTGTATTATTTGTATATCTCAGCTCCAGAAAATTGTTAAATTTCCCATTTAAAAGTAGAAAAAAACGCTGAGCAATGATGATTGCAATCCTCCATTGAGTTGAAAGTGGAAAGTTGATGTAGGTTATTTGTTCAAGTTGATTTGTTCTCTGAACTTTTATAACAATCCACTTGTGCTGGTGTATGCTTTTTTCACCCAACTATGTGATTTAACTGTCTCTCTCTTCTCTCTCATTATCTCTTCATCCATAATTCCCTCCACTCACCCCATCTCTCCCTCTCCCCATTTCCCTCCTCTCCCATCTCTCCCTCTCCCATCTCACCCTCTCCTCTCCTCTTGATCTCTTTTCCCTTTGCTAATTCACCATTTTTCTCCCTATTCTCTCCCCTTTATAATCAGTGTTTTCTATTCGATTCCTATTTATTGAAAATAAATAATTGTATTTTTAATTTGCTATTTTCTTAAATTATATAAATGTGCATTTTTGTTTTTTATTTATTCTCCTTTACTTTCCTCGTTATATTTTAACAAGTTTAATGAACAAGCGACTCCATGAGCATTGTAGCATGCAAAAAAAAACTCAAGCAGTTTAAAACATTCCCAAGAGTAGAAATATGTAATATATTAATTAGAAGGGCATACCAGTTGTGTTGGAGTATGGGTTCCATCACCCCACAAGGAATCAGGCCAAAGCAACAGAAAGGTTCCCCCTTTTGTCTGACTCCTCCGTGTACTTTGTTTGCAAGGATCAACTGCTACAGAATGTTGGATACCTGTGAAATAATGCATGATTTCATAAAACAACGCATGAGAATTAATTTTAACGCACCTGGAATGGTAGTTCCGGGAGCTTATGGGATGAGCGGCCTCTCGTCCGTCAGTCTGTTGTCCCGTATCATCCATCGTCAACAAAAATACTTTCAAACTTCTTTCTAATGAAACTACACATACGATTTTGATGAAACTTGACGCACAACATTCAGTCACCGGAAATGTACCAAAGATTGTTCAGGCAATTAAAAAGAATCGTCCCTTCGGGGGAACTACGGGGTGGCCTCCAAAAATAGCTATTTGCTTTCTCTGTTGGAAACTACACATGCAAATTCTGATGAAACTTGACCGCAGAGCCCTTCAATCAACCATGACCTTCCCGAGATGGTTTTCATGTGCCAATAAAAAACCATCAGTGTCAGAATAGGGTAAACGTAGGAAGTTCTTTTGGGGGGGGGGGTTCAGCCCCGCCCAAAGTGATATCTGCATTTTCTTCTCAGAAAGACACAGCAGACCAATGAAACTTGGATCACTAACTTCATCATGATGGTGTACCAAAGTTTTATTTATTATTATTCGAAAAAATGGGAGTTGCTTATGGGTCTGAGCGGGGGTTGCCCCCCAAATATGCATGTGCATTCTTTCTCTGAACAACTACACAAGCCCAATTTTCAATGAAACGTTACTACAGCCTCCTCCCATGATGTACCAAAGATTGTTTTATGTATTTAAAAAAAATCGGGGTCAAAGCAATCGTGGTTCATCGAAGCATCGTGTTCCTGTCCTGGCCATCGTGGTTCACGGAGTGGTTTGTCCTCATACCACATTGGTAATTTCCATTCTCAGAAACTAAACCACAATTCTAAATGAATTTGAGGACAACCTTCAATCACCCATGATGTACCAAAATATGTTTCAAGACAATGAGAAAAATCGGGGTGTAAAGGGATGTCATGGGGGGTTGCCCCGCAAAATATGAATTTTCCATTTTCTGTGAAACTACAACACACTCAATTTGATTAAAACTTTACGACAACCATACATCCCGCGTGAATGACAAAAATTGTTCACACCATTGAAAAAAATTGGGATTAAGGGTGTCTACAGGGGGTTGCCCCACAAAAGAGGTTTTGCCTTCTTCTCAGAAACTACACATACACAGTTCCGATTAAACTTGACCACAACCTTTCAGGTCATGCCAGATTATATCTGGGAACTTGCTACAGGTATCATGTAAACCTGTACAAATCTGTTCGCATGGTCGGTTTGTCGGCGACTAAACCGTCTCCCCCACCAGGTTTTTTGGTGAGGAGGGTGTTTGGATTATTATGGACACCTTGCAGGATTAAAAACAAACCTGTCAAAGGGCGGAAGGAAGCTTCCTTGTGAGGCAACGGCCATCCCACATCTAGTGTCCAACTCTGTCTGCGGACACCCTCCTGCGTTGTGTTAACTTCTTATTAGGAGGTTGGGGCAGGCATTTGCACGTGGCCACCGTAAAACCCTTCATTCCGCAAAGCACAAAACGCAAAAGAAATCTGAAAACCACCTCGTGGGAGTAACCCTTGTGCAGCTTCCTTCGCAGGTCAGCTACCGGATGAAAGGGATTGGGGCAAAGCCTTCGGGAACCCCTCTTTGAAATGATAAGGGGTAAACCACGGGGTAACCATCCTGAAGTCAGAATTTGCGGGAGAGTGTGTCGAGCTGGTGCTGAGGTACGTCCCCAGAACGGCGGACTCCTTGGGTTAACCTGAGGTGGTCCCTTCGGGTGGGTGTCTGTAGTGTCTAATTCCTAAGAGAGGATGATCACCTGTCTCTGTTATCTCTGAGCTACACGTTTGGACATCGGTATTGCAGCCTCTCTGAGGTTTCGGACACCGGCATTGCGGCGAGATCATGGTGGGTGGTTCACACTTAACTTTTGGTCTGGTTCGCTCTGATGTTTACCATTCACCAAGGAGTTGCTGTAGCTTGTCCAATAAGCTGACATCAAATGATAATTAAGGTAACACCAGTCCAACGGGAGCGTATTATGAGACCAAATGATTCAATCACTCCTTAGGTGTCATTTCCCTGGGTCCTCTGTTTATGCTCCGACTGAGGGCGAGGTATCTCACCATGAAGGATTGCATTCATGCCACACACACTGCGAGTGCTGTGGTTGATCAAGTGCCCCAGACGAGATAAACTTCTAGTCTTGGGGATTTCGATGCAGTCGAACTGGAACTGATAGTGATGGTTATGAGACATGTGTTGGTCACCATGGTTGGAAACTGTGAACCTGATAGCATAATTTCCTAGACTTGCAAGAGTCATGGCTTTGGGTGGGCTGGTTCCATGGTTTCAAAGCGCCCTCCAAGTTCATCGCTGGACTTAAGTATCCAAACGCTGGGTGTTGGGGCAAAGGAGATTGACCATGTCCTCGTATGATGGTTTGCTGGAGGATGGTCCAGAAACTGCAAGGGTTACTGGGTGCTCAGTTCCTTAATACTGACCACACGGCTTTTTTGTAACAACTGTGACGTTGCAACCTTAAATCCAGCAGAATGGTAACATCCCAGGCTCGGCTGGATGTTGCCAAGCTCAAGGATGAGAGGTTAGCTGTAGAGTTTTTCGAAACAGGCTGAGTGGAGAATTTGGGGGGTCCTGTGTGCTTTTGGGAGGTCCTGAGGGTTGTGGAGGTGCTTCAGACCAACGCCATTGATGTTGTCGGTCGGGATATGTCTTGGACTCACCGTAGGCAAGAAGATTTTTTCTCTCAAGAGACACTGGATACCATTGACCAGAGTCGCAGGGCCAGGCCTGAATGGCAGAGCTTTGCTGTTGTTCAGGGAGCTGAAGGGCGTAAAACTTGTACGTGCGTTAAGGGCGACAAAGGAGGCACAGATGGTCGAATCTGTGAGGGGGGAAGAGCATCAACCTGGTGGTCAAATGATTCTCGTCCTGCTTACAGAGGAATTTGCGCATTGGCATTCCATGCTAAGCCCATCCCTCCGGTGTACTGCAAGTGAGAGGAGAGGGTGGTAGGCTCTTGACAGAGGAGTCCGAAGTGAAGGCCCGCTGGGCCGGTTACTTTGAGCTGTTGTACTAGGACTGATCCCCAGCTGTCGACCTTGGACATCAGGGGTGTTACAAATCCCTGTTTCTCTGACCTCATCAACTCTGTGGTCCAACCTTCGCTGTGGAAAAACACAGGCTGCGGTGAACCGGTTGAAATGGGGGTAAAGCTCCAGGGGATCTGTGGGCATCACTAAGCTGAAACTTCTCAAGGCTGGTGGAAATGCTGCGCACTCAGTGTCGTTGCATGTGTTCTGTGCTCTGCTCGGAACACAGGGCATCATCCCAACTGACTGGAAGAGGGGCCTTGTTGTCCCTCTCTGGAAACGGATGGGAGATTGCCAAGACTGCAACAACTACGAGGGGTGACGGCTGCTCTCAGTGCCGGGCAAGTTTTGCTCGGATAATTTTTGGATAGAATTCGCCCCCCACGGTGCTTCAGCACCAAAGCGGTCCAGAGCAGTCAAGGGCTTTCACACCAAGTGGTAAACGATTTGACCGTAATTGCTTCTTCATGACCCTCTAACTGAACTGCAGGACGAGAGTTTTCGGCAGGGGGCTGGCTGCATCCTATATGTTGATCTCTTGCAAAGCGTTCGATTCAGTGGATCAGGATGCCCCTCTGTGAGGATTCCTTGCCTTCGTGGGGTGCCAGCAAAACTGATCGATCTGATATCTGAACTCTAACTATCTGGTACTGAGAGTGCTGTGAGATGTGGTGGTATCCATCTCTGACTTATTTCCAGTTGTTAACTGGAGTTTCGACAGGGAGGTGTGTACTGGACCCCCCAATTTCTTCTGCTCTCTTCTTCACCTTCAAGAGGACTTTTAACACCACTTGGCCTGAATTCTAGGGAGGATGTCGGAGAGATCAAGCTGCGGTGCAATCGTTTGGGACCTCGCTCACGCACTCTCAGACCACTTGATTTCCGCACGATGCACTCGCAATCATTTTTGCCACGCGAGCGACTTTTGATATCTTTCTCGGCGGGTGATTCGCTGAATGAACAGAGTCGGGAGCTGCTGGGATTATGGTTTCCTGGGTCAAACTACACGATCCGCACCGCTTTCAATGACATATTGGCGCTCGCCTGCTGTCCTGTCTGTGCCTGTTTGTGTTCTCGTGAGAACTCTCTGAGGGTCGTCCGGAGAGTTTTCCAACCTACCTCGGCAGTGATATTTCATGTGTCTGCTGGCTTGTGAGTCAGAGGTTAACAGACGGTCCTGGCTCCGAAACGTGGGGAGTCCATGGATTCACTGGATAATGGGGTGTGGCGCTGCCGGTACCTGTGCGGAAGGAACGAAAGTCTGAGTCTTTCAGGTCCTAGGTGCTTTCCGTCTTGCTCTATGGAATGTGAGACTCGGCTGGTGACCAAAGGATCTGAGATTGAGACAATTTATTTTGGTATCAGGTCTCTTCGGAGATCCTTGGCTATCGCTGGTCGGTACTTTGTGTCCAACGACGGTTGCTGAGAGAGACTCAAATGAAGATTTGTTACCTGCATATCCATAGCATCAGCTTGGCGCGGCTGTATGGGCATGTTGGGCTCGTTTTCCCGACGCTGATCCTGCTCATCAGATTTCTCATCAGCGAGGGAGCCTCGTGAGTGGAGGAGGCCCAATGGGCCAACCTCATGCCTCGTGGGTTGCAGGCAGGTTTATCAGATCTCAAAGGAGATTGGGATGGCCAGGCATCTGCCTGGTGGATGGCCAGGACGGAGGCCCTGGATACCGCCGAAAGTGGACGCAGCGACGGCGCTGCTCTGTCGCAATGCTCCCATACCGTGACCTGAGGGAGTTTTCCCCCACAAAGAGGTATTGCTTTCCTTCTCAGAAACTACACACACATTCTCTGGTGAAACTTGACACAACCTTTTCACCCGTGATGGTACAAAACTTGTTCACGGCATTGAAAAAAAAAAACAATCTCTGGGTATTTACTTTCTTCTCTGTTACATATTTTGTGGGCATCGCATGCTACGGTGGTTCGCCCTGGTTGTCTTATGCCAGCCACTACCAGGTGAGCACACCAGGGGTAATAGCCACTGTTTACTTTTCAATATGGTCAAAAATTATTTGCAAAGCAAATATATTATTTATTTATTATAGAGATTCACATCGTGCCCCAAAAATGTTTATATTTTTTTGGGCAGTTGCATTTTGTTAAAGAAATGTACCGCGTACTAAAAATATTTTATAAATATAACAAAATAAATGAATAAAACACCCAACCCCCTAAATTTATAGACTTTATAATCAAGCCAGTGGATGCAACGTGCCTTCTTCGATATCACTGATGATGTTGGACATATTCATCGCATACATTCCCATTGTTTTTGATGGCAATTGGTTCAAATAAATAATTTTGGCCTGAGGCCGGCATATTTATAACGTTTCTACTTCCGGCATCAGTGGCGACTGCCTCACGCCGTTAAGGCTCTAATTGTCCCAAACAAATGTGATTCGGGGGCGAAAGTGGGAAACAAACTGCAATCCTCGGTTAGGCTTTCCCAATCTTGTATGGGACAATGGTCAAAGCAACTGGGGAGGGTGTTTTCGCAGAGGGTCTCCTGCAGGGGTTCCAGGACAGATGGTATCCCTGCCGCCATAAAGAGAACATTGACCACGGTTGTTTAGGCCGTGTCTAAAGATTGACCGCACTAAATTAGCTCCAGTCAATTAGCCTCCAGACGTCTAGCAATGGATCAAGTCATCATGCTTTGTCGATAATAGTTTAGGTGGAGGCTTTGGGAGATGGGGGCACAAAGGAAAGAGTGCAGTCGTTGATGCAAAAACAATCTTATAATCCAGGCGGGAGCCAACTGCTTTAAATTGGCCAAGGTAAGCTGACAGTCATCACCAGTGATGCATGGTTGAGGATGGTCAACTCAACACTTGTTGATCATTGATGTTGAGGGCCATGTGGTCAACGGGCCAATGGCATTCTGGAGGTCAGCCAGCAACTTTCGCGGTTTCTTCCTAAAAGATGTGTCATCAAGTCATTATTTGAACTCTGACTGAACATCCCTCGGCTAATGGGTCGATGCCCAGGGAAAATATACGTGGCCTGAAGGGGTCACCTGTTTGAAATGCCAAGTTGCTGAATTAAATTGGCTCAAATTGCCAATTTTACAGATCTGAATGCCTGGTGTATGGCTGCAAGATGAGGGGATAAAATACTGGGAGTGCATCCTTCGTAACTTCAGACAAAAAAGGTCACGCCTCAAGCAATTAAATGCATTACACATGTATATCTTGAGAAAGAATAGATGAAGAGGCGGGTTTGTTAGGTAAACGTCTGGCAGCTGTGAAACTGCCTTCACACCCACCTTTAGTTGAATAGCCCAACTGGACAATACGAAGCTTAGCCACGGCGATCTTCAGGAAAGGAATCAGACCTGCGCCTTGTTCGCCGAAACGGTGGCAAAGTATTGCCCCCAGCGTTCGGCACGAACACCAACCAATCCTCCTTGGTTGAGTAAATAAATTTGCACTTAAAAAAAAGAGGATGCACAGCTTCCGAAACCTCTCCCCCAGAACAATATCATAAACAGGGTAAAGAGAAGAGAGTAAGCACCCCCCCCAGAATCAGCAGAATTTCCCTTGCCAAAAAAAAGCTGAAGAACGTCCTGGTCTCTGGAGGAGGCTTCTCGGTGTCGGCGTCATTTGGTATGTTCAATTAGCCGTTTTGTCCTGCGCGCGCTCTGCGCCGTGTCACGGCCACCCAATCGACATGGTACTCTGGCACATACTGTAGATAAACCTTTTTGTCTCTGTAATGTCAGGCCGAAAAAATCTGCAAGGGCAATTATGTGAAGCCTTGGAAGGAGTTTTTTGTGAGGTTCACTGGCTGCACCTGGAAGGGTTTGAGGTTAACAGGAGTTGCAGCTGAAACCCGAATCCGATAAATGTTCATAATTTTTGATGTTTGTTTCATCGGTTTCCTTCTGTTGAGTCCATTGAAGTAGTGTTTTTCGGTCTTTTCAGTTTAATACAGTGACTGTACATACCGGAAACAATACATATCAGAGACGAACTGAAGGAGGTAGGTACTTTCTTGTGTGTTCCAATTCATTTTCCATAAGATTTCAGCGTTGGTTGGTAATGTGGAGTTTTTCCTCTGGAGGAGCTTGATGACTTAAAATCAAACCAACAACTTTTTAAACTGCAAGCTTGGACCATTCTGCATCTAATTGCCAGTTTCATCAATTCATACGAGTTTCCAAGATGGAATCTCCATTTTCTATCAATTCACCAATCACCGAGGTTGTTGATAATTCGACATTCCTGAGATAAAACAAAGAAGGCTAAACCACATGGTGTGAATGCAAAATCATTGGTGAAGAAGTTCACTTTATTCAGGCAATATAATACAAGCTCTACAAGTATTATCATTTGGATAAAGTTTTAATAAACAAGAACATATAATTACGAAGCAGTTTAATACGTAACATTTTCAAGAATCTCAAAAGCTGTCACACATAGGTCTTTCAGAGAAAAAATAAAATAATAAAAGAAAGAAAAGAAACACAAAATAAGGAACAACTTATATTTAAACAACTCTGTCAACAAGGTGAGGAATATGACTATATCATCAAATATAAAATCATTTGCATGTTTCATCTGTCAAATGCAACTGTTAACTGAAAACTTAAAGCAAACAAACCTCAAATACAAAGTGTTTGCTGCTCTTTTTCCTGATTTTTACTTTTGCTATCTGTGATCATATATTGTTGTTGTTGTCGCGGTTTGTCCAGAAGACAGGTTCAAATCCGGTGAGTCCTCCTCATACAGACCTTAAACAGTGAAAAACATTTTGAAAACACTTCTGCACGATGTCGTGTGCAAATGCTGCACAACCAATCACCAGATTGGGGGAGCTGAATCGGTCCGAGCGTGAAGCGAATTGAGTACCACTTTATCACAGACAGTTAGGGCCAAGCGAGCCTGATGGATGGTGCTTTGTGTAGGTGTGGGCATTAATTGCCGCTGGCTAGCCAACTCCATCCCCTCACGGCTTTTCCTAAATCACCAATGAAGAAACCATGAGCGCCAGAATTCACCCTGAGACTCGCGCAATAAGTCTTATTATAATCTTCTGTACTCGTGAAATTTGGGTTTTGGGTAAATTAACATCCCTTTGAGATATTAACGGCCATATGTAGTTACAATCCTTTATCAGGTACATCCTTTGGACACCCCTCACTCCCAGGGGTCTTAAGGGTGAAATCCTTGGTCTTTCCTCGCTGGGCGACTTAAGCACCATGCTCTTTGGCCTGCTCAACCATCGCCTTGACTTGGAAGTGGCACAAAAATTCTGTAAGGATAAAGGTTTTTTTTTCCCACTTTCCTCACTCTATGATTCGATTGCCTGTTCATCATAGTTAACGAATCATTGGGCAATTGTAAATGCTTATAAATGCCCAGAAGATTGCCAGCGTTCAATCACTTTATTTTCATTTCCACATATGCCATAACCTTGAGAATCTCTTAAAATAAAGCCTGAATTACAAAAATGTAAGCTCCAGAATTAAACTTAACAGGCAGTTAAACAACTGCGTAAAAAAGTGTTTTCCTTTGTCCACTGTTCGGACATTGCCTGATAGTTTCCTGTGCCGCAGGGTTTTATCATCGGCAATATCGTATCACTTGCTAAGAAATAGATATATAGTTTGGAGTGCTTGCTTTTGAGTGCTTTAGCCACTTGCCGAGTTCCCTGCAGTTGATAGCGGTGGGGTTCCTGTCCCGATTTGGATATCTACAGTCAATGTTGATATAAAGCACGAGGTACGTTACACAGCACACAAGGACATACAAATGGGTATATTTGGATCTGCAAGGGTCCTCTTCTCGGTTGGTGTGGGCATGCATGCCCTGTTACGGGCCCGTGCTGGCAAAAGATTTCATCCGCTATCTTATGGAGTTTTCATCAGGTTTTCCTTTGTCCTCGTGAATTGTTTCTAAAGCAATTGGTGGCAGGTGTGGCTTTCAAAGGTTTACATTGTTTCTCTTGTGAGTTTCAAAGCAAATAAATTTGGATAAGCCAATTTATGAGACATTTGTCATTTAACGTGGTTTTCTAAATTACCGAGGCCAAATTAGTTTCCTCCTAACACGCTGATAGGTATAAAGATTATTTTATGCAGCATCTCCTTGAAAACATCGATAAATGCAATGTTGTTTTCTCTGTTATTTGATTCCCGCAAACAATGGTTTTAAGGCTCCTCAGATTTTTGGATTGTGTGCAGTATGTAACTGTAGTAACAATGCACACTGACCTCGAGTCTGCTCTGTTCCAAGAAAAAATGGCTAATATGGGCCAAGATTTGTGTTGTGTGTGTGGTGTGTGTGTGTTTGTTGTTGTTTGTTTTTCATAAAAGCATAACATTGTCTCTCTGTTAACGTTCCGCCCCACCCCCCAACCCCCGATGTGTGTGTTGTGTTAACCAAGATTACAAAAATAGGAAGTCCAGATTTGAAAGTATCAGCAGTTTCCGACTCCCCAAACGTGTTGATTTGTCAATTCAACTTGGCACGGGCATTCCGGTGCACAGTTGTACTGACGGAATTGTAATCATTTGCCAAAGCCCTGTGTTCCGTTTGGAGTCTTGAGTGAGTGAAACTCCAAAAGAAGAATATACTCATTTGTAAAGGAAATTCCGATAACGCAATGCTTTAAGAAACAGGTGCAAAGGCCAATGAGGATAAACCTGAAAGAACCTTCCATAAGATATGGGATGAACTATGTACCTGGGCACAAGCTGTGCAGGACAGTTTCTGTGGTCCTGAATCGAGATGTGGAGTTATCAGTTACGACAAGGTAGAGGAAACGTATAAGTGCACACGGACGTGGTACATATGGGTAGATTGGATCTGTGTGGACTCTCCGTGGATGAAGTGGGACATACCATGCCTGTTACGGATTGCCGTGATGGCAAAGTTAGAAGAGGGGGCTTGTTGAAATTATGGAAGAGGGCCTTGTTGTCCCCTGCTTCTGGAAAGGGAAGGGTGATCGCCAGACTGCACAACTACCGAGGGTGATGCTGCTCTTCAGTGCCGGGCAGGTCCTTTTTGCTCGGATAATTCCTTGATAGCGTTTCGGCCACCATCTGCTTGAGCCCAGCGTCCAGAGCAGTTCCGGCTTTACACCAAAGATGGTCAATCGATTGACCGATATCCTTTCTCTTCCCGGTCCTATTGGAACGCAAAGTCGAGAGTTTCGGCAGGGGCTGTTTTTTGCAGACCTATGTTGATCTCTGGTAAAGAGTTCGATTCGCGAATGCGGGGATGCCTCTGGATGATTATTGGTCTTCCGTGGGGTGCGACAAAAACTGGATCGATCTGATGTCTGTTTAAACTCTACTCTGGTACTGAGAGTGCTGTGAAATGTGGTGGTGCCATCTCTGTCTTCATTTCCAGGTTGGTACTCTAGTTTAGGTCAGGGGTGTGTAACTGGGCCCCCCACACTTTTCAAGCACGTTTGTAGCGGATGGATTCTAGGAGGAAGTCGGAGAGATCAAGCTGCGGTGCAGTCGTTTGAATGTCAACATCTCGGACCTTGATTTTGCAGATGATGCAGTCATCTTTGCACGGAGACCCTTGATATCTTTTGGTGGCCCTTCGAGGTGCTGAATGAGGAGTCCGGAGCAGCTGGGAATTCGGGTTTTCTTGGGTCAAAAACTAAGACCCAGGCTTTCAAATACAATCTTGGATGGCTGCTGTCCTGTCTGTGTTCTGTTTGTTGGTGCAGGAAGTTAGGTCGTTAGGAGAGATTCAACTGACCCTTGTCAGTGATATTCATGTCTCTGATGGCTGTGAGTCAGAGGTCAATAGATGTCTGGTCGGGCCTGGGGAGTCATGGATTCACTGGATCATGGTGTGGCGCTGCCGGTACCTGTGCGGGAGGACGAAAGTCCCCGAGTCTTTTAGGATCCTTGGTGATTCACAGTCTTGCGCTTTGGATGCGATACTTGGACTCTGACCAGGATCTGATTGGAGACTTAATTCCTTTGTTACCAGGTTCTCTTCGGAGAATCCTTGGCTATCGCTGGTCGGATTTTGTATTCCAACGAGCGGTTGCTGAGAGAGATCGGATGAGATTTTGTTACCTGCATAGACCGAGCGTCAGTTTGCGGCTGTTATTCGTGTCCTGATCGATATGTTGCGTTATCAAGTTACGACAAGGTAGAAGGTACGTATACAGCACACATGGACGTGCTACATATGGGTAGATCGCGGATTGTGGTGACTTCCGTGGATGTGTGGACATACCATGCCTTGTTAGGATGAGTGCTGGGAAAGTTGGAGAAAGGGCTTTGGTTGAGTATGGAACAGGGGCCCTTTTGTTCCCTCTCTGGTAAGGGAAGGGGTTGATCGCCAGACTGCCAACAACTTACCGAGGGTGGACACTGCACTCAGTGTGGGCAAGGTCTTTTTGCTCGGCGTAATTATTTGATAGGGTTCGCCACCCTGTGCTTGAGCACCAGCGTACAGAGCAGTCATGGCTTTACACAAAGAGGTCACGATTGAACTGTTCCTGTCAATCACGTTTAAAATTGGAGCACTCTGAATGCGGCCCCATGTGGCGTCGTTTTCCTGACGCCGATCCCTGCTACACACAGTTCTCTCAGCGAGGGAGTCGTGAGTGGAGGAGGCCATGGCCGACACAGTCTCGCGGTTGCAACAGGTTGACCAGCATCTCAGGGGATGGGGATGGGTCCCTGGCATCTGCCTGGGAGGTGCCAGAACGGAGGCCCCTGGAGTACTGGTGGAAAGTGGACGCAGCGACGCGGCTGTTCTGGCACATGCTCCCATACCCTGACCTTTCTTCTAATTATATACACCATCTGTGTCGGTGTGGCGACCTGTCCAGGATTGTGACCAATAGCCAAGGGAGACTGTTAAGCATCACAACGCTCTGCACAGAGTTTTATGGTTTGCAAATGGATGGTATGGATGGTATGATACACAATTCCGATGAAAGTTTCATACAACGCTTCATCACCCATGATGTAGCAAAGATTGGTTCATGACATTGTAAAATTTGGGGTCCAAAGGGTCCTTCGGGGGGGGGGGGGGGGGTGTTTGCCTCCCCAAATATTGTTATGTTTTGTGGGGTCGATGAAGATATTTCATAGAGAAGTTAGATTGAATGAGATTTGCTTGTCTTGGTGGACGTGTTAGGATACATCTCAGGATGTAAATTAGTATGGATAATGTGAGCTTGGTGTTCCTTGTGCACCACCAAACTACAACTGTTGGGGCTAGTGTGTGGTGCTAATTACATAGGATTTCCGGTAAATCCCCCCCAGTATATATAATTGCCGTTCTGTGACTTTTCTCCCTATGTTTCCTGTATTGCCAACCAGCATCGTGGAGACAAAGAAAGAATTTAAACATTTC